>VZTH01002399.1:160106-184760 GCA_013397815.1 Aleadryas rufinucha | reverse complement strand
TCCAACCCGACCCATCCTGGGATTCTGTGAGGCACAGCTCCCATTTCCACTCCTGAAATCTTAGCTCAGCTCAGTACTTCTTCTGAACAATCCCAAGTCATTTCTGTACTCCAACTACACCATCAAAAGAAAAAAAAAAAGACAAGGCTCTCATGTAATTCTCTAACTCTAAGGCCATGCAGCAGATTTTGAGTAACATTGATTCAGACAGCACAGAGGTCCTAACTCCTCCTTTAAAAAAAAAAAGATTCTCAACTACAGAGTAATATATACACCACAAAAGTCAACTGCCATGACATGTATCCATTTTACACCCACAGACGTGTGGCACTTTTAGAACACCTAATGCATACCACTTCCTGCACTTCACTAGCATGTAAGAGAGATTGTGAGCCAACCACAGATACCTCAAAGAACACTGAAAAACCAAAAAATCTGGGGAAGGGGGAGGAAATGTGAAGTTTAATAATAAAGATATATGCAAGTCAGGAGTGATGAGCTTTGCAATTTTGGGATAGAGACAATTATGGGACTGAGCTGAACATCATGAAAGACAATTCAATTGATTTCCCAAGACATAGCTCACGTTCTGAAATTCAGTGTGGGCTGCCTAGCATATTAATTCTCAGCCAGACGGGTAGAGTAAATCTGTCCTTAAGGAAGAATAATCCTCTGATTAGCAGCAAGAGAACATCAGGGAACAGTCAGCTTCAGACAGCTTTTTAACTTCTGCTCAGACACCAGTCTTGGACAGAGAACCACAAAGGATTTGGTGATAATTTCAAGAAACCAGCAGAGGATGCTTATTACTGATAAAAAGTATTAAGAGTCCCATCACTGACACCATCCACTATCCCTCTGATCTGTTAAGGATACTAAATCTTTACCCTTGGAAAAGCAAACATTAATTTAAAATCTAACAATTACTCATTTTACACAGAGGTTCAGAGAATTCAGTAAATCAGAGCCTTCACTGAAAAACCTGTAAATTGAAAGCCAACTTATTTTGTCCACAAGAGCAACAACATCCTGTGAGCTGTTTCTCAAAACATTATGCACATCATAGGTTTTCTGAACCAGGTTATACTCTTGGAATAGAGTTAACATTCTTCCAAGTGAAGAAAAGTGGCCTTAGTACTGATTTTGAAACAGCAAAGTATTGCTTTTTAAACAACAGTTCAAAGAAAAGCTACCAGAAATAATAATTTCATGGTCACTAGCGTCACTAGAAGTACTTCAACAGCTACATTTTTTTACATTTTGAAGGAAAATTAGCTAGCAAAAGTCTTTAAGCACTCAAAAAAACCCCAAACCAACAAGATTCTCTCACAACTTAAAGGGGCAGAGTCAGCTTGAAACACCACTAAATTTCAGCCATGAGGTATTAATAATAAACAAGCTTATTAACAATAATAATTAATGATACACATTTATATTTCAAGACATAATTACAGCAGCAGCTGATGCAGAGCTCTACTTCCCTGCATCAAAAATATCTTTTTATTTGAAGTTATGAAAAGCCAGGAAAAACACTACATGAGCAGCACAGAAGTTTGGTTCCCCCTCAAAAGTTATAATAACTAACACTTAGGAAAGAGTCAATGAATTTGATTAAAGCTGACTATGGCCCTTTCAAAGTAAATGCATTTTCAAGGATAAGATTAATTCAAAGACACAAAAGTGATAGATTTTGTACTGTACCTATCTTTGATCTGTCTGGCAGCCTTGATGCATGTCAGGGAGAAGAGAGAGAAAGTAGTTAGTATTTCCATGCAAGTATCAATGGCAGTAACATGCAAGAAGGCTGAGAATCTCTGCTGCATTGCTCAGAGTTGAAGTTCAAAACAAGTTTAACATTTTTCCTCAAAATAAACTGCCCTGTGAAGCATGTTAATAGCATGGGTTAGCACAGCAACACCATAATACCTGGAGAAAAAAAACCCCCTGGTTTCCAGAACCACACCAAACCATTTCCAAATTACTCAGCTTTCTGAGTGTGACTTTGTATTTTCAGATTTCTCTGTTAAGAGTTACTCTCTGTGGCTTTTTAGAAGAGCTACAGAGCCAAGTCAAAAACATTTAGCTGCCATGGTATTTTCTTTTGAACTAAGAAGTGCTTATTAGTGGCAAGTAACCATGCCTGACTTGTTGAACTACGTATCACAGGATGCATGCCCTGATAAATAAGAAAAGATAGGACTTATTCTAAATTTTCCTCTGAGAGTTAGGAAGTAGTGCTGGAAAAGTATAATAAAAGACTCTCTGTATGTCAGCATTCAAAAATGACAGCAAGTAGCTCTTCTCAAATGGTAACACTGAAGCAGACGCAGAAGTGATGACATCTAAAAGATAAACATCAACTGGCACATGGAAAGACAAAAATCCTTCTACTTCACCAAAAGGAGTGCAAACCTAAGACAAAATGTTATTGTTGAAGTACTGAGGGCTCGGTTGTGTCTGTTGAATCCATGCTTGGAGTTAACTTTGCTCATTGATCCAGTTGCTCATTCAGCTAAATTATTTTCCCCTTCAAAGAGACAAGAATCATGAGGCAGCTTCCCAGTTTGAAGTCAAAAGTGCAGAACTTCCCAATTTTTTACTAAATACAAATCTCACTGAAAAAAATAGAGGAAATCAGGCTGTCGCTGCTACAAAACCAATCATAGATTCATAAAGTGGGAAGCACAGAAAAAACCTCCAAGTGTTTAGAAACAATTTAGCTTAAGAGGTAGCTTTACTTTACCTCAAAACAAAGTTATTGTAGGAACTACTGACTGATTTTCCTACATGACAGCTGTAGATAAAACAGAGCTACTTCACAACAAAATCCTTGGGTTTAATCTCCAGGTCCTGTAAAATATGTGGTAGCCAGGACTCAACATCTTCTGCAAGACAGTCCCAGCTTAACTTCATTGACTTCAGTTTGTTTCTAGGCTACTGACAGAGAAGGATCAGCCCACCCCAGAGGAGCTGCCCAGCAGTGTCTGATCACATCCTACCTAACCACCGAACCCTCCTGCAACCTGCTACTCATGTTCTTTTGACTTCCAGGTAAATCAACCCAGAGAATAAAGCCACAAAAAAATTAACATAGGAAAAAAAATCTAAAAATAACCTTATGCTAGTTGCTCCTGAACTGATTTACTGGAGCATCCAAAGAAAATCTGTGCCAATACAGGAGCCAGGGCTGGAGCTACCCCTTCAGGAACACTTGCTATTCCTAGCAGCAGAGTAATAAAATTAGCTGCCTAATAGCCAAGGCAATATTACCTTAAAATGTCATCCCTGAATGCACAAGTGTAATACCAGTATCAAATCCTACATATTAGAGCTCATTGAACTGGATTTTAGTATCTTAAGCTTCAGACTCCAAACCTGAAGAGGTTTCCCCCCAGCAAATTTTCAGACAGCTTTGCCTGGTGTATTTGATTGGAAAAAAGCATTAGAGAGATCTCAAATAGAACAACTTCCAAGAAAGTCAAAGCTGCATTTCGCACAGAGTTCAAGAGCTAACTTAATTTTTTGCTACAAGACAGAAAGGACAGCTCCAGCTGAAGAAAAAACAGTGTTTAGGAATTGCTGCTCTTCAAGGCAAATAAATCAAAGCTGACACCCAGAAAGCACGACAGCACACAAACATGCAGCCAAAAGGTAAAACTGACACAGAAGCACAGCTTCCCCCCTCGCTCTTTTAAACTGATTTGTGTGCTTGTTCCAATTAAAATGCAGAGAGAAAAAAAGCAATTGGGCCTTGGATTTGGCGTGGCTGACCCCACTGCTACCACCAGGATTACTGTAGCAAGCATTAGTGTACTGATTCAGTGTATATGTGGAACTGTTTCCTTAATTTACAAGTATATTCTTCCAATTAGATACATGTTATTTCACTCTCACTTTTTGGGGTCATCCCTGCAAGTTTGCTAAACAACGACAGTTGTCCAGGAGCAGGCATTGTATTCCCTCCCCCCTCACACTAAATGAAGAAAGAAACCCCAACTTGTTTTATCAGAAACTACATAAAAATTCAGTACTACAGTGCTTAACTTGGCTTTTTCAGCAGAGCAATAACTGTATTTTTAGATACCTCTCTATCCTCATTCTAAGTACACCTGGTAAGTTTGCAGTGTCCAGGAGAGTAATGCAAAGGATACTTCAAATTCAGACAGATGCCAACAGCTGCCTCACACACATTCAGTCAATATTTTCTACCTCTAAGAGCTCCACAGGGTTCTTTATGTCCAGCGACTGCACAGCAAGTTCCAGCAGCTCTTCTGAGCTCTCCAGGGCACGGCTGCACTGGCTCAGTTGATCCTGGAGCAAAACCAGAAAGAATAATTTGATGTATTCCCATTAAAACAGTGGTTTATGAAGCACCAGCCCCAGCAACTACACGGATTTGTTATGCATGTGTGACAACTTATTCCCTTACATAACCAAGGCCTCTGACTGTGCCCTAACTTCACTCTGCTTGACAAGTGCACAGTGATACTTGGCACATCCCACAACTCCAAGGGGGAAAAAGCTGAAGTCTGACTTAAAAGCCAGATTTAATTTCAATGCCCTGTTTCCCTCAGCATCAGGGTTTCAGGAAGCAGAGAAATTAACACTTACACTCACGTGCACTACAATTTCTATTTACAGGACTGCACTTCATCACTGAATGACAGTGTGGCAATAGCCTTGAAAAAGGCAATGACTTTACCAGCTCTGGAACTGTCACAAGATAATCCTGAAAATCAATATTGCTGTGTAACAAATGGGGATGGCATAACAGGAACAGAGAAAGTTTAAAAATGCAGCTTATGCAGCTGCAAAGTTTTTCAGAGGGAGTTCTTTATTTACCTGCAGAGCTTGAATTTTATGAGCCTCTTCTTGCTGAATAGTGCTGGCCATGCTCCCCTTCATCTCATGCAGTACAGAATACAGACCATCAAACTCCTCATCCAGCTCGCTGATGGCATTAGAGGAGTTTACCTGAGAGCAGATTTGAAAATGCTGTTTACACTGGACACAATGCAAAGACGTTGAAAGTCACATTATTCCCCACACGTTTTGCCATGCCCACTGGGTATCTTGTGACTCCTTCTCATCTTATCAAAAAGGAAAAACAAACATCAGGAACGATGGAAAAGTCTGCTAAGCAGGCTCTACATCAGAACACTGAATGTCATAATCTCTGAAAATTCCACGATACTCAAACTTGCACAGAACCAGCGCACTTGGCAACTTTGTTCCATGCCAAAAGCCTTGATTTCCCTCTCACAATTGTATATGGATTGCCAGATGTTTGGAAGGAGGAAGTTACCCAGTTCCAAATAAAAGTATTTCATTTGATACTAAAAACTGCACTCAAGAAGGCAGTTTAAAGATCTGCTAGATAATTTCCGTTTCTGCAGCCAACCTGGCTCAGCTTTAGGATGAAACAACTTTGTGCTGACTGACAGGCTAAGGGAACCTAAACCTCATCCTCATGCAGATGCTCTAACAGTTAGGTCTAACTCTAAACTTGAGCCCAACAATTTGAAACTGCTGACAAGAGAAAGAGTGAAGAATTTTCTCTCAAGTACCATTTTTCAGTCTGCCAAATAGAGACTGCAAATACAGACTATTTCCCTCTAATGGGAGTTTCAGGTCTTATATCAGATTAAAGGTTCTCTCTCCCACACAAAGGAAGTTCGACAAAAGCTTGTCATAGAAAATGCAAGACCACCACACATTCCATCTAGAGACAGACCTAAAAAATAAAATGTTTTTCTATCTAGTTCTAACATGAAGATGTATTTTGAACTTGACTCTTACAGCCCATCCTTTAGACACTACCCAGTCTGAGACTAACAAAAGTGGAAAGGTGCCCCCCTCTCAGACACAAGCTATGAACCTTAATATAAATACCTGAACATTTGATATTGTTTGGTTCAGCATGTCAATGAAGTTGTGAATTTCATCATTTTTGTTCACTAGAGTACTGACAATCCTTTGCAGAGTCTCCTAGAATTACAAAAACAAGCGAGAGAAGTTGTAAAATCTTGTCATTTTTTAAACATGAAAATTCATCACAGACATTCCACCTGCAGTAAATTCAGTTCTGACAGGATCAGTAAATGCAGTTTCTCAGGACAGAGAAACAATATTAAAGCTGTAGGAAGCATTCCACCAATTTAAAGATCCCCAGGTGTTAGTTTGAGAGAAATCAAGAACCTGCTTTACAATACCCCACTGTTCCACATGTTTTTCTACACAAGTCACCTGTACCAAAACACCCACTGGCATCACACAGCTTCTCCAGATAAGAACGATGGTGTTTGCGCAGTCAAACAGAGAACCAAGAAAGAAAATTTTAAAAGCTGGTAAAAGGAAAGCCAGAAGAAAAGCTAAGATTTCCTCATGTCAAAAGAAGCTAGTGTGAAATAACCACACTGACAGTTTATTCTACATATAGAATAAATCTGTGAAAGCAATTTGTAAACTTATTCTACAAGTGAGAAAACATTTTGGGTGAGTAATTTCTATATTCAAATTAAGAGTGACCTCAAAGAGGAAAGCTCACTCACAGCTGAGAAAGAGAATCAAAGTTATTTCAGTGACAGGCATTCCAGCTGTTCAAAAAGCAGCAGATTCAGCTCACAAAACACATACCAAGCCAGCAAAACTATTAAAGTACATAAAAACTTATTTTAAATTAAATAAGACCACCAAGTCTAATTTTGTTGAGCAGCCAGCCACATATTCTAAGAATTTGACAAAAACACATCAATGCTTGGTACTTGAAATTAAGTCAAGTTGTACTAAAGAATTTTAAGTCAAGTTGTACTATTAAAGCATATCAGGACAGATACATAAAAATAAAGGATGAGGAGTTAACTAAGAATTTTCTGTAATTTAATTCAGGCTGCCTGATAAGAAGTTTAAGAAGCAAATCTAACTCTAAAAAGACAGGTAAACACTGTCTTAATTAATACATTGTTAATTAGTAGACCTACAGTTTCAATTGCTCATTCTAACATTGCTACTTGATAAAATTTAGGAAACCAAGGCACAGAGAGATAATAAACACACCTTGGAAACAGTCAGACCACCAAAGGGATGTTGCAGAAGTCTCTCCCAGAAGCAATTCCTTAATAACCTTGTACTACCTAGATAACATTTGTCTGCTCAAAAGCAAGAAAAATATTTTATCCTTTCCCAATACCCCTGGCGAACCTCAACACTACATCAGATTTAAGGAACTTCTCCACTAGTCCTAAGATGTGCTCCTGGGCAGTTTCCATGAAATCTGCAATGAGGTATTTATGGGTATTCCAGTCCCCTTCCTGTTTAACAGTGTCATACTCAGGAAGTTAAACCACAAGTAGAAAAAAACCAAATTTTAGTGCTTTTACCACAGGTGTAGAAGGTGTTACATACAGATGTAACAGGTCAGACAGCAATGACTCAGGTCTGGACTCTAGGGGAACAGAAACAAGACCTTGGCTTCTTTCAGAAACAGAGGCACAGAAAATCTTGACCACTTCATTACCGAACCTTTTTCTTGTCTGGTGAAAACTGAGAACGTTTGAAGGCAATTCTGTACACATCAGAATGCCAGATGAATAGCCATTGTCCAGCCAGCTGCTTCTGCATTCACCACTGACCACAGGCAATTGTTTTCACAGGCCAGATAGCCTGGAGATAAGCCTTAGATCCTATGAGCACAACTGTCAATTTGGATGAACGCGGAAAACTCACAATCCTCTTTCAGCGCGGATCTTAGGGCTTACTCAGCTGCAACACATGGGGGAAAAGTGTTCTTGTGTGTAGTGCTGAACAATGTTGCTTGGTTATACAGCTACGACATGATTAAAGGAATATAGCTACATGTGAAGAACATTTAAAAGGCCTTTACACAGCCAAACACACGGCAGCAACTGGATAATTGCTGGAACAAGATTTTCACCCAAAGTTACATTTAACTGACTAAATGTGGGGTTGGTACGGCTCTTTTTAAGTAAGCTGCCAGTTCCTCTGATAAGAAATTCAACCAGGTTTGATGAAATTTTAATGAGTTTGAATGCACTTTAAAAGTATCCACCAAGAGCAGACAGAATTTTTCTAAACACCAATGCACAAACCACCACAACAAAAAAGGCAGCTTTTAGGAACCACTATCTTACCCTATTTCCCAACATAATTTTCTAATACTAATATGAAATAAATAAATTTCCTTGCAGACATATATATGCCAAATTAAAAACATGCTGCAATGTTGCCATTTCTTCCTTTAAGGGGAATTTCTGAGAAGTCAGTACAATTTCACAAAACAAAGGGTTCTAGCAAAATTACCAATGTAAGCAGCAGATGAGGCCTACATTCTACATTAGTTTATAGAAGAATTTCAACACCACTAAGCCCAGCAAAGTTTCTTGGTATTTCTGCACTAAAGGACATTTAACTCTACTGTCCACTGATGAATGCAGTATTTCACAGAATTCTATTACAAGCAATTTTCTTTGAGCTTTCTCTCTGACCTCTATGTGAGGTCATTTTCAAATGGATTTTCAAAGCATTATGAAATGTTTATTACAGAGGTAATTTTTGCTGCTGTCCATCAGCCTCATGCTGCTCTTCCCTTTTGTGTCCTAATCTTACTCTCTGAATCTAATGCACTTTGTTGAAAAATAATTTTAAAAAAAGGTTCATGCCACTGGTAAAGCAAGAGTGTGGATGAGCAAAGGATGAAGAGTAAAAAAGGATAGGAAAAAGGATGGGAAGCCCTAAAACATGTAGTCTGTAGTCTTGCCAGGTGGATAAAAACAAAACACCTGCCTTTGAATAGCAAGTAACTAACATGACATGGCACCTCTTGAAGCAGACAGGCACCTCATAAAAAACAAATTTTGATAAATTAAACAATCACAGCAGTTCTGCATAAGCAGCAAGTTACAAACTTGTTCAAGATCATACTGAAGGCTCATGAGCTGACTGCAAGCAGAACAGTTCCTGAAGCAGTGCTGGGCCTAGGACAAAAATCACGAGACATTATAACCTTCATATCCAGATCAAATTTCAAGGAGGACATGCCTACTTAGCCTCCATTAATTCAATCTCCTGCACTTGTCAACACAGTGAAGTTGCCAGAGTTTGAAGGGGAACTTCGTACAGTACAGGTGACATTAGCAAATTAACTCTTGGTAGAAAAGGCACTGTAAAATACAAGATCCACTGCAGTTTCACTGCTGTATTCAGAACCTCTGGAACACAAATATGATCAATGACCCCACTCAGAAACATCGACCTAGAGCACCCACAACAGGGGCAGCTCTCATTTACTCCTCTCCCCGAGGGACAAATCTCACACAGAGCAGGCAAAGGCAGAGAGACTCAAATTCAGAGTTCCTACCAGAAGCACACTTTTTATGGCATTTCACATCTCACCTTCCAAAGCACACCTTCAGAGATATTAGCTGCTTAGCATAAATAAGTTCCACGTAAAATAAGTTATATAGAATTACAATATTTTGTGATTTAGGGTGTTGCTTGCTTAGGATGAGGAGCTGGATTTGCTGAAGCCTTGGGCTGCCAGCTGTGAACTCACACCAGGCTCTGTTGTGGCTGGGATAGAGTTAATTTCCTCAGCGATTTCCCAGTAACTCCTACAGTGCTGAGGCTTGGCTTTAGCACGACAAAATTACACTGATCTGTAAATTATCGAGCACTAAGTTACTCAGGCCCCCCCCGCCACAAACCCGTTTCCAAGATGAGGAAAGCACAGGGTCCACAGAACAGAGCAAAAGGAGCCCGTTTGCACTGATGGACGGGAAGCCAAGAGGCTGAGTCACAACTTTTTGCAGGGGGATATCTGTTCTAGAAAGCCCCAACGCTTGGGTGGGCACATCTCTGCTCTTCAGTGAGCTCCCCGAAGGGTCTGATGGCAAGCAAAGGAAGGAGGCAATTACAAAAAAACCCCAAAAAATAACCCAAACAAAACAAAACAAAACAAAACAACCCAAACAAACAAACAACAAAAAAACCCTAAAAACAAAACAAAAAAAAAATCTCCTACAAAACCCTTTTATGCATTAGTTCTCTCCAACACTAGATTACATCAACGGCAAACAGAAGGGCTTATGCACGCACCATAATTACTTATGACACGAACACACAGTGAAATAGCTCCACAACCGCTGGAGCACTTCATTCCTGAACCGCGGAATAGGCAGGGCTGGAAGGGATCTCCGGGCATCACCGAGACCAACCCCCCTGGCAAAGCANTTGGTCCATTCGCTTTGAGCGGGCATCTCTTCAACCCATATCAATATCTCAAATTCCTACAAATACCTCCAAACGCCTTTTGGTGGTGCCCAGTGACATCAACTTGACACCAGAAGTTCCACCTCAACTTTTCCAGGGAGGGTGGTGGCACCCTGAACAGCTCACCCACCGACGTTCCTTTAACCTCCTCCAGCGTTTTTGTCGGAGAAGCTACTTTTGACCTGGTGTCTCGGAGACTGCTGTGTACCAGGACAATACCCAGACTTTGTGGGCGTTTCTTCCTTTTATTATTTGTTATTTTTGGTTTAAAAGGAAATAAGAAAAAGAATGGATGCATCCAACACTGTATTCTTCATGGCCAAATATAGCGTGGATTTAAGGGCGTGACATAATTGTGCAACTGAAGGAATAATGATGCTTGAGTGCAGGAAGTTATTTAGAGGTGAAAGAGGAGACCTAAAGATAATAATTGTGGCACAGAAAAGGCCATCAAAATTGTGCTTGTGGAGACCCATCAAACACAGGAAACAGTGATAGTCGGCTGTGCAAGAAATTACTGTGCAAAGCAACTTACCTGTGCNCAATTACAAAAAAACCCCAAAAAATAACCCAAACAAAACAAAACAAAACAAAACAACCCAAACAAACAAACAACAAAAAAACCCTAAAAACAAAACAAAAAAAAAATCTCCTACAAAACCCTTTTATGCATTAGTTCTCTCCAACACTAGATTACATCAACGGCAAACAGAAGGGCTTATGCACGCACCATAATTACTTATGACACGAACACACAGTGAAATAGCTCCACAACCGCTGGAGCACTTCATTCCTGAACCGCGGAATAGGCAGGGCTGGAAGGGATCTCCGGGCATCACCGAGACCAACCCCCCTGGCAAAGCAGGCTCACCTGGAGCAGGTGACACAGCAACGCGGCCAGGTGGGGCTCGAACGTCTCCAGAAAGAGAGAGACACATCCAGGAGGGAAGCGGACTCGCGGTACCCCAGAACTCCGCCAGCATCCCTCCTCCGCGCCGCTGCCCTCCCGCACAGCCCCTCTTCCCAGGCCGAGCGCCGGGAAATGCCGGGGAAACGCCCCGCCGGGCTCCCGGGCGGCCCGCAGCCCCTGCCCCGCGGGGACTCACCCTCTCCTCGTCCATGTCGGCGGGCAGGGCGCGGCAGGGCCGGCGGGACGCGGGTGCGGGTGCTGGGATGCNACACAGGAAACAGTGATAGTCGGCTGTGCAAGAAATTACTGTGCAAAGCAACTTACCTGTGCTCAGCGCTTGAAATGCTTGTGCCCTAAGTGACCAAGAGCTTTGGAAGTTGCCTAGGAGATCCTCTGACACATTATACATCTGTAATGTCATCTTTTTCCAAACTTTTGTGTAGGGCTGCCTCTCTGAAGACATTCAGACCCCATCTGGACATGTTCCTATGTCACCTGCTCCAGGTGTCCATCCATTGGATGGGCCAGTTGGACTTGGGAGCAGAGCCCGACTCCCCCTGGCTGTCCCCTCCTGTCAGGGAGTTGTGCAGAGCCACAAGGTCCCTCCTGAGCCTCCTTTTCTCCAGGCTGAGCCCCTTTCCCAGCTCCCTCAGCCGCTTCTGGTGCTCCAGACCCTTCCCCAGCTCCGTTCCCTTCTCTGGACATCATTCCATGATGTTTGTGTGAGGTTGGACATCCTGTGAGCTAGCTCTGCTTTACATCACAGCTCACTAATCCAATCTTAAAGAAGGGTTGGGTTTTTTTTCTCCAAAGCTGTGGTGTTGGAAAGGAATAGTAATTTAATGATGATGGCATTTGGCAGAGATGCAGCCACTGGGCTGAAGTGCAGTGTGGTGGTTTTCTGGCAGCTCCGAGCACTGTGCTGGAACTAAAATGCAGCTCTTTTGGCATGGACACAGCGACAGGAGCCCACTTCCAATGAGGAAATTCATCACCGTGGGCAGATTTTACCCCCTCCCAGTGAAGGTGGCAAATGATGCCTCTCTAAAGCCATCTCTGCCTCTGTGAGTCCTCTCCCGCCACAGCTGTGCCTCCCTCATCGGCAGCACTGCGCAAATCCAAGGTGAGAGGATGCAGAAGCATTGCTCCAGTCTTCCCAGCTCCATCCAGAGATCTCTTGGGACTGCATTCAATGGCACCAGGCTGGGCCTGGGCTGTGGTTTGAATATTCACGTTATCTTCCAAGTACCTGATATCTTACTTTTTCCTATTAACACCCACAGCCTGGGCTGGTAGTTTTAATTTGAAACCAGTCAAAAGAAGAGGAAGGAAAGTCATGTGTGGTCATGCCACGCCTCAGGCTGAGCAGAGACAAGGACACTGACCATGACCATGAGCCCACGAATCAATGTTTTCCCCAAACAGTTTAGAGATAAAATACTAAAATCCAAAGGGATTTTTCTTCTCTTGGCCTGGGAGGCAGCTGGGCCAGAAATAGTTCCTGTGGTCAGACACCCAGGGTACCAGTAACACTGAAACCCTCTGCAGTGTATTGGGCTGGGTGGTTAAACTGATTTCTGAAGTTGTGGGCCCACATCTTAATTCCAGATCAGGATTATGTGGGAAGACCCAACCACACATCTTCCTACGTATTTTCTTCTTTCTAAACTGCAAATGCAGGGGAAGTGTCACCATCGAGAAATATTTCCACGGTTTTGTGGGTTCCTTCAGCACTCTTGTGAGCACAAGTTCTGAGGAGGGCCACCAGGGTGATCAGAGGGATGGGGCGCATCTCATACAAGGAAAGCCTGAGAGAATTGGGATTGTTCAGCCTGGAGAGGAGAAGGCTCTGGTGAGACCCAATTTCAATTCCAATACCTGAAGGAGCCGACAAGAAAGATGGAGAGAGACAATTTACAAGGACCTAGAGTGACAGGACAAGGGGAATGGCTTCACACTGGCACAGAGCAGGGTTAGTTAGATTAGGTGTTGGGAAGAAAATTCTTCCCTCTGAGGGTGGTGAGGCCCTGGCACAGATGGTCGTGCTAGAGGGGATAAAGAATATCTTCAAAGTTAACACTCCTAGCATATTTTAGGCCAAAAAGAAATGTTAGAGACAGAAGACCTAAAGGAAACAATGGCAAGAAGTTGGACGAGGAAGAAATACTTCAGGCCCCGAAAACAACAATGGACCAACTTGAGCAATCACAGAATAATACAAGTAGAAGTTGCATTTAATCTGTCTCTATGCATGATGGTGAATTAGATGCATCTATTTATGAAATTCTTCTTTAAAACAAAGGTTAGAATTTTAAGGAGTGATTTTTTCCCCAGAGCAGTTTTCTTCTGCCACCAAACATAGCACTTCCTTACGCTTAACACCTGGAGCATGAACCAAGATTTAGCCTTACCTGGCCACCTCCTAAAAGCTCTTGCTATCTTGAAAATCACAAGAAATGGAATCTTAACATTCTATTCTTGCTGCTCCAGGCATAAGATAAGGCTATTGTTGTGTTTTCTTCAAACAGTAGGTGGACCACAGCACTTACATTTATTTTATGGGATGTGAGAGGCTGAGGCAGAGGTTGTTACATTTCTGTATGGAAGAAGGTTTGGAAGTAGTTAAAAATGACACAAAAAACTGTCTGAGAAACCAAGCTAACCAAATAACAACGGAGGAGGAAGGCCTTTATGACACAGTAAATTTTCTTTGTGCTGGCTTTGAGAAGGGCTGGACCTCGTGGCCACTGCTACAGACATTGGAGCTGCTTATGTGGAACTCAGCGGGGCTCTGGCACTGAGTAACCCCTCTCCTTGTGCAGCTCCAGGTCACTGTGACTTTGGAAAGGGCTTTTTTGGGGTGGTTAGACCAACCCCACGAGGCCACTCACTCCCACCACCATAGACCTGGAGCCCTCCTGTGTTTTTGAGGTGCTGTAAAGGGACAAAGCAAGGAGTGAGTCACAAACTGCTTCAGCAGGCTCTTCGTTGGTGCAAGCTTTTCTTGACGCATCATTCTTTCCTTGTTTTTTCCCTGTTTTTCCCTACTTTTTCCCTATTTTGAGAAGTTCAGGAGCCACCAGCACAACCAGCCAGAGGGAGATCGGTGGAGCGGCAGAGAAGCCTCTGTGTATGGGACATGAAATAATCTGAATAAAGACTTCTCCGGCTTTCCTGCCATCAAACTACCTGAAAATGGCTGAGCTGCACAGCTGGGAGTCACCGTGGGTGGGCTAAGAGACAATGACAGTGCTTGTTTATCACTTCATTACCCTGATGAACAACAAAGCCTCAGAAGTCAGTCTGCTGACGCCTGTAGTCTCTGAATGTAATTAACGCAGTGTTCCTATCATAACTCAAGAAAATAAGATTTGTGGAGTTCCCTTCTCCCCACTAACAGCTTCTGCTCTCTGTCTCAGAGAGTTCTGCTGCCCAGCAGGAACAGAGGACAGTGGGCAGAGGAAAACAGGCTTTCCCTCAGTTCTCTGAATCAGTCATTGCGCTGAGGCAGACACAGTAAGGTTTTATTTATGTGCGTGCAGAAAAGGCTGTGGCTATCAAATCTGCTTTATTGTTTCTACAGTAGGCTCTGCACCTATTTAAAATTGAAATCTCCACACAAGCACAGCTTTGTGATAAGAACTGTGTGTTGTGTACATACACTTAGTATAGTAGAGCTTTGATTTTTTATTAATTTTCTTAGTAGTCTTCCAATTAGAAAGGGAGGAGGGTAAAATGTGTTCTGAAACTTGGGCATCTGATTTTACTCCCCTGGAATTCCCATTCAAATCCTCTGCATTTCTGCTTTTATACACATATTGTAGTTTTACCTCAGCTGGCAACCAACCATCACACAACCATGCACTCACTGCCTAACCATCTGGATGGGGAAGAGACTTGGAGGGGTAAAAGTGAGAAAACTTGTGGGATGAGACAAAAAAACCACAAACCCCGAGACTTTAATTGCTCGTCACTTAGTGACACCTTCATGCCCACTATAAATATGGTGCCAAATGAGGGTTTGAATCTTTAAAAATAGTATTTTTTTCATTTAAAGCACTGTAAGTCAGTGGTAAATCTATCTCAAGTAGCACTGAATTGCAAGGAGGGAGGAAAGGAGTTTAGTGAGATTGATGTAAAAGCCCCCATCGTCATTTAGTACATAATAAATCAGGATAGGTGGGATGAAATACTTTTCTCCCTAACTCCAGTTTGACATCATCAATGTGACAGAAAAACTTGGAGTCTGAATCCATTAAGGACACATCCTGTACCAGGTAGCAGCGTGGCTGTGCTGGCTCTCTCCCCCCTGCCCCCTGCAGCCTGGAGTTCAACCTTTGGGTATTTCTGAGGGGAAGCGAGAATAAGAAAAAAAAGAAATGTGGCACGGAGCACCTCCTTTATCAGTCAGAGCACTGGGATTTGGAAGTTTTGCTGTTTGCCTGGGTAGAAACCTGATTCCTGTAAGCACAGTTAGCTGGGAAGGCAATGGATTCAGTGCAGGCTGCCCCACAGGAGCCCTGTAGCTCTCTCCCTGTGGAGGAGAATATTTCTGACCTGGTAATGAACCACAGCCTCTTCCAGAGGACATAAACATCCTGTCCCATGCAGATTAATTCTATGGATTTGTTGAAAACAACTGGACATGCTCCTGGTACTCCTCATGTTCTTACAAAGGTTATTATCTGCTTAAAAAAATTCCAGAAGACGTGGCAGAGAACCATACCTAAGATAATCAGACACCTTGTGTTTTCCAAAGCACCTTTCACTGTTAAATTCCACATTTCTTTTCTTTCCCACTTCCTGTTTCCATGTCCCTCGGTTGTTCCTCTTGATATTGTTACCATGCATGACCTTCCCTTGTGCACCCCACACCATTCCACACCTGTATTTTAAGTCAGCTCCTTTGTTTGAGTGTTTTCCTCTTTTGAGACAAACTTCTGAACTCCCCCTCGATGCCATGGCACCAGAAGTATCACAGAGACACTCACAGCTGTGCCCTGGGTCACAGTCTTGTCCAGATCAGTAGAGTGATAACAGAAACTGCATGTGGAAATAGGTGGTCCAATATTTTGGGTGCATCCAAGCCTGCAGAAAACAACCCTTCAGTGCCACAGGTTGATACAGAGTTCATGGTAGCCAAGACTGAAAGAAAACAGCCATTCTCCCTACTAGAAAATTGGCCTGGCATTAAATTTCATGAGCTGTGGGAATGATAAAAGGGAATATTCAAGCCCAGTAAAATCAGCTCTGCTCATGCCATCCACTGCCCTGTGCCTTGGCAAGGCTTGTGCCATGGCTGGGACACTGCCCTGCTGTGAATTTAGTTTTTCTTCTACTGACTCTGCTGGGTAAGCTTCAAAGAGACCCACCTCAGTCGAGTTTGGCCTTCGGTTTCACTTAAGGACTGTGAATTTCTTTCTTTTCTGATGTCTCTCACTGTCTGCTATGAAACAGCTTCAGTCCCAGCAGTTAGAGACTTGGGTAGTGGGAGTGTGACTCCCAGAGAGATTCCTGACTGGTCAGGCTGGAAAATCCCCTCAACGACCCCTGAGAGAGAGAGAGAAACTCTTCAGAAGAGAGGATGTATCTGTATAAATAGGATATACCCACATATACAGCTCAAATTAAGCAGAGCCAGAGGAGTTCATGAGAGCTGCTGGAAAGAAACAAAAAGACCCACTACATGTACATTGCTCAGGAGTCACCCACCCATGAAGCTGAAGCCTGAGTCCTTCAAATCACATCACCTTGTCAGTTTCTGAGGTTGCTCCTCTCATGCCAAAGCACCTATTGGAAGAAACTTTGACCCACATCAGAAAGCAGGGAATAAGTACATTTTCTTAGCCACTGCCTGTGAAGGCTTGGCCCAGAGCCACGCAGCCCAGAAGTCACTTTGCATCTCAAAACCAGGTTTGAGAAGCCCTGCAGCCAGCCAGCAGCAGAAAGAAGAAGTGAGGAGATAAACCGTGGAGGAGCAGAGGTTACAAAAAGAGGGAAAAAGGAGAGAAAGGTAGGTTTTTTTCACCTGGCATAACAGCAGGCACACCTGGGAAAAAGGGTCTGCAGCTGCCTGTTTTTTTCAGGGAGCAGAAGGCAAGAGGAGAAGAGAAAAGAGTTTTCCCTTTCAGGGAGATATGTCCTTGCACACTCCAGTGGAGAGGCCAGTTGCAGTTTGGAAGAGAGGGAGCATAATTAATGAGGTTTTCAAGGCTGTCTGCACTTGGACTGTCTGCTGGGCTATACAGTCAGCTGCACTCCTCTGGCCATTAAATATTAAGGAATGCTATTTCTCCGGCTTGTCATGTGGACCTCCCATTTCTTTTTAAGAGGCTCCCAAAGCAAGTTGTGGGCAGAAGCTTTTGCCTCCATGGCAGACTGCTGCTAGGGCCAGGGCCACCACTGATGCCACCAATTGAACCCTGGCCAGCAACCAGCCCCACGCAGCTGCTCACTCACTGTCCCTCCAACAGGACTGGGGAGGGAATTAGAAGGGTAAAAGTGAGAAAACTCATGGAATGAGATGAATACAGTTTAATGAGGAAAGAAAAACCTCACACATGAGGAAAGCAAAGCAAGGAATTAATTCACCAGGGCAGGCAGGTGTTCAGCCATCCCCAGGAAACCTGGGCTGCATCACAGGTGGCTTGGGAAGAAAAACGCCATCACTCCAAACACACCCTCTTCCTCCTTGTCCCCCCAGCTCTGCATTCGGAGCCTGACACCATATGGTCTGGAATATCCCCGTGGTCAGCTGGGAGCAGCTCTCCCAGCTGTGCCTCCTTCCAAATCCTTGTGCAAGGATTGCACCCCACCCTCGCTGGTGGGGCGGTGTGAGAAGCAGGAAAGGACTTGATGCTGTGCAGTCGTTCTTCAGCCTTAAAATCCTTCCCTGTGTCATCAACAGTATTTTCAGCACAGAGCCAAAACCATCCCTGTCCAGTAGCCTAGCTACTCTGAAGACAATTAACTCTATCGCAGCCCAAACCACCACACATGGCAACCTCCAGGTAACAAGTGCTGGTGGATGGCAGGGTGCACCTTGCAGGACACAAGGTCCCTAAAGCTCCTTCGCAGCGAGGATTAGCTCCTGTCCTCTTAATGGGCTCAAGACCTCCTAATCCTGGTTTTGTGCTGCTGGCTGGCTTGCCCTGCTCACCTAGGGCAGGCACAGGCTCTGCCTCCGCTGTTGCCTGCCACAAGGATCTTCTCCAGGGAAAAGATGTGTGGAGCCCCTGCCTTCGGGTGGGAAAGCGCGGGGCCGATGGCTGCAAGTGCCCAGCTGATGGCACTGTGTCCCCGTCAGTCTGCCCGGCCGGAGGAGAAGGCGACTCGCCGGTGCCTGGCTGGAAAAGCCTGCCCTTCGCTGGCCAAATGAGTCACTGGCTTTTCTGCGACGGGCGTTTATATTTAATGGTGTTTTTACCCGATCCTCCTGGGGACGTGTCCTCTTTTGAAGTAGCTGCGATTTTGCTCATGCCAATAGAAGTTGCTGGGCACATTTGGACAACTTCGCCAGACGTCTGAATAGCAAAGACCAGGCAGAGAGATGGAGAACAAGCATTTTCAAGCCATTTCACTGGCTTTGCCATGATCTGCATTGTCCCAGGGCTTCTGCCACATCCCCACAGGACCTGAGCTGAGGTTTTGTCTCCGAATGAAATGCAGACAAATTGCTGCTTCTGTTTGTGGTTTTGTTGTCTTGTGAGGAAAGCAGTGCTAACAAGGGACCCTGCATCTACCACTTCCACCTTAATGGTACTCGAAGAGCGAAGTTCAAACCCACCTTACATAAGAGTCGTTGTTCGAGTAATTTTAAGGTGAGATGGTTAAAAGTACTTGAAAGTGCATTTCTGCCCTCCTCTTTGCTTGTTAAAGGGGTCAGAGCCAACAGCGACTGAAAATCCCACCATGACATTTCATAGGGAGTGGCGTCCCTGGTTTCCTTCACAGAGAGAGGAACTGCAGCACAAATGTGCAAGGAGGTAGCAACGCATCCACTTTCCCTGTTGCCAGCAGAAAGCAAGGAAATTAAAGCTTAAAATAGCAGCAGAACTCCATGGCCGTCAACTGATCTTGTAAAAGGCAGGGCAGAGATTTCAACGTATTGTCCATCTGCTCTCAGGGCAAGCCGGAGCTGGAGACAGCTTCCATTCTTTTTTTCTTTCTTTCAGGTGATGTTTAATCTGTGAGACAGATTTTATATCTGGTTTGATAAATGACAAGAGGTGGAAAGGTGAGGACAGACTGTGTTTTACATGTGGCGTGAAGACCTCCTGTATGTTCAAAGAAAATAAAAAATCAGGACTACAGGGATTGAGGCGAGGTAAAAAGGGGAATTCAGGGTGTGTGAGCCTGGGGGAAAAGAAGAGAATTACAAAAGGGTTGAAAGTCACATTTCTGCACCTCTGTGAAGGCAGTGTTGTATATGCTTGTGTGCCCTCTTAGGGGAGCAGCAGTGGGTGATGGACCTGACCCCTTAACTTCCCAGATCTTGCAGGGAAGTCTGGCTGCACAGCCAAAGATTGGCAACAAGAAAAAAAACCCACAGTGAGGCTGGGCATGATGAGGTCACAAGAATCTGGGGAGCACAAAATGGGTGTTCTGACCCTGTCCTGTGTTTCCTCTACCTGAAACACCAAGGTAGCAGATGACCTTTGTGCCAAAGGATGATCCTCTGCCACCTCTTGGAGAGCAGGACCCTCACTTTGGTCACTAGCTGGAGGAGGCAAGGATGGGAGCCTGGGGAGATCATCTCCTGACCCTGGGCTAGAGTAGTTGAGAGATGGGCTTCTCTTCTATTCACCACTCTTCTGGCATCACTATTGGGCTGTCTGCATCCAGGGAGCACTGAGCCACACCGCCCAGCTCCCTCAGAACAGGGCTGTCCCCAGCTGGAGCAGCTCCAGGAGGTGCCTTTGAAGGCTGCAGACTGACTTGGGATCATTTTTTCTGGTCAAAGATTTCATGTCATGGGCTCTCAGGAGACAAACTGCCCTTTGCTGGTTTGTTAGAGGTCTAAAACAGATATAAAAAGAGCAGTGTGCTCTGGCAGGGTAAACCAGAGGAGGAAAAAAATGTCATTGTTTCCTTTCAGAGAGTTGGACTCCGTCTCCAGCTGGAGCAGTGGGAGCACCATTGCTGGAGGGCTTCCAAATCCAGGGACTGCCATGTATCCATGCATGCTGTGGGAAGCAGTTGTACACTGCCAGGACATTAAATTAGATTCCCTAATGAGCTCTGAGCTGCCAGTGAGATCCAGCAGTCCCAGAAAACTCAATTTGCAAGGATCTGCAGCAAAATGGGTGGGTCTGGTTTGGTTTCCTGATCATGCACAGGGTGAAGAGCAGGCCAGGAGTGTCCCACAAGAATAAGTGTGGGTCAACACACACAAAGTTGAAGCAAATGGAATTATTTGTGGAGGATATTGCAGAGCTGAGCCTAACGCTGGGTGGCTGCAGGCCCACGAGGGGAGCTGTGGGCAGCCCAAAACCTTTTGCAGGTGGCTTTTGTAACCATGCCCTCCTGGCTGTGCTGGGACAAGGGTACCACATGGAAAATTTGCTCATCAATGCTGGTCTGAGCACAGCATCCTACAGAGAAATCCCTCTTGCTGACAGCCCACCATGGAAATCACTTCCTGGCTTCTTTGTGACACTGCTCAAAGGAACACACAGTGAGTTTTAGGGAATATACATTTACTGTCATGCTGGTTTTGTGCCAAAGTCAGTCAGTCAGCAGCGTGTTTAAAGTGGGGTTATGGTGAAGCATTGATCACACTCATTGATTTTGCTTGCTACTCAGTGGTTGTGTGTTTCACAGCCACGTCACGGAGGGTGGCAGTGTAAGCTATATCACCCATTTCTTGTCATGTTATATACTTCTCTGTGATAAAAAATTACTTAGTGATATAATATTGTCATTATTTTATGGCAGCTGGGGAGCACAAAAGCCCAGTGAAGCTGTAGCATAGGCTGTAAAAACTCCTGGAGAAAGAGTCAGGTTTGGTGTTTTGTTGCTGTGTCATAGACCCAAAGCAGAGCAGATGCCACGGATAACAGAGGGTCTGATGAACTTGTAGACCAGAAACCCGACCTTTTAGTATTTCAAGGGAAAGGCTAAAGAAATGAACAATTAAATAAATAGTCCTTCACAATTACAAGTGAGGGAATGTACTGTGTGAGAGCCAAATTTTTGTGGCAACACTTACTTTATTGAAAGTTAATTTGCTTTGGTATTATCTGTTTTTATCCTTTCCATATTTTAACAGGTCATCAGATATTGTGTAATAAATTAATGTTTAATCAGTACCTTCAGATTGTGAACAAACAGCAGGTTTTCTTCTAAGTGCACCTTGTATGTAACATCAACTACTCCCAGCTTTTAAAGGGTTAAAGATCACTGTGGGCAAGACTTTGCCAAGGATTACAACACATTAATGGAAAACAGCCATTATCACATCTGAAATGTACCTCTACATCCTACTAATGCATTGTAATTTAATATAATTAAGTTGTGCAAGCTGAAAATGCTCGATTTCATGACAAACATCCATTTTAGGAGGCTGCTCAGCAGCTACAATTGGGGTGTTGGGGCATTGCTGGCAGCTGAATGTACCCAAACCCCACAAGCTGGAACCTGGAAATAAGTTCTGAGTTTGAGTCCTGGTTCCCTTCCATGCTGTGATGAGAAGGGTCCAGAAGAGGTGCAAAGCCGTGCAGGGTGGGAGGAAGAGGGAAGTATCAGAGAGGGATTTGCCTCTCCTGTGAAATATTCCAGTGCTGTCTGCCCAAGTCTTGGAAGTGTGGTTCTCTCCTCTGCATCTCTCACAAAATGGGGTGTAGGACATCTTTCCCTCAAGCTTTTCCACAGCGTGAGGGAATGTGGATAATTCTGGATAAGAAAACTGAGCAAGCAGGTCGGTTTCATTGAGCTTGTGCTTTAAGGAAGGACTGTTAAAAATTATTTTTGAAGTCATAAGTGTAATAACAACAGCCAAAACAATTGTGTATAAGACCAGTATTATTTTCCTGGGTTTTTATAATTACAATGAGAGTTTATTTCAATAAATGTTAAGGCTGCTGTGAATTATATCACCAACATCAGCCTGGACTCTTTGACAGCTTCATTGTAGCATGACAAGTTTAACAATCCTGTTTGGCTCTGTAAGCAGAGCACTTTGTGGATTGGAAGGGTTTGTTGGCCACTCCTCCTTAAAAAGGGCCTTTTCTGGGCTTGGAGCATCTGGCTGGCACAAGAAAGAGTAACTGCCCATGATTTAAGCTATTCAATCTAATCCAGAAAGCGGTATCATATGTTTTTTCATGGTATATATACCGAGAAATATGGCTTTTGTATTCTCCCCTGTGTATATGAAAATTGATATGATTTGTTTCTGTATTATCAAAGAGGCTGCTTGATGCCTGATCATTTTGTATTTCCTCTCTGTGAAATTAAATCTAAAAGTAGTTGAATTTTATTTGAATCTTTGTTGTTGTTGTTGTTATCAATAAATATAGAGTAATCTAGTTCCTTGACTGAGGTTTGTTTCTTATTTGGGAGGTTTCTTTTGATCATTTGTTTGTTTATTTTTCAGCATTAATAAGTGCTCCTCTAAAAAAAAATATTTCAGTCTGGAAGCATGTTACCAAGAGTGACATCTGGCTGAAATCAGCAAGATTTAATCATAAAATATTAATTCCTCTGCTATTGAGGGGAAGAAACATATTTTCTTCAGCTGAAAAAGCAATCAATAATTTTGAAAAAGACACTTCTCCTGCAGTCTGCATCTACTGCACATGCAGTAAAAGCAAAGTTTCTGTAGTTTGCCATGGCCATCCCATGACAAGCAGTAGCATATGTCTTTTGGAAGAGGAAAAAAAAAAAAATAAATCACTGTTATTATGATGCTTATCCATTCTGCCAGAGAGATTTTCTTTTCAGATTATGGCCTTAGTGATGCATTAAGGTGACCTTTATGACATTAAGGGATGTAGCTTTCTACAAGAGAAATAAGAAAAAATAAATAACCGCACTTGTTTTGCCACTCCATTGAACAGTTTTCTCTGAAATGCCACCTCCAGAGGTCAGTGTAGCCTAAAGGTTGTAGGGGTGATTACTTAATGATCTCTCTAGGGCTGGTGTAGGGAAATACTTCTATATTCCCAGTTTTTGCATCTCTGAGGGCAATGATGAAACACAGAGCACGATTACTAGATTGTGGTTAAAGTGCTTGCCTAATTGGCAATTAAGGAAATAACACACTGCTGTGAAGTTCTCTGTAGATGAATTGTGTATGAAATAACCTAGTTCAGGAATATTCTGTGAAGTTCGTTGAATATATTGGGATTCCTTCCTTCCTTTCTTCCTTCCTTCCTTCCTTTCTTCCTTCCTTCCTTCCTTCCTTCCTTCCTTCCTTCTCCCTCCTAAAAGAAGGTGCCTCAGTTGCCATGAGTTCAAGCTGAATGAAAGAGTAAGACCTCTTCTAAAGAATTACCAAATAATTCTCTGCTTCTATGAGTTATTTAATGTCCAGTTGTTGCCCCTGGAGATGGTTTAGTGGCCACAAAACAGGAGAAACAGCTGCAAAGTAAAATTACCATGTAAAATTGCAGCTGTGTAGTAATCCATGTGCATCTCATAGCGTGCCTGCAGATGTATCCAAGCAAGGTATCTTTTAATTTATTTTCTTTTAAGACATGGAAAAAAAAGGCAGCGTGCTGTCAAAACCTGGCCACACTGGATTCTAAGCTTGTGCTAATCATGGCTTTAAGAACACAGCTCTCTGAGAGTGCAGTTCAGATGTATTTTGGAGCCTCAGCTATGTAGGTAAAATACGGGTTGTCTCTACTGTAGTAGGGACTAATTCAAGGTAGTCCTGTAAGTAGCAAAGGTTGGTGGTGTAAATGTCACTGCAGGGTCCAAATATTAGCGGTCTGTTTCTTCTTACTTGTTCAGAGCAGTGGAAAATTGTCAGCAAGTAGTTGTCTCTTTGTGCCTTGGAATTCAATTATTTTCCCGGAGATGGTACCATTATCCTGCATGCCTGGAGAGGAGCTTATCCCACCCTACTCCTTGAATTTTGTGTGTAAATGACAGGTACCATAGGATCGCCATGTGAGTGAGTGTCTGAAGTGTGCATGTGAACAACTCCTTTGAAGTTACACGTGCAATTTTCTCAGATCTGGAAAAGATGGAAATGTGTCTATTTAAAAGTTGTCTACATTACCATGGCATCAGCTGTGTCATTTTATATGGGAAATTGTTTGGGTGGTTTTGCAAAATTATTTCCTGGAAAAGCTGCATAATTATTTCTAAATAAATAAATAAATAAATAAATAAATAAATAAAATTTAAAATAAAATAATAATAAAGAAATGTTGCGGTGATGGTGCGGTGCACGTGGCTGTCTTAAAGGCTTACCAAAGTCCAGAGTCCTGGCGGACAGGCACCAAGGT
>VZTH01002399.1:0-159813 GCA_013397815.1 Aleadryas rufinucha | reverse complement strand
AATTTATATATAGGTTCTCTTTGTTCAGTGATATAAAAGTTAAATTTAGCACAACATCACTATCCAGCAACATAGATCATCCACAGAGACGTCAGCAGGCAGAGCACACCTGATGTATTTCAAAACAAGCAAGTTTTGTAAATTGCTATTATTGCACTTCTTAGAAAGCAGCAGTAAAGGTAAATATATCATGCCCAATAACAGTGTTGTATCTCATTTTAGCTTTCCTGGGAGTTTCATAAGTTAGCAAGGCTTTTCTTAGAAAACATGAATCATATAAAATATGAATTATTTCTGAGCACTGTATTTGCCCAGGGAAGCAGCCTCTTGGGGCTTCAAGTACTACTGGGAATGCAGATAATTTCTTAGAAGAGAGGCTGAGGAGTTACTAAATTTCCAGACTGCAGTACTTCAGAATTCCAGAAGTTTTCTTCAGGTTCATCCACTATTTTCCTTATGTAATTAAAGGCATTACCACATGATAGCAAATTTTTGGTTCAGAGCTTTGTACCAGTACATTTATTTTGTCAAATTGTTCATCAGCTTTAGGAAAAGAAATTTAATATGCCATGTACACCCTTCAGGTTGGAAACCTTTTAAGCTCCAGGTGAGTGAGCAGCTTGGCCAGTCTTCAGTACAAATTCAAAATGGGCAGCAAATAAATGTGCAGTCCCACCCTGTCTGCAGTGTGCTCAGCTTCCTTGGTATCACTTTGATAACATATTTTTGGCCTGCTTTTAAGACATCTTTTAGAGCCAAACCTATATTTCAGGAAAAAAAACCCATCTTGACCCAGAGATAAAATTGTGGGAAAGTCTGGAGGCAGATGGGCAGCCTGGAAACTGATGCAGGTTTATTGAATGCTGTTTTTTGTGTGGTTTAGTCCTGAAATGAGCCTAGGGAAGGTTGCTTGTTTGTTTAATTTGTATTTAGGTCTTTCAAGACAAGTTTTCCATATTGGTTTTTCCACATTGGTTAAAATTTAATCTCAGTTAAATTTTTTCTGGAATGCGCCCGTTTAACCAGACAGAATACTAAAGATTAAAACTTGAGGTACTGACTTCACAGATTGTTTGTTTGGTTTTGTTGATCTTTTTTCCTTTCAACTTTTAGTTTGTGCTGAAATATTTGATTCAGGAATTTAGAAATACTCCTTTTAATAGTTTAAAAGTAGGATTCTCCTTCTGAGTCTTTTTTGTGCACCTGATGCCATGAACAATTTTTAAATTTCTTGCTTTAAAGGGCATTTGAGTCCCTTTAAAGGTTTTACATTTGGTGTCTTTACTGTTATTATTTTCTTAATGACCATTCAAGAGCAAATTAGCATTTGAAGGACAATAATCTGATCTTAATTCCTGAGCTGCTTTTCCCAGCCATCCCACCGGAGCTCGGGGACCATCTTGCACCCCTCCCTTATCTCTCTCTTGTGAAACCCCAGGGGTGCCAGGCAGGATGTTGTCCGTACCTCTGAGGGATGTTTTGATGCCCATCTCCTGGAGGAAAGGTTCCTTGAGGAAAAGGATCTGCCCGTGGGTGAGGAGCAGATCCAGTTGGAAGCTACAGATGTCAGAAAGCACCGCTTCCTTCCGCTCACAGGGAATTTCCATGTATTTTTTATATGCGTATTTATTCATATACAAAACAGGAATTCTGAGGAAGCTGAGCGTCACATCTGTGACATTTTATGCTACTCAAGTATTGTTGACTGCTGCCTTAAAACATTTTGGGAGCTGAAAGGGGATTTGGCAAAGAATAAAATTGCAGGTGGTTTTAGTAAAGGTCTTCGTTTTTGCCATTTTGTGCCATTCTTTGTTTTGCTCTTGTGAGTGGTAATTGGCATTGCTGTTTTCTGCTTTGCCTGCTCAGTTTTGAGACAGATTAAGTGGCCTTCCTGGCACCCCACAGCCCCTTTATTACTCACCCCCCTCAACGTTTTCTTTAATTGGGGATGCACCTCTTTGCCCTCGTGTGTGCCGATGTTCCTTTTAAGACTTTTAAAATAGGATTGTCCATGAGGCAGGAGCTGATGCAGGAGCCCGCTGGCAGTTTGGGATGGACCAGGATGTGGATATGGGGCCAAGGAGGTGCAGATGGAGACCCAGGGGGATTCTGGCCACGGATCAATTCTCTCATGGGGCACAAACCAAAGCAAAGGCGAGGCCCAACACCAATAACCAGGCCACTGTCACCTGGCTGGGGAAGGGGGCACATGGAAAAGCCCCCCTGGAGCGTCTTGGAGTAACATCAGCTCATCAGAAATCCAGGGAAGAGAGGGGAGGATGGGTGCCCCAAGGGTGACTGAAGCACTTGGCACTGGCAGGCCACTTGCCGGGGACAGAATGGGGGACCCTCATGTTAAGGACTCCTACCCATCCCTGGGGGTCCCACCGAGCCTTGTCCCCCAAAAAAGAGTTGTGACAGCCCTGGGGGTCCTGCAAAGGCCAGAAGACCCCTCTACAAAGAGGGATAACATGGCTTTGGGGGTCCCAGGCAGAGGAAAGAGGTGTTAAAGCCCTGGGGGTCCTGATGAGCCCAGCCCCACTCAATATCGGTTTCATTACTGTGGGGGTCCCATGGAGAGGGGGTGTAATCACTGCAGGAGGGTCTCAGAATTTGGGGGGATCATGGTCCTGAGTGTTGTGATGAGTCCTGACTCCCCAAACAGGGCTGCCACGGTTCTGGGAGTCCTACTGAGCCCAGGCTGCCCTCAGGAATGGGTGTCCCAGCCCTGGGGGTGCTGCAAAGTTCAGGAGACCTCCTGAGAGAGTATCCTGGCTGTGGGGGTCTCAGGGAGAGGGGTGGGATGTCACCACTCCCAGTGTCCCAGGAGTCCTGACAAGCCCAGTATGCTCAGGAAAGAGGGTTCCATGGAGGTCCAGGGCCCCACTGCTGCCACCCCACCATGCAGGAACAGCAGCCAAGGGGCCAACACTTGCCCCTGCCCTGGCCACCCTGTCCCCGGGGAAGCCACCACGTCCCACAAGGAAGCCATCACCTCAGCCCTGACCCCTGTCCCCAAACCCCCACACCCCTCCAGCCCAGCCTGCCTGTCCCACCAGCCCCAGATCAGGGGCTCCCACCCCTGCAGCATCGTGGTGTGAGCAGTGAGAGCTCAGGACACGGGTTTGTTCTTCTGCAATAGGAGTTTATTAACAGAGGCTGCAACAAGCAATCCTAACAACAGACAAACACAAAAATATTTATAACAATAAAAACCATAAAAATACTTATAACAATAAAAAAACCCACAAAAATATTTGTAACAACAAACAAACACAAAAATATTTATAGCAATAAACAAACACAAAAATATTTATAACAAACAAACGCAAAACTGATCTTAACGCTAAATACCACCCCAAACCCAACCTAACAAACCGGACCAAGCCGAGGCACATCCCCAGCCAAGGGAACCCTTCCCGCAGTCCCAGCTCCAGCGTTCTCCCGGCCGGGCTGCGGGACCCCCGGGCGCTCACAGGTCCCGCCCGCGGCTGAAGAGCGCCCGCCGGCCGCGGAGCCGGCTCTGCCCGCGGAACTTGCGCAGCTCCTCCTTGAACGCGGCGTGCTCCATGGGCCGATAGTCCCGGGGCTCGCAGTGGCTCTGCAACCCACGGCTCCGTCAGCCCCGCAGAGCAGCCCCCGGCCCTGGAGATCCCCTCCAAACGCAGCGAGGATGCTCAGAGCCAGAGCTGCCCCTCCCCACCGCCTTGCGCCCCCGCCCCCAGTTCTTCCCTCTTGGCACGGACCCCCTGCCACCGAGGGGACACAGGGAGGGGACTCACCGGGAACTGAAAGAAGAACTCTCGGTACCCCCCCTTCAAGACGTAGAGCTCGGGGTAGTGCAGCTGGGGGTACTCGTGGCAGGACCGATCCCTCTCCCGCAGGAACTTGCACCTGTGCCCCAGGGAAAGCCCACGGGATCACCCCCGTGCCGGGATCCGGGGCTGGCAGATCCCAGTGTGCCCCCCGTGCCATCACTCACATTTTGGGGCCCCGCTCAACAGAGAACTCGCAGTGGAAGATGATGATCAGCCTCTTGCTGGTGTCCAGGGGCACGATGGGCTGCTCCAGCAGGAATTCCTCCACGTCCCGCTGCAGCGGCAGGTTGACAGCGCCCTGGGGAGGGAGAGGAGGCACCTTTTTCCCCCTCTGCCTCCCATTTCATTTTCTGCAGGGACCCAAGGACGCTGCTCCCAACCTCCACCACCATCACACTCGTCTTTCCAGCTGGGAATCAACTCTTTAGGGGGTAGCTTGGCACTTTCCAGCGGGCTGCTCCACCCCACTGGGCGGCTCAGTACCCTTCATGGGGGGCTGCTCAACCCCTCGTGGTGGGCTCAGCACCTCTGAGGGCGGGTGGGGTTCGGACACCGCCCTTCCTCCCGGCCCCAGGGGCACAGGGGGGTTCTGACCTTGACGTGGCCCCCCTCGTACTCGTAGGGGTACCGGCAGTCCACGACGACGCTGCTCTCGATGAAGCTGCTGAAGTTCCCCGTCAGCACCGCCGCCAGCTGCGGGGGGAGCGCGTCACCAAGGGGGGGACACACGGGGGACAAGGGGGGAGCAGGCAGGCAGCCCCTCGGGGGGGCTGGGAAAGGGTCGCTGCCCTCTTACCGTGCCAGGGGAGATGTACTTCAGGCCCGGGTCCTTCCCCTCCACCGTCGGCAGGAGGTGAGGCTGGAACAGACAGGCTGTGGGGTCATCCCCGTCCCAGGGACACCTCCCGGGGGTGGCACCTGTCCTCCCAGACCAGAAGCCTCCGAGTGGCCAGTTCTGCACCGGCGGGAGGGGAAGAGGCAGATACACGTGCCTGTGGCACACCAGAGGAGCAGTGATGGGGCTCTTCATCCACCCCAGGGGCTGCAGGTTGGGAAGTCACAGCCCCAAAGCCCCGTGTCCCCAAGCGAGGGTCACCAGCTCGCTTCGGGCTCTCACAGTGGTGTGGGGCTCCAGTGATGGTCCCCGCTCAGAATACTGGGGGCAGCACCCCCAGACCTGCCCCATCCTCGTGGCCCTACCTTGGAGAAGTCTCCAATGAGCTCCTGGTCATCGCTAGCCAGCAGGTTCTCGATCTCCTCAAGCCGGGCAGACTTGGAAGGCTCCAGCCATGCTCCCTGTGGAGGCACCAACCAGAGACACCCCCAGATGTCAGCAGGGGCTGTAGCAGAGCCGGGGCATGGCCCGGTCCCACCAGGGTCTCACCCCACATCTTCCCCATCACCCACCGGCTTCACTGATGCCTCCTGGCCAGGGGTGCCAGCCA
Organism: Aleadryas rufinucha; assembly: GCA_013397815.1. Lineage (NCBI taxonomy): Eukaryota > Metazoa > Chordata > Aves > Passeriformes > Aleadryas > Aleadryas rufinucha. The sequence continues at coordinate 154,550 of VZTH01002399.1, read as the reverse complement.
CCCTCCTCTGCCGCTTGGCAGGGGTGTCCCTGGCAGGGGTGTCCCTGTCCGAGGGCTGTCCCCGCTTCAGGACGGGCCTGGGGACACTGCCGGGCACCGAGGGCGAGCGGAAGAGCTGCCGGCACTGGCTGCACTTCCCCGGATGCTGTGGGGAGAGCCCGAGCTGCTGCCTGGGGGTCTGGCAAGCCCCCAGCATCAGGAGGGCAGTGGGGAAGGGTCTCACTCCCCATGTCAAGACAAGCCCACAGCGCCTGGGCTGGTGCAGCTCACCAACCAGCCCCCACCCCAGGGACCTTCGGCCCCAGACCCCCCTCTGGAGACCCCAAGAGGGGATTGTGGGGCTCTATCCGCTGCCAAAGGCTCCCACGTACCAGCTTTGCCTCCTCCTTCCTCATCACTGGTGTGGTCACCAGGTTCTTCATCTCCTGGGGCACTGTGGCATCACTCTGCCAGGACAGCAGCTGGGGGGACTTGGTGGAGAGGCAGAGGAGATCGTGAATCGGGGACAAGTCCTGACAGCTGCTTCCCACCCCTAGGCAGGGATGGACGCGAGGTCCATCCACCTCCCAGTGCCTTCCAAGTTTGGAGACAGGGTGTCCCCACGATCCCCCAGCCCGTCCATCTCCCATATCCACAGCTCTCCGGGGCACCCGGGGAGGTTGGAGCAGCACCTCCCATGCGTGCAGCCCCGGGATCACCCATCCCTGGTGCCCTCCCGAGACCTCCAGCCGCTCTCACCAGCAGCTCCGATGCGGGGCAGAGGCTCTTGGCAAGGGGGTCCCTCCTGGCAGCCCCATGGCTCCGCTGGCTCAGCCTCTGCAGCTTCTTGGGGACAAAGCCCTCCTGCAGCCGGGGGGGGGGACACGGCGTCAGCACCCCTCTGCCCCCTCCCTGCCCCCCCAGGTCTCGCTGCCCCCCTCACCTCATCCTCGGGCTCCCTCTGGCGCCACCGCGCTCTGTCCTTGCGCACCTGGAGCTGGGAGATGTCCTTCAGGACAGGGCTGGCGTCCAGCTGCCACGGCTGTGGGACAGCCAGGGGGTGAGAGGTGCTGCGCAGCCCTGCCCCCTCTCCTGGCTCCATCCTCCTCGTCCCAGCTTGGCCAGGGACTCGGCCTCGCTGTGCCCAGCCCTGCACAGCCTCCAGCACTCACCGGCAAGGAATGGATCCTCTGGCGATGGAGCTTCCTGCTGCAAGAGCCAGGAAAAGAAAGGATCAAATGACAGCGGGTGTCCTGGACCGCTGTGTCCCACCCCTGTGCCATTGTCACCTCTGTCCCCCAGGTCCTCAGGGTGGGGTGAGACCTCCCCAGGGTTGTCACAGCTCCCCAAAGGGACCTGGGGCAAAAAACACCTCCAGGCACTGAGCAAACACCAACGGCCTGAGTGGGACCACAGGAGGGGCACGGGGACAGCCTGACTTTTGAGTCTGGGACAGGGACAGCCTGGGCACGAGGACAGACTAGCATTCACGTCCTGCCGCAGGGACAGAGCCCCTCCTGCCGCAGGGACAGAGCCCCTCCACTTACTCTTTGAGAGCTCTCCCAAACGCCGGGATCGTTTTCTGGAAGCTGCGGGGAGAGCAGAGATGGGGTTAGTGGGGGGTGGCATCCATGTCAAGCCATGTCATCCATGCCCAAGCAGCCCAGGTTGTCACCCCCAGACAAAGATTGGGGGTCACAGCCGGATGCACAGACCCCAGAAAGGCTGAAACCGGGCTCTGCTGCTCGGGGGAGGCAGGGGAGGGACACAGGGTCACTCACTCTTCCTGCACGGCTGCGAGGTTCTGCTGTGTGGGGAAGTCCGGCCCCAATCCTGCGGGAACAAGGGACAAGGAGTAGCGCCGGTGTGGGGATCGGGCTCCTGCCCCCAGCCCAGGGCCCTGGGCAGTTTGGGGCCGGGCAGGGAGGCCCTCACCAGGCGAGTGGCACCGGCCCTGGAAGCACCGGTCCCCATGGAATGCCGCGTGTCACCCTGAGCAGGGTGTCACCGGAGCGGTTCCTGGCTGAGCCGGGGGGAGTGCAGTTACGGGCTCCTGCCCATCATTCCGCGGGAGCTCCCCCGCCTCGACCACTCGCCAGCCCCTTGGCCAAGCCCTCCCGACACATCCCTGTCCCCTTCCAACACCCCCTGCACCACTCCAGGCCCAGGGGGCGGCTGGGGACGGAGCAGCCCCATCCCTCACCTGCATCCGTGGGCTGGGAGGAGACCGAGTCGCGGGGACAGTCCGAGGCCACCGGCTGTGGGGACAGCGTGTGCCACGGCCGCGGGAGGGGCAGCCCCCCGTGCCCCCGCTTCGGGGTGTCCCGGTGCCTGCGGGCGGTCGGGACGGGGACGTGTCAGTGCCCTGAGTGCCTGCCCCTCGCCCCCTCTTCCCCTGGCGGGGCGGGGGCAGGAGCTGAAGGAGGGGATGCCAAAAGCGTCCCAGCCCCCTTCGGCACGGCCCCACCGCCGAGCCCCGCGCGGGGCAGCCGTGTCACCTCGGGGGCGTCCCGCGTGGGGCGGGCGGCCAAAGCCACCCGCAGCCCCCCGGCACTCCGGCCACCCCCTCACCTGTCCGGGCCCGGCGGGTCACCCCTGTCCAGCGGCGTGAGCGGGGCCGTGCCCGGGAAGGGCAGCGGGGAGATGGCCGCCAGCCCAGGCAGCCCGCGGCCGCCGCACAGTGACATGGCCCGGGCAGGGAGAGAGCGAGGGAGGATCGAGCTACAGCAAGTGACCGGTGGCAGGTGACAGGGGACAGGTGGCAAAAGACGATAAGAAGTAAGACGTGAAAAGAGATAACAGGTGAGAGGTGATAAGAGGTGATAAGAGGAGAAAAGAGGCGACAAGAGGTGACGAGAAGTGGCAGGTGACACCCGCTCCGCTCCTGTTTACAGTAACAGGAATAACAACAACAGCGGCGCCTGCAGCCAATGGCAGGCCGCGGCAGGCACGAGGCGATGTCCCCAGCCAATGAGAGGTCGCGGTGGGCGCGAGGGGACGCCGCCGGCCAATGAGAGGTGCGGAGGGCGCTTGGGGGCGGAGCCTCAGCCGAGGGGGCGGTTTCTGTGAGGAAAGGGGCGGGGGGACCCGAAGGGGCGTGGCTAACGGGGAAAAGGGCGTGGCCGGACCTTGTCACTGCAGGGGACACTCGGTCACCCCTGATGGCCCTCAGTAATAAACTTATGACCTAACGCCACCCTGCCAACCAGGCCGTGGCACGGAGTGCCACATCCAGTGTTAAGAAAGCAGGGTTGAAATCCTGGAGGCTGGGTTTTTATTGGTGGGGTTTCTTTTTTTAAAAGGCAGTTGTGAACAGCCTGCTCTTTACCTGCCAAAACCTTTTATTTCTGTTTACCAAACTTAAAAAAACCAAAATCAGTTAATTGCCACTTGTGCTTAAGGGCACTTGATTTCTTCGCCCTTGGCAAATGTGCCCTTGACATTGAGTCCCTGTGTTTATGTCCTCTGCGGTTCCAACCTGCCTCAGTTTTCTCACAGATGTGTTTGAGCAGACGGAATTTTAACAGATGTAGACTGTGGGGGGAAAAAAATCTTAACCTAGAACTAATCCCAAAAGTGTTTGACCGTGCCTCTCTTTCCTCCCACCTGGAGATCAAAGCTGCCCAAGGAGTCCAAACCCACTTTGTGGGTGTTGGGAAGGTGCCCCGTTCCTTTGTCGAGGGCCAACAGCTCTGACACGACCCTACAGAAAGCACCACTTCCTCCCTCTCATGGCCAATTTCCATGTATTTTTTATATATACATATATTTATATATAAAACAGGAATTCTGAGAAAGCTGTGCGTCACGCCTGTGACAGTTTATGCTATTCAAGCACTGCCTACTGCTGCTTTTAAAACATTTTGAGGCGAGAGGGGAATTTCACATAAACTCAAATTGCAGGCGACTTCAGATTAAGGTCTTTGTTTGCGCCCCTTCTGTGCAGTCATTTCTTTTGTGAGCAGTAATTGCTATTTCTGCTTTCTGCTTTTAACTGCTCAGCTCTGGGGAGAATTAAGTGGCCTTCCTTCCTGGCACCCCAGAGCTGCCTTATTACTACCTCCCCACCCTTTAATTTAGGGTGGTGTGTGCAGATGCACTGCAGCCCTCCTACAGAAGAGATGGGACCTCACACACAGGTATTTCAGGACCTGTGAGTTTATTGTGACTTTATCTGGGCACAATAAATCTCAGTGATTTATGTCTTGGTCTTCCGGCTGCCTCCCCAAACAGTGGCAGTCCACAAGTTAGATTTGGTCTTGGTCAACCACGATGCAGCTTCGAAATCCAAAGGGAAAGGGGCAAAAAAACTGTAGCAGGGTCTTGATGAGCTTGTGAAGGTGTTCACAGAGCATCAGCAACAGGTAAAGAAAGGGGGATTAGGCACTGGAAGGGGCTGCCCAGGGAAGTGGTGGAGTCACTCTTGCAGGAGGTGTTAAGGAAAGACTGGATATCGCACTCAGCGCCATGGTCTGGGTGACAAGGTGGTGTTAGGTCACAGGTAGGACTTGATGACCTGAAAGGTCTTTTCCAGCCTAGCTGATTCTGTATTTTGCAGGGTTTTTTGAAATTTTCACATTCAATTTTGATAAGCCAGCGTTGGCGGGTTTTTTATTATTTCTAGGTTTCCCTTCTGCCTGACAGCAGCAGTGATTAAATGAAAAGCCAGGAGTGGCACAGTGCATCCTTAAAAACTTTATTGGAGTGGCACGGTGCAGACTGCAAGTACAGTCACGAGTCTAAATATCCCCAACTTCAGTCCCCACGCCGTCCCTGCCTGCAGACCCCGGGCTCTGCTGCCGGTGGCGGCCCTTGCCAGCCCACGGCAGAGCTGAGCACGTGTCAGGATGTGCAAAAGGATGTTCCTGCAGGGCAGGGAGGCAGAGGAAAACCCACGGAGATGGTGGCAGCCCGGGGCTGCGGCGGCCAACCCACAAGAGGCGCCTGGCCGTGCCTGTCCTTGCAGGGGACAGGAGAAATGGGGCTTTGCTCCCTGCAGCATCACCTGCAGCCCCATCCCAGCATTCCCTGCTGGAGTGCCAGGAACAGGAGGACTAGAAACAGTGCAAAATAAGGTAAAAAGGAGCCCATCCATGGACCTGAACTTTGATCGCTGCTGGGGCTCGTGCCCCTCCTTTCTCTCCCCCCGCCCCAAGTGTTGGGAGCTGTTACATTTGTTATTTGTCCAGTCCAGGAGACTCCTGAAATTACGAGATAACAGTACAGATACAATTGGAAATAATGGTAATAATAATAATAATAAAAAAGTCCTGCCCTAGTGTGTTTTACCTACGGCTAAAGGCAGCATCCCAAATACCTGCTTTATGTCCAGACGTGCTGGAAGAAGCAGCTAATCCCCAGTTTCTCACTCTTTACCTACCCCACAGCTGGCCTGCAGCTCCCCACCAGGAACTGGCCTGAGCAAGAGGCTGCACAGCTCAGCTGAGGGTAACTAAAGCTCACTGCATTCCAGAATACTTAATGCATTCACTGCAACGTTAAAAAATGCTAGCACATATGAACTCTTCAGAGATTTACAGGCACTATGTGGAGATTATGTGCAAAAGTCTGCAATTTTTTTTTTTTTTTTTTTTTTTGGGCATAGCTCTTCATCGATGCAATATATTTCCTGCAAATAGAAAGCATTCTTTCCCCCTGCACGCTGAAGGAAATTACAAAAGAGTCAGACTGTGTGAGTCTTAATAAACTGAATTGCTGGGGGAAAGAAACAAATCACCTGAGTCTACTACTGGGAAAAAAGAAAAGATGAGAAAAAGTCCAGCAAGTATCACTGTACAAAAACCACCCAGAATAACTATGTGCTTTTGGCATCAGCTTTTGTTCTTCAGGAATAATCATCCACCCACAGAAAGAAGACATTTTACACGATGCACCAGGATCCTGGGGGGGAGGAAAACAAAACAAAACAAAACAAAGTCAAAAAGTCACAGTGCTCATCTTCTGTAAATTGGAAATAAAACTCACAACATAAATCTAGGAAGAATTATGGGAAACTAAGCCTCTAGTGAGACCCAGATGGGTCTAGAGCAGAGGTAATGAATGACACAAGCTCACTATCCTAAATATCAAAACCCCCAGCTGAGATGTGCTTGATCCTCATTACTCGGTGACAATGTCTTGGGCAAGCAGCACCTCACACCTTGGAATGCCTGGAATTCCACAGCCTGAAGGAGTTTAGCTACATGAAGTAGTTCAGTACAGACTGAATGGATAAAGGGTGTGAAAAAAGGCCTTTTCTGCCTGGGAACACTGAAGTGCAAAGTCATCCCAAGGACTGTGTCTTAACAGCAGCTCTAACTATGGTTTGGTTCAAGGACTGCCAGCAATACTCAGCTTTAATGCACAAGCATGAATTGTCCTTGTGGTAGCCCAGGGAACAGGGAAGAGGAAATATCACCTGGTAAGGTTAACGTTTAGCTTGTTTTCTGCTTCTCAGATTTGCTGCTGGAGGACTGTCCCTTTGCCTAAAGAGAGGATGAGACAGTGAGAAACTGAACCAAGTTAAAAACCTAAATCAGGCTGTGACCAGACACTCGTCAGAATCACAGGTCAGACACAAATACAATCTGCACTTGAAATACAGAAAGTTTAGCAACAGTATACGTGACTCCTGCTGTGTACAAATATTTTCACCTTTTCACCATCAAGTGCTTTCTTTCAGACAGAGTGGGCTGTGCCTGACCTCATCATTCCCTGTTCCTCAACACCCTTTTACCCACACCAGTGATCAGGTCACAGCTCACAACATCCTCCTGAAAAGGAGATAAAGACATCCCTCAATTTTACACTGAGAACTGCAAGTCAGTTCTGTGGTCACACAAAAGGCACCTGTGGTGATTTAATAATAACAACAACAAGAAATCCCATCACTGACATGTAAAATGTAAAATTCCCAGAGCAAACCTAACCATCTGATTCAGGCATCTACTGCAAATATCCTCTGTGAGAACAACATGATGGAACAAGTTTCACCCTAACCTGAATCAATTTTCTGTACTTATGGATAACAAAAGCCAAGCAACCCTTTTTATCTTACCCCCACCCCCTTTTTTTTTTTTTTTTTAATTAGAAACAGCTGCCTGCCTTTCCCCACCATGTTCATTCTGCATATTTATGAAAGTATGTAGGTCTTCATTAATTTTAAAAAATAATTTACACCTTGGGAACCTGGCTGTGGTTTTAGGAGTACTTTGGGATGCTGTTACTCAAAACTGTCAAGAAATGAGAGAAGTGGTGGGGATCCTGCCTGAGGCAACTATAGGCATGCAAAGTGGGACTCTTAGATCAACAAATCTGTGGAGCATGCACTGAGCCCCCCTCAGAAGACCACACTGTCTGAAAGACATGTATTTTTTTGCCCATGTTTATTGCCAATTTCCCTTGAAACAGACAGGGGCCTTTCTCCTATGAGCATGTTTACAAAAATGGATCAAGTTCAACCCATTGATGTAAAACTCTCTCCAGAATAACAACCCTGTAATATGAATCCAAAAGCCAGCTGCCCCTCTTGTACGACTGCCCACACTACAGTGCATCTAGTATTTATACATATAGTATTATGTAGTATTTACATGTGTTTATACCGTTTTAGGGTCTCTGGGCTTTCCTTTGTCCTTTGAGCTTGGTTTAGTGGTCGTAGCTTCCTTCCCACTTTTGTCCTACACTCCAAAGAAAAAGAAAATAATTACAGTTACAAGGAGAATAGAGCACTGATGGCTCCTACTTTGACATCTGCCAAAACACAATCTTTTGAGTGTGGTTGGCAGCAACGCAGGCTGTGCTGGCTGGAGACTGTGCGTGAGAAAAACCAGGTAGAGATGGGCATATTTTGTATTTCCTACAGAGCAATAATGTTAAAGCAGCAGATTTAGTTCACGAGCAGATGAAGCAGCACTTGAAACACCACTAGTCCTGTCTTCAGCTGCCTGAGGATTCTGCAGTGGCCAGAAGAGCTGTTTGGAATCACAGCTGTTTCCTCCCAGGAATTACAGCTGATTTGAACATCAGTTCCAAAGCTGCTGCTCCTCTTCTCGTTGCAAAGCCTCTCCAGTCCATTCCTTCTGCTTTCTTCCTGTCACTCTACTGTTTTCCCTAATACATCTAAAAGTCTTTGCTGCTCCCTCCTTTTCTCTCCACAAAACCCTCTTGAACTGTGTCTCAGCTCCAGCCTACAACCATTGCTATGCAGTTCCTCCTGTCACTGAGGAAAGGTTCCTCTGCCTCTCTGCAGTTTTTGGGCACTCTAAAAACTGCTACCACCTTTCTCTGCTCAACTTACTTCTCCAAGCCCATCTAAAAGGCTCTAATTACCACAAACCTTCCTTCTTCCAAATATTTAGTACACAGCAAAATGCATCCAACTTCCACTGCAGCAGTGAGACAATCGCTGCATCTGGACAGGCTTCCTGTAAACCTTAACCTGAGCTACTGCAAAGAACAGTGAGGAGTGAAAAACTGTTTATTTTGCAAGTTATTAGCAGAAAATGTCCTACCTTTGAGTGCTGGGGTGTAGCAGGGGCCTTTGCACAAGTATCAAAGTCACCTGATAAGGCATCAATAGCTGCACTGTCATCCGCAGGTTTCTGCAATAATTTTAATTTTGAAGTCACAAAATATGCAACCCAACTTCGCACAGTCAAATTAATGGCTCAGGAATTTATGTCTGCTTTAACTATCCCTTTCTTAAAGAAAGACACACCTGAACTGTACCATTTTTATACATATGGCAGAGATATCTGTTTAAGGTTTCCAAGAGGCATGATTTCCTGAACGTTCATAATGCAGCTGAACATAAAAACTGTATTTACTGTGAAGAGTTACTCCTCACCAAAGTTTTACTGTCCACACTGCTCCTATTGCCTCCTGCATTTATGAGTATTTGCAATGAATCACCCCTTAAGCCTACAGTGACACAACTTCGAAACAAAATCAGAGCCCAGAGCATGAAAAAACCCCACTGAATAAATATCATTAATATTAAAAAAAATCCTCAGTAAACCCCATCATAAATGTTACCTTCTGTCCTTTGTGTTTCACGTCATGTTTTGCTGTTGGCTTTGCTGGTTTACTCTGGGGAAGGAAAAAAAGCATATCCTCATTTTGAACTGGCCAGATTAGTTTTAAAATACAAGTATTTACACATGGCACTACTGGGTATTCACAGATTTCCAAGGAAGCTGCACCATTCTGAACAGATTTTTTTTAGTAGTTCAAAGTGATTTATTTGTTCAGACTGCCCATTTGGAAAAGAAAAAAAAAAAACCCCAAGAACAAGACTTCTTTTTTTTTCCTTTTGCATTTTGACTTTTAAGCGTGCAAGGAGAGAGCTCCTCTCACTGCAGGATATTTCCATGTTTTACCCTAATACAGAAATGCAGTACAGACACTCACTTATTCAACTTAAAATTTCAGAGAGGACAGACTGGCTCAGACGGACTCAAATTTCCACTGTTGCAAATAAAAACTAGGACAGTTTTTCCTTACCTGCTCACCTGACTCCAGAAGTTTTAGATAGTCAGGTGGGATTGTTTCTTCTCTCTCTCCAAGTTTGTCTCTGTGCTCAGATTCAGCCTTTTCCTGAAAGTATTTAATTTTTTAACAACTTTAATACCCCTGATAGAGATATTAGCAATGAACAAGTCAGGGGGCTTATCAAATTTAGGACAAATGGCCTTTTCCACTTTAAAATTTTAAACCTACTGGGAAAACCCCCATTTATTCATTTCACTATGAAGCGTGTTTCATGCCTGAAAGTTTTAAAAACCACTTTTCCAACTTATGCTGCTCTGATTTTTGGCAGCATACCAGGAACGTGCCACATCACAAGGAGTTTGTTAAGCAGACTGCTGAAGAACATTTTTGTCATTGTTAATGCATGTTAATGTTAATTTTAGGGATCTCTTTTTTCTTTTTTTTCCAGCTAAGATTCCAGCCTAAACTTATTGATAGGCAGCATATGGTGGTTTTGGTTTTCCCCAGTAATGTACTTTACTGTAGCTTACAGTACAACTTACAAGTAAAAATTACAATTTATTACCACTATTAGGCAGAAATTCATTTTCTTATTAGCAGAAACACCTTTATAGGATTTTATGCAAAGACAAATGAAGGCAAAACCAGCAGAAACAAGGAAGTTTAAAAAACATGACTGATTAAGTGAGCTTGATATTTGTGGTTATAAAAATCAAGGCTTGACAAAAAGAGGGCTGGAAAATCAATTTTAGAAGCTGAGGCCTGAGAAGACACCTGAAAAATGATGAGAATAATGGCAGTGAAAGGCACTGAACTAAAATTATTTCAATTCTCCTGTAACATTTCAACAGTTGCCTCCAAGTGGCTAAAGTATATTAACCAAACCAACATTTTTCACAGAACACACAAGTAATCCAGAAGACTGAAGAGTGGTTGATACATCTACGCATAAGAGCTTGGATTTTTTTTCCAATAACCTTACTCTTACAACATCTAAAATCCCCATTTCATATACTCCTGTAAGTACACAAGAACTATTGCAGATTTTGGGCGGTTTTGGTGGGGTTTTTTCTGTTGGTTTGGTGTATTCCCTCCCACCCCTCCTTCTCCCCACATTGCTCAAGTTTCAGAATGTGTTTTGTTACCTTTACTTTATCCACAACTGGTTTGTTCTCATCAGGGTCAGGTTCCCTCTGTCCCAGGGAATCAGACAGGAGATCCAAGGCTTTATCCATCTCTTTTCCTCCCTAACAAAATAGAAATACATTTTTGAAAGCACATCTGCTGCAAAAATGTAATTCATCAATCTGATATATAAGTACTGGCTAATGAACTGTACAACTTGAGTGAACTAAGAGCTCTCCCTTTGTAATTGCAGTGCAGCACAATAGCTGGGGAAAAATACAGAATATTTAGACCTGCAGAAAACATAATTTCAAGAAGGGCTTATGGAATTTGTTTTAATGGTTTTCTTTCTTTATAAATAAGCCTAGCTATTGTAATGAGAGCAGACCTAAGAAATGATTGGCAATTGTTTGGCAATGATTGTTTGGCAATTGCCATTCGTTTTGCAATTTTATTCAAAACCTGGAGAGGAAAAAAGCCCTTAAAACCAACACAGGGAGGAGGAGCTTTATACTGTCCCTTCCAAACCAGGCTGGGAGCACCAGGGGGAAGATTCCTCTGCATGGATCAAAAAGTGAGAGCAACACTGCAATAAATGCCAGGAAGGAGAGTTTCCCTGGTGTTCACAGGGGGTTATGGTGCTGCCTGTGGAACTCTGTTGAAAATGGAGTGTTCACTCATTCTTTTTTTTCTTTTTTCCTTTTTCTTTTTCTCCCAGGGGAACATCTTCCTTCCCTTCAAAAGCCAGTATTAGCAATAAATTATCAAATTTTGCAACAGTCAATCTGTCTGGATCACGCTGCTGCCTCTCCTCACTGCTCAGCCCCTCGTTTTGGGGTCAGGACCTGTGGGAGAGGTTTCTTACTGAGGTAGAAGCTGCGGGGGCTGCTGAGTGCACTGAGGAAACTGTAGCAGCAGAGATCACATCCGAGGAACTCACGGGCTTGGCACCCTCCTTAGATTTCTGGAAGAACAAGACACACGGGGGACCCCGACGAAAACACTCATCAGACTCCACACATCCAAAACACAGTGTCCACAGAGGTAATTTCCAGGACTTTATTTTTCCTGAGGAGCTTTCCTTGTTTCAGATTGAAACACACCCCCACATACACACTGTGCAACTGTTCCTCATCTCAGTTTGTTCTTCTGGGTTAAAGCCCGCCACAGCTGAAGTTTTAACAGGTTTAACATGACTCCAAAAGAACTAAGATTTCACCAAGCTCATCTAATATTCCCAAGAAACACTTTTAAAATCCTCAGCTGCAAAGCACTAGTTGTGCAAGTAACTGGTAAAAAGATAGGTCACCTAACTTAACTAGTTTTTTGTTTGTTTGTTTGTTTTTTAAAGTCCTGCTCTTCTATTAACTTATTGCAAAAGTATTGTAAGGTTTTAGTTATTGGATTTCATTTAAGGAACTTTACATGAGGGAAACATACAAAATGTCAAGATTATTCAAAAACAACTTGAAAATAAAACCAGCTTTCAGAAATCAAACATACTCACCTTTGTTACAGTTGATGCAGGTAATGGTGCAGGTGGTGATGGAGAACAGGAAAAGCCTTCTGTCAAACCCTCTAAAAGATCATTTTCACTCATAGGCTGCCATTGAGAAAAAAAAAAAAGAAGACTGTAAGCCTCTTTGTCTCTTAATAAGTAAGGAGGTAGCACAGCCCATTTTTAAACTGAACACTGGGTAACCCTGCTGACATTTGGTAAGCAATTAATGAATGAAACAGTTAATTGAAACTGTCACTTTTTTTACCTGTGACTTCTCTTCCAGTTTTGGTAGGAGTGGTTTTCCATCTTTATCCTACAAAGAAAAAAATCCCTTGAATTAAAAAATCAAGCAGTCCTTAAATGGCCATGCAATACAAGCACTCTGGGAGCATTCACTGAGCAGCAGGAAGTGTTACACAGGACAGGGATCTGACCAGCAGCCTCTACAGCATCTACTGTTGCTACTCAAGATGCCACTTAAAACATCCAGGTCCTTGGGGTTTTCTTAACAGCTTTAACCAATCCCAATTTATTAAATTCTAAAATACCAGAAGCTACTGAAAGACTCCAGTGTACCAATCTCAGACAGAATTGTTAATCTGCATCTAAAACACTTCTATGCCCATGCAGGTATCCAATGACAGATGCCAGATATTTGTGGGAACTACAGACCAGAATTTCTAGATACTATAAAAATGGCTGAACCAAAACATCAACGTTTTAAAATGAAATGGGGAGTCTCAGTTTCATCCACATGATAAGAGGAATGAAATGGAAGCAAGACTAAGACAGCACATTAAATAAATTACTTTGGCTTCTGTTAATCTGTAATCTGGAGGAATTGTTTCTTCTTCTTCACCCAGTTTTTTGTGTTGCTCCTTTTTGTTTTTTTCCTTTGAAGGCAAAATAGGAATCATGGTAAGAAAAACAACTACCAGTAGAAATGCACTTCAGCAAGCTTTCAGCTTTCAGTCTTCTGATTCAAATTGGTCTTTCTCATTCAATCCAACCACCAGATACAAATCCCATGAAAATTAAAAGAAAGCATTTTCTCTTGAGAAAGCCTTCACTCCTCTGCCTGTTTCTTCCTCTGTGTATCAGAAGTGGCTCTACCTATTTCAGTGAAGCTAGCAGGGGTAAGTGAATAGAGAAGGGTGGACCAAAACCAAAACCACCTCTGAGTCTTAATTCTTGACTTTTTTGAAAATCCACTCAACAGCTGCCCGGGCTGCATGCAGAAAAAGGCTGAACACAGAAATCAGTGGCCCACTTCAAAGATTATTACCTCCCATAGAAATTATTCTGGGAAAATGCCAACTAAGAAAAGGGAGTAAAGCCAAATTCAGGAACTTTTGCCTGACAGAGTTCCAACCACCAGAAGGGCTGGTTTCTGACTCCAGCCAATTCCATCTGGGTGGCACATGGGGGCATTCAGACTGTGCCTATGAACAGCATTCCCTTAGACAGGATTTCAGTGACTTACTTATGTCTCCCTATTTAAATCTATAAACTCCCAAAGTTTTGAGTGTAATTCCTAATTTAAACCCCTCATCATAAATTTGGTTCCTTCAGAAAAAGGACCATACTGTGTGCTACCCCTGATGGTCATCTTAATTCTGCTTCAGCTCAGCAGAAAGACACGATAAAAACACAGTTTTCAGAAACTGAGGGAACTACTGCACTGCAATAGACAGAACTATTAGGAAAGTGTACTCTCTAGTACACTAGTACCTACTGGTACTTCCTAAGCAGAACAGAACTGGTTTCAATAGTATATTTTGTTTTTTAAAAAAGTGAAAACATAATGTCTACATTGTTTGTGACCTGAGGAAATGGAGTAACTCTGAAGGTAATTACATCAACAATCTATTTTTTGAGGTATGATTTTTTTCCTCTACCTTAACTTTGTCCACAGCAGGCTTTTTTTCATCTGGATCAGGCTCCCTCTTTCCTAGGCTACTGGACAAGGCTTCCAGTGCTTTATCTGCCACAGGACCGACCTGCATGGGAGTTGATATAGCAAAAAAAATATCAATTTTTAGTCTGAAGAAACCTGTTTTTGTCTTTCCCTGCAGTCCCTACTAGGTTCACAAATAGCATCCCTTTTAGGGCAGCGAGAGCTAGAGGAGACCACGAGAACTGTCAGTTTGGCTTCCTTGTTGAGGAAGGTCACTGCCCATTCAGTTTGTGCTTGATTTGGCTTTCCTTTTTTTTTTTGGAACCACTCAGCCTTTGTGGGTTACCACTATGGAGGAAGAAGATGCAATACTGAAATGAGCACCGTGACAATGAGCTCTACAGTTCCATAAATGAAACACGGAGTTTTGCTTTAGCTCCAGATGAAGGGGCTTCCACTACTTACTGCAGACATGGGAGCTGCAGACTGCACCGTGCAAGCCGTGGCACGAGGGACCGCTTTGTCCTCAGTGGGTTTTGCAGACACAGAAACTGATGGCTTCTGAAACAGAACAATTTACACCGTGTTTTACTGAATATGCTTAGAAAACACAAAATGTGCCTGTTAAATGGGTTTTTTTTCCTTCTTTTTTTTCTAAATACAGTACTAAATGAGAAAGAAAAGTCTAAATTTAAAGGCAGAAGACACTCAGTGAAGTGACAATACTGCATGTTCCATGAAAGGCAACAGGAAGGGTAAAATAGGAAGAGAACAAAAAATGTTTTTCTTGAAAGAACAGTAGCACTACCCAGTCCCAGCAAAACTGTCAGTGTCAGCTTCTCCAGTGACCCAGAAAGACGTACTTTGGATATGTTGCAGGGCTTTGGTGCTTTGGGTTGGACTGCAGGCTGTGCAGGGCAGGCAAAGTCCTTTGAAAATTCATCAACAAGATCAGATTCACTCGAAGGCTGAAAAAAAAAAAAAAAAAAAGATATGTGACACAGGTGACTCAGTGCCTCTTTTTAATTTACTTTCTCAAGAACTGCATTTCAGCTACTCATAAAGCAGGAAAACATCTGTAGCCTACACTGAAATAACCTTTCACAATTGTGTGCAACAAAACAGCATTAATTTTGCAGTGCATAAAATTAAAGAAAAACACACTTCAGAATAAGTCTGTTTCTTTGTTATCATAAGTCAATGTAATGTAGAGAACTGTACATATAAAACATAATATAGAGAACTAGATATATAATGTTCAAGACTGTTTACAGGGCTACTGAAAAGGAAAATACAACCTCTTAATTAGGAAGAAAATGCTAATATTTACTAGCAGAACTAGAGTTGCCTGAAAGGTCCCTTAGCCTGTCCACTGATTGCTGACACACAGTGGTTTTCACTGAACAAAAATGCAGTTTTAGTTTCCTTGTGTGTGTGATCTACTACAGCCTACAGACACTACATGAACTAGGCCTCTGCAATCCATCTATCTCTACATCTATATACCTGAAGCTCCTGGGATCCTCCAAATTACTGTTCACAGCTAAATGTTTAAATTTTTGCTAGCAGTGATGGCCATTCACCTGCTGCATGGAACTTAACAGCTTAGGGACACACTCATAATGTATAAAATGACATTTCTGAGAGAGAAATCCCTCCCTCATTCCCTTCCCTAATTCTTTATAAAACGTCTCAACACGTAAGGCCCCAATTTTCATAATGCCTGAAATCCTCCTTCAGACACTAAATAAAAAAAAAAGGCATTTAGGTAGTAACTGTTATTCACAGTAGTAATTGTGCTTAAGGCTATGCAGAGTGGAGGCCCAAAAAGAAGACAAACCCTAGCTGAAATCCTGAAGGAAGGACTTTGCCTTCACCAGAAATCAGGGAAGAACTCTAAGTGGCTGATGGTTTCCAGCTATTAACACAGCTTTCCCCCTTTTGCTGGTTTTGGTTTCACTGATCTAAATATCAGCAGTGATTCCACAGGAATACTGGAACACACATCTTCCTCAAAACCACCTCCTTTAAATTACCCTGAAGAGATGCTCAGAAAAGCATTGTAACGTGTGTCTGATATTCCCGTGGTTCTCCTACAGAACAAGGATTCAATTATATTTGGAAATTATAATATATAATATACAATATACAATATATAATATACAATATATTTTATATATATAATTATAATATATACTATATAATAAATATGTATATTATATATTTCAATTATATTACATATTATATTTCTCCCATCAAGAGAGGTGGAAGAGCATGGGAATACTTATTTTTCTACTAACCACTTAAAAATCCTTTGGCACGAGACCTCAGGATTTGGAGCTTGTGCTTTGCCCTGATTTTGTGCAGGACTTTAGCCCAGCCATGAACCAACCTCCCTTAGCTTATGCCATGTTCTCTTCCACAGTCTTCTATTTTTTTGAGTGTGCCATCTCTTTTGTGCTCTCTGTGGAACAGGCTTATCTCCTGAGGGTTATCTCCTGGCAGCAGGGCCTAGCTCCCCCAGAGCAGAGCTGCTCCCTTTTTCTCCTCATGAGATGCCTGGCAGGACTTCCCTCCTGTTCACCTCTCAAATGTCCACCACTCAGGACAATCGTGTGTCTGAGACCTGACATAAAAACCTTCAGAGACTAAAAGTCTTTTATCCATCGCTGCCTTTGCATTCCTGCCCTAAACATTTTAACCCTGGATAACACAAATTACTTCACATTCCTCCTCAGAAGGCACTCGAACTGGTCCTGACCTTTACACTCGTTTCAGGAGAATGGAGATTTCCTGTGCTTTTCCAATTTTTGGCAGCACTCCTCAACTCACAGTAGTCCCAAAGTGGAGCCCTCAGTTTCTTCAGAGCACAGTTCCTTTGCTTTCTTCCTGTGCCCTTAAAATTAATCTTTGCAACTCTCTCTTTCAATATTTTAATCCTCTCTTGCACTTTCTAGGCCACGATGGATACTCTTTGCAAAGTCCAGGTTGTTCTTTGTGATTAGGAAGATGTCCGCAGCGGCTTTTTTTCCTTCTTTCCAGTCACTTTCCTTTATACTTGACCACTAACAAGAGAAACTGTCAAGAAAACAAAAGGTTTTCCTGCTTCACCTCTCTGTGTCCTTAACAGCTTCAAGAGACCTCTAGAGAAATTACAGTAACTCCCCACACAGCCTTTCTTTGAGTCAGCACTACTTGTTGTAACTCTCTCCTGTCTTGGAACTCTCTAAACCTTTTCCTTATATGATCTCTTCATTCACAGACAAATGAATTTCAGTAAAACCAGCTTCCACTTGATGCTTCTGACCAGCAGGTTTTGTGCAAGGAAGTAAAACACACAAGCAGACCAAGAGACTTACATCATGGCACAGAGAGAAGTGATGACAGAGAGGGAGAAAACAGGATATCTAGCCACACTCCTACAACATTGCCAATTTTCTAACCTTTGGTTTTTCTTCAGGCTTCGGCAATATTGGTTTTCCGTCCTTATCCTAGAAGGAAATTAAGTATTATTGACATTTTTTTCTGTCGTTACAAGAAGTGCCATACTCAGTAATCACCAGCAAAATAATGTGAAGCAAATTACATACACAAGAATCAATCAGCGACAGGAATTCCCCTAAATGGGGAATTTTTACATGGCCAGTAGATCGAAAAAGCAAATGTGATGTCAGCACAACACAAGAGACCAAAAAAGTGTTGTTTTGATTAACTTTGAACCAATCTCCAACACTTTGGGTGACAATCCAAAAAAAAAAAAAAATTAAAAAGAGTGCAATTTTCCCAACACTTCACATCAGTTTTTCAAGGTTACATTACAAAGTGATACCAAAGAGCACTCCTGCAACGGAGTGGATTTTACAGCACTGAGATTTAGTGTCAAAAACAAGAAACACCACTCTTGGAGACGGAATGGGTGACTTGGCAAGATCAGATCTTTGCCCAGAATGCTTGGAAAAAACAGTAACGCCCACAAAGGAAGAGGATATCAGAGGTACAGAAATCACCAAGGAGAAAGGCATTGATTAAGCATTAGCTTGGCTTGTTTTCCCCAAGTTCTTTCCCTCTCTGTAGTTAAAGAAAAGTGTCAGGCACAGTCCTCTACCTATAAAGCAACGGAGATATGAAAAACTTACCAACTCTGGTGTTAACCTGTAATCTGGAGGTATTGTGTCATCACGTTCTCCAGCTTTTTGTTCCTTTTTCTCTTTGGCTTTTGCCTTAAAAAGAAAGAACATTAAAAAAAAAAAATCACTTAAAGAAATCAAAATAAAAACTCCAAGTACACAACTTCACCATCAAGAGATTCTTCTGCCTCCTTTGTGCAGAAGGACCGGCATCAGGTGAAATTATTCCGTGTAAGAAGGTACTAAAATTCCTCAATTTATTCCTGTCATATGTCTCTGGTAAAATCGTAATGGTTTAGGATTCAACGACGTATGTGAATATGGCTAAATTATTTTAAATCCTGAAGAACTTCAGACAGTATTCAGAGCTCTATCTTTGTGGCAGGCACTTTCAGAATTTTTGTGTGTACGAAATCCTCAGGTTTTCTAGCATTTCAGTGCTCTGATTACACAAGCCAGAATTCTGTGTCTTCTTCCATCACTGGCACCAAAACAAAGCTTTTAATTCTCTGGGCCTCCCTCATGAAGAAATGCATCCACTAAATTATCTGAAAGCCCAGACTGACTAAATCTGCAATACAAGAAGCTCTTTTTTTTGTCAAAATTGAGCTCAGCAACAGAATATTTTTTACTATTTCCCTGTCATTTGTTTGCTTTGAGCTGTAGGTGAAGACAGGAAAAAACCTGCTCTAACTATGGTTATAGGCAGAGTTTGCAAAACTAAACCAAAAAGTTAAAGCTTAGCATGCAAACACAGGGTTACTGTTTAAATTCTATCTGTTCAGGAAAAACAAAACTCTCAAGGCAAGACTCAAATTAGAAAGATAATGGAGTTTGATGTAAAAAGGAGCACAAACACTAAAAGTCAATTAAAAGTAAAACAGCAAATATGTGCAAAATGAAATTTTGCTATAAATTTTATAGAGTGTTGGGAAAAAAACCCTAAAACACAGCTGTATCTACCAGTGAATGTATGTATATATGTATGTTTGTTTGTATAAGCAAACAAATGATATGCTCATAATTTTCCAGACCACCTTACTACGTTCTACTCTACCTGTATCCACTTGGGATTCTTAATTTTTACATTTTCTTAATCACTGAAGACTCACACACATCTTATGCCTTTGGAATGAAAGTCACTTTCTTGTTATTTTACACATTTGTCCAGTGTCTAACAAAGAGAACTCAGGATTCCACAGCCAGAACCTGGAAGCCGGGGTAAAAAAGGAGTGAGATGTTACCTCTGACACCTCTACAACAGGGGTAGGATCTTCTTCAGGTTCAGGTTCAGGTCCTCCAAGAGTATCGAGAAGAGCATCCATTGCATCATCTTTAATTTCCTGTATTTAAGAAAAAGTGCAAACAATTTTGTTATTTCTTTAAACTGACACAGGTTTTCTTACCTTACATTTTTTTATGCTGCATGTGAAGAAAACAGCCAGCACCAGATTGGTCATTTTGGTCTGGCTTTACCCAATTTCCTTAACACCAAATTACATGGTAGAATTAGCACAGTTTTAGTCAAGACATGGGGCTTTTCTTAAGGAGAGAAGAAAAAATAAAAAAAAGGAAGTAAAAAACTGCGCAAAACCCACGGTGTCACAATGTCACGTAACACAATTCTCATGTGCTTTGACGTGGTGAACCGAAAAAGTGCAAGGTCACACTTGCTCTGCTCAGAGGGGAAAAAAAAGAAGGTTCACAAAACGTGAGAAAATTGCATCATATCCAAGTTTTAAACACAGATCACAGAGCTAAGAAAATTTTCCTACTAATATTTCTACTGTGCTGCCTCTAGTGAGAAGAATCACAGTTATTCTGCAAAAGAATCCAGAAGGAAAATCATCTGATCTTTAATACAGTGGAGTCTGAGCAATGCCAATTCTTGTTATCCCTGTATTTTCTATAATAAAGAGGATTTACAACTGAAAATGAGAATGATGAGCATCCTCAGAAGATCAGGAGCACATAATAATGGCATATGCATGTAAATTTTAATTTTAACTTAACTAGTGAAAGAATGACCATGTGTACCTCTTTTGTTTTTGTTGTCTTCTCCTTAGGAGGAGCTGAGGTCTTAAGTGAACTTGCTGCTTGTGCTTGCACAATTTCTCCTTCTTTGTTTGGCTTCTAAGAGCGAGATGAAATTACAGGCAAATTTGCAAAAACAGAAAAGAAGCAGGAAACTTTATGACTTTAAAATGAAATATTATGATAACAGTGTCAATTTTCCCTCACAGTAAATGCATGCAGTGGCAGGGAAGGTGTCAATACCTCTGTCAGACTTGTCTTATTCTCCTGAGCAGAAGCAGTACTGCAGGTGAAGTCAGATGACAGGGCCTCTGCAAGCTCATCTTCTGTCATTGGCTTCTGAGCAAGGGATTGCAAACCAAGTTATGACCATGAGAAAGTTCAAATATCATCACAGGTCAAGCTCAGTATACAGCCTGAGTCTGTCCCACAATTACGCACACATTGGCACAAGTTCCTGACACAATAGAAAAATAAAGGTGCTTGCCCCCACTGGTTGATTCATGTCTCAGATAAGCTTTTATTTTTAGTACCTCAAACTTCCTAACGGGCAAAATTAAGCTGGCTGACAGAAATCTCTGGCCAAGTGTAGAAATACAAGTAGTCTTTGCTGAAGGCATTACAAAGAGACTCCTGCTTGTACAGTATTTCTCCCCTTGTTTTATTAGTATGCCCAATATCTCCATCAGCATTTATTTGGCTCATTTCAGCTTCAGTGACCTGAAAATTCCTACACCTTCATTAGAAACATCTGTGCCAAGCTCTATTTAGTTTTATCAGTAGCTAGGTTATCTGGCCTCCCACATCCCCCTCCCACTGCCTGGGACTTTTGGAGAACAGGCAACATTTGTATTTTCCTAGGAATCCAGTGATAACCAGGTTATTTTCACCTGGGTTACCTTCACCTTACAATATATTAAAAAAAAGTCTTACTTCATCTCGCTCATTTGCTTTTGGTGGGACCACGTCTTTGCCATATCCTTTGCTCTGAAATGAGAATTAATTTTGTAGTGAATGGGAAGCAGAAATATCCAATGTGACAGAAAACACATGAAGAATGTGTTTTTTAGCTCACTAACCTTCAACAGTTTAACATACTCTGGAGGGAGACTACCTTCCCGCTTGCCCATTTCTTCCAAGTATCTTGAATATATATCTTCCTGTGAAAAGAATGCACACAGTAATGTTTGTGTACTGTTCTTTACTGAAACAAATTTCTGATAGAGCTACCTAGAGTGACACTGCCAGAAAGAAAATGCAAACATTGGCTAGGACACTGTATAGTGTCTTTCAGTACCTATTTCATACACATGCCTCTTCACCTGCTTCAGCAGTGCTCATCATCCAGCAGAACTCTACAAATCCACTCCCAGATTACTAATTTAAGACATTTCACTGTCTCAGACCGTAGGATGTATTGCTGTACCTAGACTGCTTTTTATATATTTATAAATTCCAAAATTTCTGTTGTGTTTTACTGAGCCACTGAGCTTGCAATCCTAATCCTTCTTACGTGACTCTCCCATTCAGACTCAAAGTTACGCATTCTTCAGCAAATTCCGAAAACTGTGTCATTTCTATATTAACAAAACCAACATTAAAATGTAACTGTGCACACCCTGTTTTAACTCTCAGCAGATCACAGCAGCAAGTCCTGGATCAACGCAGTAATGAGCAACTACAGATGTAATTTAGGGATGAACCTTGTAAGAAACAAGAATGTGAAGTGTAAAATACCGTGATTTCTGGGCCAGTGTAAACAGGAGTGGTAGGCATATCTTCCTCAGGTCCACCAAGAGTATCTATTAGGCTATCAAGTGCTGACTGATCCATACTAGGCTGAAAAAATAAGCAAACCATGACAGAAGTTACCAAGGTGTACACAGGGGGAAAAAAAAAATCTAAAGCATCTGGTGAATCTGTAGAAGACTCCTACAAACCAAATCAAAAGCTTTCTTTCAGCAGGACATGCATTTGCCAAATTTTTCAGTGAGAACTGTTCTAAACTCAATTCTCCACTGTCATTAACAAGGTATTTTCTATTTGTGTATTAGTTGATACATACATATATACAAAAATAACCAAAGATAGAGAGTAATTAATTTTAAACTTGTATAATTTTAAGCCAGCTTCTAAAGAAACCCCATTTGACAGAATAGAAATGACACACCACTGTTTTTTTACCTATTCTTTCAGATGGCACTTCTTCACAAATAACGAGGATGTATGAATACTTCAGCAGTTACCCATTTATTTTTTTTTCCGGAAACTGAAGTGTTTCAGAGACAGAAGCACCCTCTGAGACATTATTACAAGGGAAGCCTTTGTCTGGGGCTATGTCTACCAACCTCAGTAGCTGATTTATCAGCAGCAGCAACAACACTTGCACCAGCTGTGCCTGTTCCAGCAGCTCCACCAGCCACTGTGGACATCTCCTCGGATTTTTCCTGGAGAGAAAAAAAAAAAGAGAAAAATTAAGAGATGGTTTATTGAAATGTTAAAAGAGACAAAAAAATCCAATGCTGAGGCTGTGCACATTTTTTTTAATCAGCAGCTGTGGTTGGTGCACCTGAGCAGTGCCCAGACGCTTGGGCAGAGTGAGCTACCACCATAAAAGCTCTGTTTCCAGTGTGACTCTGCTGTGGGAAAGAAAGCTTTCTATTTTAAGCACTCTACCTCCTCCTTTTACTCTGCCAGTGAAAGAAATCTGCAGAGCAAGAAAGACTTCGAGGCTCCTTCCAAGTCTTTTTTGAAAGCTGCCATTTACTCCAGGTAGCTCTCAATGCACCACTAAACTCCAGCTGAAAAAAGGTGCTCGAGTAGGTGGGGCGAAAACTGCTGCAGGCAGGGAGGTGGAGGAGCAACACCGCCACAAAAAATGCAGACTTCTGCATCACTGACACTCCCATTTACGGCCAAAACCAAGTGTGTTGCACTTGTAGAGCTGCAGGAGGCCTTCGTGTTACCCCGGCCTTGTCACCAGACACGTGCAGACCAGGAGACCAAAACATCTACATCCCGATGCCACCACATGCTTTCCCTTCGCATTTTTTCTCCGTTTACCCTGTGGAAATGACTCCTCCCCAACTTTTTTTCCCCAGCCTTCCTCGCTTTAGTTTTTTCCAGAGCCTTCCTGCTGCATTTTGGAGCCAACACTGCAGTGAGGGGGCAAAGGAAGAGCCTGACAAAGAACCCATGACAGCTGTGCAGCTACAAGGAACTTAAAAAAAAACCTGAAAGGAAAACAGAAGAGCCCCAAACACACAGGAACAGGCCTAAAACTGTCATGTTCTTCATGTTGTTTGCTTGGCCATCAGGTTACCCACACTGTGATTTTGGGGGACCCAAAAGTCTCACTTGACAGTATTCAGCTAAAGAATCCATCTGGATGTGGATTCCTAACATCCCCTCAATAAAATAATAAAAATTGGCTTAAATAATAGAAACTGGTTGTTGCTTCTGTGATACCTTTGCTGTCTCTGTGGAGGTTGCTGGTGGAGGCTGGTCAGCCTGAGTTGTAGTTACTTTTCCTGTGTTATTTGGTTTAGAAGCTGTTGTCACGGTAGGTGTGGTTTGGTTTTCTCCCTATGTAGAGATAAATTATTATCATCAGATATGGAGGGCTGGCTTTTTATTTTTTCAACTATTATTTTTAAGCAAAAGACAGAAGAAAAATACCAGAAGAGACCCTCTAAATTAAAAAAATTCAAAGATAGAGAGAAAAAAAGAGAGAGAGAGAGAAATGATACAACTTACATTACTGGGTTCCTTTTGCTTCTCTTCAGACAGCTGTTTATTTTGAGAGTCTGCTGGCTGTCATAAAATAAAAAATTGAGATAATTTACCCTTTCCACCATTAAATGCTATGGAACATGACCCATGCTAGTCCAAATAAGTACAAGACAGATCTAAAAATGGTTAACAGGACACCTCTTGGGCTGTCCTGAGTTTGTGCACAGGTAAGTCACAGATCACACACCAATTTCATGTGACACAGAAATAGCCAGGAATTCAGCCTCTTTTTTCAGAGTTAGTGAAAAACCAAAGTTCAGCAACTCTGAAGAGGTGAAAGGTATTTACCTTGTCTGACTGGGTGTTTTTTTCAGATCCTTCTTTGGTTGTCGGTACGGACTGAAATAGAAACAACATTTATTCAGAGATTAATATGCATGGTTATTTGCAGAGGATCAGATTATGTAAAGCAGAATGTCAGACAGGTTCACACTTGTTGGCACACATGCTGTCTAACTACTATACACTGATCTTGCAGTTCACAACGTCCTAACACAGGCTGCCAGTGATTTAAGAGCACTCAAATGTGTGCGAACATCCACACACAAACTCATTCCTCACGTGGGGGATTGAGGAGGGAAGAAGATGTTAAATACAGGGACCAGTTTGATACCAAACCCAAACTGCCACTACCAATTTCTGAAATAACCTCAAGTGTTATTTAATTAATTATTTTTCACTAATTTATCAATAAAATAATTGTAACTTTAAAATAAGTAATTATAAAAATACACATGGTCCTGATGGAAAAGACATTAATTACTTAGATTCAACAGGACATACATGGGGTGGGATATGTTCAGTTAATATCCTTATACTACACACAGCAGAAAATTTGCATTTTTTCCTCTCCTCTGTAACCTCCTAATACTCATATTTTACAACAGAGCTGAACAACCTGGCTAGGATAGTAGTACATGACTGCACTTCCAGGGTTTACACCTGAAAATCTTCTGCAGCCATGCCACAAAATCAATTCCTGCAATCCACCTCAAGTCAAAGTGCAGTAAGCAATAAATTACTAACAGTAAGAACTAAAACAGAAAAACTGAAGAATAGTTATATCTGGTAAGAAGACAAAAAAACAGCCTCCTCATCGTATTTCTCTTACTATTTTTCCTGCTACTTCAGCGGTGCTATGAGCAACACAAAAAGAGCCTTTCATCTGCCAAACATTCATTACCATTTAGAATCACCCAGCTTCCGTTTTCTGGCTGACCACATGGGGAAATTTGCTAAGTTTGTTTACCATTTGTTACGCAAGTATTCATGCCCTCACACTGAACTGCAGACACTTGGCTGGGAAATCCTGAGCAAACATTAAATGCAGATGCCTGGGCATAATCCTGGCAAAGGTCTGGAAGCTGTGGACCAGGGTAAAGAACACACCTCCACACACAATTGGGGAAGTACTGACAGAGAGAGAAAACCAAAAATTCTCAACGTGAGAAAAATATATTAAAAATAAATATATATTAAAAAAAATTATCACTTAAGCTCTCAGATTCCCACCCCTTCCCCAAATTCCCTGCTTTGTGTTTTGTCTTGATGCCTAAAACCTGATTAAAGCACAGCAATTCTCAGGTTCAGTCATGCTTTGTACGCTCCCACCTGTGTGTCCTTATTACATGACTAGTGTTAACTCAAAGACACACACATCCATTTCTGTACCTGTACACTAAATAATCCTGTAATAAAAGGATAATCCTAAATTTTTCCAGTTTTTAAGATAAAGTAAGGTTTTTCTGTAACACCTATTGCAGAGTCAATCAGACATGGGATGCCCTTCAGCAATAAGATGCAAAAAATGTAACAGAAGTGCAAGGATAAAGTTCAAAAAACACACAATTTGACTTTTCTTGCTCTGGGACTACTGCCTGCTCAGGATTCTAAGTACCCTCCTGTCAGCGCACAAATTCAGGTTTTTCTTATCTGCTTTTCAGAAGACTAAACACATCTTGTTTTTGTAGGACAATAAAATAAGATGTACTTGCACTTCTGCCCACACCCAATAACACCTGTACCGATCATTGAATACAAATTCTCAACCTGCCAAACCAGTTATGAACAACTGCAAGTCTCCTTTTTTTATACTGTAAATATTATTTTACTGAATACTTTATGCATCTTCTGCATAAGGTATGCACCATTCACTATTCTTTTTTAATTTTTAAAATGTGCAGAATTGCCCATGCTATAAATTTATGTTTGGCAATGCTGAAGAATAAGTGGACCCATATGGGCAAGGATTTGCTTCAAGACTTTCACACAAAAGCATGCTGAGGCCACAATAAAACACGTGATTATAAACACCTGCCCACACACAGAGACACATCTGTTTAGATACATTTTTAACAATTACAGAGCTCAAATCTAATTAAAAAAACCCAAAAAAATAAACAAAAAGCCAGTCAAATCAAACCAACAATTTTAGTCTGAGACCATCCATTCAGAGGAATTGTTCAGCCATCCTTTAAACAGAGTCAGCTGTGAGCAGCCACAGACTGAAGCCATGGCATCAGCTGATGGTGTGCACTGAATTCCTATGGAGAAAAAAAGATGTTCCACTTCCCCTTCAACTGCCTGCTTCCACCTGCACTGTGCCAGGATCTGAGAGGAGGCATTTTAAACTGACTGAAAAATGGTCTGGATATGAAAATAACACTTTTTCACTGGTTCCCTAGTTCACGGTGCAGTCGCACGAACACGTGCAAAAGGAAGGCAGCTGAAGGGGACGTGTTAGTGACAGTGGCAGTGGCAGCACCCTGTGTCCTCCAACCCTGCAAAACCCACACGGTGCTGGCACTATACCCTGGTCCTCCAAACTCTCCACCTAACCCCAGGCTTTGCCCACAGAACAAGAAATTCCACATTCCTTCCTCTGCCACAGTGAACTCAGGGCTTTCTCAGAGAGGCACAACACTGAGGGTTCATTAGAGACAAAGGATACACACACAGAGAACTGAAAGCTAAAGAGGGGTCCAGAGCATGTTTGAGAGCAGTGGGACACTAGAGAGACTTCAGGAAGGACAAATGAGATGTGATTACAACAGGCAATTGGGAAAGAGCTGGTAATTTGCAAGAAATTTAGGACTAGAAACTGAAGTGACTCAGCAACCTCACTTCTTTTCAAAGAAGTCTACTGTCAAAAATGCAAATGACTTGTTTAATCCAGCACAAGAAAGACATTAATAATGCAACAGACATTAAAAGAAAACATTAATTATGTTACACATGCAAATGCAGGCCACTGTTTCAAAGGGATTTGTGTTTACCAGTTTTACAGTGCTGAAGCATGCCTCTGCTACTCTATTTTTGGCTCATTTACCACATTCTTCTGAGAGTCGTTTTAAATTTCAAGTAGGGAAAGACCATAGCTGTCTGGGTTAGACCATATGGAGAACCACAGCATTAATGAACACGACACAAACGAGTTTGCCCACAAACACAATGGGGAGGTGAAACCAGAGGCTGGCAGATGCCTTCATTCGTGAGTAATGATGATCGTGCACAAATGGAAAATTTGTTTAATTGCCATTCAGCTCTTAGATGTATGTGTGCATGGAGGAACAGGGTTTTAAAAGGCTGAGGGGAATGTAATGGCTGAGTTCAAATGCAGAGATGGAGATGCAGGCCAGAACGACCAGAGACGAGGAAAAGGTTGTCACAAAGAAACTTCCCATTTGATAAATGGAAAAAAAAATATCACTGTGAAGGTGACCAAACCTCAGCTCTGACTGTGCCAAAACACTCAAAAGCTGCCTGGCAGGGCCTCCAGCAGTGCCATTTACCTGCAGAGCTGGCTCTGCCTGCACCAGAGCACCTGCAGGGACCTCTCCCACCCCCACCCCTCCACACATCCCCTTACTGGCATTTACACAGTAGGTGTAAGGTGCAGGCAGCCCGAGCCCTCACCACCACACAAGTCCCTGCTGGCCTGCTTTGGCATCCAGTTTTTGTTGGTTTTGCTGTTATGACTGTGGAAAATGGAAGAGGTGGGGGGGAGCACCATTAATCATTTGTTTAAACAACACAGGTAACTCCTGTTAGGCAACGGAGGCGTGAGGGAGGATGATGACTCTCTCTTAACAAGTGAAGGACATGACTGATGACACAGCCCTGACACTGAGGAAGTCCCAGCCATAAAACAAGACAGAACAAGCGTGAAGGGCAAAGGCAAGGGAGCTGTCAGACAGAGAAACACAGGAGATTAACGAGAAGATGCAACTGTACATACAGAGAAAGGTGAAGCTCCTCCTGGATTTGTTGAGTACGTGAAAAATCACCACCAGGTAAGTAACCCTGCAGTTACACTGGGGGGAGCTCTACACATGTCACAAAACGTGACAGAGCTAAAATTAAGCATTGCAATTAACTTTCTTTTTTATTGCTGTCGTAAAAACCTCTGGGTGCATTGAATAGTATTTTTTTTAGATTTTTTTTTTCTTTTGCAGAGGAAACTAAGCTACAGATAAGAAATACGGGTAAAGTTACTCAGTATCAAAGTGTTAAAGAGGAAATTCCATGGCTTCATACACGTGTCATGCAAGCATGATTTTCTTCTGAAATTCTTACCCTGGTTTCAGATGGCTTCATAATTCGTGCTTTTGGTGCATCCGCAGAAGGGGACTGCTTCTAAGAGAAAAAAACCCAACAACTTTACTTTTGTTATACGTACTTGTATTAAGCAAGCATTGAGAATCTGAATTCACTTGTTATCCAGCCGAAAAAAGAATAAATTATTTTTGAAAATTAGAGTTGTTATTTCAGATCTTTTGCCTGGCCTGTATTTTGACAATACATACACATAGAGTTTTGATGGTTTGATGATGCCCACAGACCTTCTTTAAACATTATTTTTTCTCCTCTGACATGTACTGACAGCAAATTTTCCATCAAGTACCAAGACAAACCCAAATCCTGCTCTCACACTGAAGCACATGTACTTACTTTGCAAGATTCATCCACACTTCCTTTTAAAATTTTTAACAGAAACTGTGCCTTTGGATTTACTACTTTGTTACAGATAACATTTAAAACTAAAGTAGCAAACTCAAATATGTTGAGATAAAAAGGAGTAGTTAATATGTAAGCAGCACATGTCCCCCCAGTATTCCTACATATCATCTGACCTTTCTGGAACCCTACAAAGGACGTGGTCTGTTCTCCTGGCTTCAGGGATGTCAATCCAAAAACACCACGGTGTGTTTCTGTTGTGGCTGTATCAAACTTCAAAGCCCAGAATATTCCAGTTGTCTCATCAATACTTTATAAAGAAGTAATACTACTCCTCTGTTCCAGCTTCATGCTCCCCTGCTTAAAGGTGTATTTTGTATTTTTGCGTAGGCTCAAAGCTGTATTCTATGATTCTGTGATTTGGCATCTCTGTCACAGTAACACATTCACAGGTCACATTTAAATTTGCAGCACAACTTATCAATTTCTTTTACATTTTCTCTTCTCTTCCATTTTTTTTACATTGTCTCTGTTTATCATGCCACGTGCTCAGTGAGAGGTTTGACTGCTCTAAATATGTATTATAGAGGACCTGCAGTTGTCCCACTGCAGAAAAGTAAACAAATAATAATACCTGCTTCCATATACCTACAGATTGCTTAATAGATGGGAACTTTTGCATGGGTGGAGATACACACAGGAATGTACAGAGCCTCCTACATCAGGGTGGAGAACAAAAGTTTTTAATAACCTTTTAATGTACTTTCACTACCACCATCAGCTAATCTGCTGGCAATATGGCATTTTTCCTAATTTGCTCTTTAACAGTTTTCCCTCTCCTTTTCTTTCTTCTCCAAGAAATTAATCTGAATTCCTTCTGCATGACTAACAAGTAGGTATCTGTTCTACACCTTCATATTAGTCACCCTAGTCCCTGTCTGTTTAATAATAAAAACATTTATCTGAGCCCTTCTCCCTTCCAGCCCTCAGAAAACTCCAAGCCACTGTCTTAAAATGCACTGAAAAATTCTTTTTTTCCCAAGTCCCAGCACAGCAGCATCACCACAAACTGTAGGCATGAGTGAACACCTCCCAAAACCCCAGCTTCCTCTTTCTGCCCTGTCCAGCAGGAGGGCAGTGACCAGGAGAAGCAAAAAGGTGAAGAATGGAGGTACTCATGGAGGAAGAGGTGCAGTTTGAGAACAGAAAACAGCTCAGTGCACGGCTGCTGACCAGTGGCTGTGGAGGACACCAAGCCATCCTCCCTGGGGACACTCAGGGTTAACTCAGGGCAACGAAGCCCTGAGGAGCCAGATGGGAAAAGCAGGACAGGTGGGAAGAGCACAGGGACCACCACGGAGTGCCTCGCTTTGCTTCTGCCACTTCGTCCTTGAGTTCCACAATAAAGGCCCACAATTTCCCACTCTGTCCCCAAAAAAAGCCACTCTGGGGAAGAAGCGGGGTCCTTGCTCTCCCAGCCCTTCAGCCAGCGGGCTCTGCAGCCACGCCGAGCTTCCCAGAATGACAATGCCACAAGGCTGTTGAGCTCCAACCCCTCTGGCTGGTCTGCCCACCACTGTGCCACCTTATCACCACCAGCCTGGCTCCAGGGATCAGCCTCTTACCTCGTGTCGCTCCAGTGCTCCCGTCCCCAGGACCCTGCTCTGCCGCTAGCTGTGCCCAGATGTTCCTGCCACAGCCCCACGGAGGGAGTGCAGGAGGCGTGAAGCAACGCGGGGACGTGTGTCAGGCATGGAGGTAAATATTAAAGTGCTGCCTGGCAACCTGGCAACCAAAACCTCCTGACGCAGAGCTGCCGTGCAGCTGTGGCACACCCTGCTCGCACCCCGGCGTGATCAGCCCCAACACCCCCTCGCAGGAAGGCTGGGGTGTCAAACAGTGAGGGCTTAACCAGAGCTGGAGGCTGGGAAAGAGAAAGCCAGGAGATGCTGCAAAGGAAGAGTGGGGTGTCCTCTGAGCCGTCAGGGATCCCTGGAGGGCAGAGCCGGAGGGGAGAACCAGAGCAATCAGTGCTGATTCCTGTTTTCCTGCAGCTGCACCCCCGTGGGTCCTGCCTGAAACCAGGCGTGGGTGCTGGAGGGTGCTGTGCCAGCCCTGGTGCCCTGTGAAGTACATGTGCTTCAGTGTGAGAGCAGGATTTGGGTTTGTCTTGGTACTTGATGGAAAATTTGCTGTCAGTACATGTCAGAGGAGAAAAAATAATGTTTAAAGAAGGTCTGTGGGCATCATCAAACTGTCAGAATTCTGTGTGTATGTATTGTCGAAATACAGGCCAGGCAAAAGATCTGAAATAACAACTCTAATTTTCAAAAATAATTTATTCTTTTTTCTGCTGGATAACAAGGATCCCAGCCTGGGGGATGGCTAACACACAGTTCTCATGTGAGATGGGAGGCAAATCCATAGCAAGGCATCCAGGACCACTGGGAGCCCACCAGGAGCTGCTCCCTGCATAAGACTCCTGAGACCACCTCAGCAGGGGCTCGAAGGTCAGGGAAGAGGTTACAGGACAGCACTGATCAAGCAAAGACTAAAATCCCTGTTAATTACCCCACTCTGCCAGCAGAGCTGCTGGGTGACTTGCAGCATGGAGTAATTAACAGGGATCAGTCTTTGCACAGGGGCTGACCAGAGGACCTCAGGTGCTCTTGAGTCAAGAGGATGGCTTTGCAAGAAGGGCTGATGAAGAGGCCTGGGATCTAATTTGGTAAGAGAAGGAATGCCCTTGGAAACTCATTTGTCAAGTTTACCAGGGCAGTACTCATCCTACTATTGGAAGAGAACTGTCACAGAAGCCAAGTAGTGGGTTAGTAAAATAAAACAAAACTATCAAAAATTGGTTATCTAGTCTTACTGTGTGTACCTCAGAAATCTGCAAGTAAAATGGACAGTGAAACAGGAGAAGAAGAAGAAAATAAAGGTGACGAACATCAAAATAAAAAACTTTTAACAGCTCAGACAACTGGATGCAGGTGCCCTTTGGAAGAAGACAACAGCAGGCGAAGAAATCCATGAGCTCTCGGTTTCACAGAACTAAAAATCATTGAAACTATTCTGGAAGTTCATGAGGAAGATTCATCAGACTGAGGAAGGTCACTGCACAAACTCAGAAAGGAGCACAATGCACCAGGTGGAGACCTTCAAAACCAGAGGAGAGGCTGCAAACATCTACCAAGCAACCCATTCAGAAATGCTGAGATGACAACAAGAGAATAAATAAGAATCAGTAAGAATAAAGCTAAAAACCTCCAGAGTGGGACACACTGCCACTGCAACTTTTCACTTTACTCGAGGTGACATTTTCTTGAATAAAATGGGGAAATTGGTCTGTAACACCAGGTTACAATCTTGCTTTCAGATGGCTGAATAAAACAGAGCTCCTGATCTCTGACACTGGTGGTATGTCGAAGGCAGTAACACAAAAACCCAAAACACCACCAAACCTTCCTAGACAGGCAGCAACACTGACAAAAACATGTAAAGGCCATAATGTCACAGGCTGAGATGCCCCTGCCAAAAACAAACAAGGGAAGAGGAATCTGGGGAAAAGTAATCTGTTGCTGTGACAACATAAATATAAATGTAAAATATAACTTCCAGCCTCTTTGGCTTGAGCTTCTCTAGGCCAAGTGCTAGAACAATTTTAGCCATCACACTACAGAAGAGATGAATATTGAAAGATATGAGGACAGGTTTAGGGGGAAAAAATTAAGAAGTGTGTATGAGGGACTTAGTGAAAGGAAAGGCGAGTCAGCACCTGATGCTTTGTACTCTGGTCAGGGCCCCAAGAAAATGGGAAACAAAGAAGAAAGAGACTTTGCCTTTAATAAAGAATCTCTCAGGTCTGTGCTCAAAGATCTTCCTTCTGGAGAGAAGAGTCACTGTGAGGCAAAGGCTACCTGGACAAATCAGGCACCTACAGCTCTAGCAGACCTTGGGGGAGCTTGCATAAATATTTATTGATTGATCTAGCCGAACTCAGTCTGGAACAGAGGACTGAAGAGCCACCCAAGTTCTCTTCTGGGCCAACACCCCCTAGGTATGACAGGGCTGGGACTACTTCTCAGGCTTAGAGCTCACACCACCTACGATTTCACAATTACTCACTCACAGGGTGTGTAATGCAAGGGAAAACCTAATCTACCTGACTACGAGTGGCTGCTTCTTTCCATGAATGGCCCTGATACTGAACTTTAATTAACAGCACTTGTAAGATGTGGGCAGCGAAAGCTCTTCAGAGAACCGTTGTGAAAAATAATGGGTTATTTCGCTGAAGTGTGAAATACCACTTGAGCTGCTAAGAGGTTAAACCTCTCACTTGCTTTGATGGCGTGTGGCAAGGGCTGTGCAGCCCTCCCGTCCCCGGACACACACATGGGAGGTGGGGCAGGGATGGCACCAAGGGGGTGTGTGTGCATGTGCACAAATAAATACATAAATATATAAACGCGTGTGTTTAAAGCTACGCAGCATCTAAGACATGCAGTGGCTTAAAATGGGAAAAAAGGGGTTTAGCACTGATACTAACTTTATATATCTTTGTTACAGTATCTATAATACCCAAATTAAAAAATCATAACTTTGAGTACTCCTATGTCATTTTCCATCCCAAGTAATTTTGGAAATATCCTACTATTTTGCAACTGCTGCTCTTATATGCAGTTCTGCTATTACATTTTCAAGAAAAACAACAGCTTTTTAAGAGAAAGATAAAAACACCCACAACAACCAAGAAAATTATATTCTTTTCAAGATTTCAAGCTCTCAGTTGATTTTTTGGAGGCTTAATATTAGGAACCTAATGAAATGGAAGAGAAGGATGTGGGTTTCTAGTTAGTACTTGTGTATTACTCAGACACTGATGTATTTGTGCTGTCCTGTTGTGATGGGTTTCTTTGTAGAAGTGGTGAGAATGATCTCTGAATTATTTACGCTGCAATTTCTGATGGCTGATTTTGCCCACGTGTAAGTCTCCTTTCATTTCTAAAGCCCATTTTACTGAAGCTCACCAACACTGCATATTACAAACAAAGCCTCCTGCTCCTGCCAGCCACTGAGGGCAGGTGGGGAAAAAAGAATCCTTGGAGGACAGTTCCAGTTACTTTATCTACAGCTACATTCTAACTCAATCTAAAACTCTTTGCCAAAGTTGTTATTTTGGCTGGCTTTTAAATTCATGCTACTGTAGTTTGATTCATCAACATATCTGGTTTTAAATATCTGTCTTTGAAAAAATAAAAAAAACAACATGAAGAGGCCCTGTCTCTGGAGATGCTTCCTTGTGCTTTTAGCATTCATAAACTCAGCTGTGTGAATACAACCGAAAAATACGTACAATCTATTACTATCATTATAGCTCAAATTTCTGCAGCTACTATTGTGGAAAAGAATAACCCTAAAATTTCATTACCCTGCCATTTTCTCACCATGCAGAATAAGCACTTGCAACAATTATTAATCCATACCCAGAAGCAAGACCAACCATCATTTAGAGATGGCAAAAGACACAAAGGAAATACAGCCATGTCCTCATGAAACAAAAACACGACAATTTTTTTAAGAAACTGGTTTGAACCAGGAGACTGAGATGCTGATTAGCCTGTAAAGACTCTTTTACAGCCTCAGGTGCTGTTAAATTTATTGATGACCATGGAACATTGAGCCAGACAACTTCCATTACACAGGCTCACTCTTTTCTGGTTTCTTCTACTTTGAATACTGGAATAAAATTTCTGCCATTCTGGCACAGAGATGAAACTCTCCAACACTTCACTACTGAATTTTATGCATCAGCCAAAGCTGGTTAACCACACCACTCAAATTTAACACAGCAGGTTTATAAGCAGCGTTTTTAGAGACAACCTTCTCGCATTTGAATTTGGTCACACTAAACGAATTGTTATCAAGCAAATCAGTGAGTAAGATCAGTGTTACATTTACCACAGTGTGGAACAAGGCTTCACACCTCCTAGAAACTGCCAAACCACCTTTAGGTGAGATGCCTGTTTTAAGATGTCCGGATTGCAGCAACCTAATTCAAGTCCAAGGTTTAATACTGGCATGTTTGTTTTTCTTTATTTTAGCAACTGTTGAGACTCTGAAACAGCTTTATGCTGGAACAACACACAGCTGAGGCCAGTGAATGACAATTCACTTTAAGTAATTTTTTGTACTATTCAACTCTTTCTTTAACTTCCAACACCTCAGTTTATGCCCACTTACACGTAGGAAGTTAGGATTGTACAAAAAATTCATAAGTATCCCTCAGCTGATGGTGACAAGCACTGTGCCTGTTTTCTTCCTTTGGAAGCAGAAGGAAAGAGTTTGTTAATTGATTACAGGTTATGCACAGTATCTACACAGCAAGAACCTTTACATACTCACAGTTCAATCTGTGGCCATGAGGAATTACTTAAGACTCCAGTATGCAGCTTGGCTTACTGCTTTAAAGGCTTTACTATATACAGAGGCAATTTCTATTTAACGTCCTTCCATGATATTGGAAGTGATCTGGAAACAAAGTCAGTGTATTCCAAGCAGGGTAACAGACTTCATCCACTGCCTTCACATCCTGTGTGTCTGCAAACAGACCACTTCAGTACCACAGGCTACACAATCCTTGCTTCTTTCACATTAATCAACAATCAGCTTTAAAATCCCCATTCTTATTCCTCTTTAAAGAGTGCTCTTCAATTACCTCCTCTTGGGAACTTCCTGTTTCTGTGATAATAAATTTTACAAGCTGTCACGCACTGAAATTTCACTTTCATTCAGTCATATTCAGTTATTAGAAGCAGTGCCCCAGTCCTGTCAAGCCTCTTCTCAGGTTCCCACTCTGCACAGGAGAGGATTACAGTAATGTATCAGCAGGTCACTACAGCCAAGCTCTCCTTCTTTTGTGGGCAGCTCGAAAAATCCTCTTTTCAGTTTCACCTCATGTGAACATTTAGCATTTGGCTGCAACTTCTCCAGCCAAACTGTTTCCATTTTCTGCGTGCTGTTTCCAACACCACAGAATGTTCCACAGTTATCTGCAGCAGCAAACTGCAGGCTGGCAAGTAAACACCAGGAAAACAGGAGATTAGGTGCCAGCCACATGCCACACGCCACTGCTGAGCTCAGCTAGGATTTGTGTCACTTGGTCTGCAGTGTCACGCAACACCCTGCTCAGCAGGGCTGGGATGCAGAGGGGGAATTACAACAGAAGCAGGGAGTCACAAACAGAAGCAGTGTTCTCTAAAGGGGGGTTTAAAAAGACACTAAAGTTACATAAAAGACAACTTCATCTTGAGGCTAAAGGTCTCCAAGGTTATGAACTCGATTACTTCTACTGCAACAATCAAGCCAGGCAATACCCAACGTGAGCAGCACTCAGAACTGAAAATGGTTTTTCACCCCCAGAGTGCAGAGAAAAATAGAAAGAAAATATTCTTCGTGAATAGCTGTGTGAACTGACCCACACATGGCTACCAAAATGAATGGAGAACACAGGAGAATAAATAAAAATCACCAAGTCAAGGAATCTTAATAGAACTTTGCTGTTAAAATACCATCTAAGGGCAAAACTGCATAACCAGGCGTGGTGGGATTGTGTTGCTGGGATTTATTCTTTGATCACATTAGAAAGTTTCAACATTGTTTTATTATTCCCACTTAAAAAGAGGCAGACTGGGGCACTTGTTTGCTTCAGCACTGGCTTCAACTCAAAATCACTTCAGAAGGGCCTCCAGCATGCTCTGGAGGAATAACTGCATTATGGTTCAATCAAAAAATACACAATCTCCACCTTGGTGAGGTTTCGTCCTGCCTCACAGAGGCTTCCCTCCTGGGGATCAAAAATGTGCATTTTCTAGTTGGTTCCAGCACTTGTACTGAGCATGGCATAAAGGTGGGCACAGA
Source organism: Aleadryas rufinucha (assembly GCA_013397815.1). NCBI lineage: Eukaryota > Metazoa > Chordata > Aves > Passeriformes > Aleadryas > Aleadryas rufinucha. The sequence continues at coordinate 117,727 of VZTH01002399.1, read as the reverse complement.
CCTGACTTCTTCCATAAAACCAGCGGGGTTTCTGAGCCTTAAGGAGCTCCAAAGGAGTGCTGAAGGCCACCACCCTCCCCGTCTCCCTGCCAGGTTCTCCCTTTGGCAGAGGAGACTCTGGACAAAGCCCCACAGTGTTAATTTGCACAGGCATCCTCCTCTCAGGGGAAACAAAGGGGAGAAATGGTGACAGCGGAGAGGCTGGAGACCAACTCAGTGAAAAAAATAGTTCCTCTGCTTTCTGGAGACAGAGGTTTCTCCTCTACCCCCACTCCCAGTCCTCCAAGAGCCACCACCTCCAGGGCAGCCCAGCTTTGCCCAGAATTCAAACTGGGAGTGTCTCCCCAACGTGCAAAGCTCTACAACCAGAGCTGTGAGGAAAAAACTGGTCATGGAGCTCATTTCTGCAATTCCAAGATCAGAAACTGAATTTTCTGCAAGGTCTACATACCCAACATATCTAACCACTCCAAGGAAACAAAAAAAAAAAACCCAAAAACCAAAAAGAGCAAAACCCCAAACCAAAAAGCACTGTTTTATATAAAAGACTGAGTGTAACAAATGTTAGTCTAGAAAAGAGAAGGGAATGTCTAATGCAGAAGAAGCTGTTAGTATGCATTTTATATAAATCTAAAAATACACAACATTGAGGAAACTAGTTACCAAAAAATAAAAAAAAAAAAGAGATCAAGAACTCAGCAGAGGTGTCTGCAATGTTTAAACATCCTGGGCTATTTCATGCACTACTTTCACTTTCTCCAAAGGAGAGACAACACTACCAACAATAATCAAACAGTGGCATAACTTAAGCAGTATCTATCTACCTAATTTTCACTACTGCAGAAAGAATACAATTTATTGAAAAGTATTATTTTTTCCAGATGTTTTAGCATCTCTTATATTTTTAAGCATCTCTTATATTTTTAAGTGTAATAAACTACTGATACCTGAGCACAGCTCAAACAAGAAGTTGCTCTTGCAGATCACCACACCCTGACTATGCAATACTCCGTACAGGCATATAGGCTCTGCATTTGTGTGCCAAAAAAAATCACACAGGTCTTGGAAGCCACAACAGCGTGGGCCGTGAGCAAGGAAAAAATACCAACCCCGCCCCAAAACAAAAATATAAATACAGAACAACTTAGACACCACTTTTAAACTTTGCTCTTCCTTGTCCCTCTCTTCTCCAAACTGCCATGTCACATGGTGTCTGAAAAGGCTGTTTCCAGCATGTTAAAATAAATTTAAAAGCTTATTAACTACACTCTGCTCTGGAATGCCTCAAGCCTGCTGACAGGAGAGCCACGCCAGAAAGCCCCAGCGCTGGCAGCTTGTGTTATCGCAGCCCACAAAATTCACAGAAGAGGGGGAGAAAAGGGGAGGAAATAAAAAGAGAAAAGGAACTACAACAGGAACACAAGCAAGCCTCAAGCAGAGGCAGAGGGAAAGCAAAGCAGGAATGGCTAACTCACTGGGAGGACGTGTGGCTCCTGTTCGCTGCAGGGACGCCGAGACACGGCTGCTCCTCGTGCCGGCGCTGCGGCTGTGGCTGTGGTTTCCGGGAGCTGCTGGCCAAGCCAAGCCCTCGGCAAGCCGGAGTGCTGAGCCACACAGTCCCCACCCAGCAGCACGGGGAGGGCACCCAGACCAGCAGGTTCAGGCTCCCACGCCGAACCACAGCGAGCAAACCCCTCCTACTCCTTCTGGGGTCACTTCTGGAGCTGGCCGGACCAGGGTCCCCCAGCAGGGTCAGCTGTCACTGAGAGCCACGCAGAAAAAGCTGGGGTGAGGCTAAATTCAGCATCCAAAAAGCGGTGTTTGCCTTCCACCTTTGGATTTCTCAGCACCGGTGCCAAGGGAAGAAATCCACTCCTTTCCCCTCAGCAGAGTAATATCCCTATTATAAGTTTACAGTCCCTAAGTTTGGACTGATTTCCCAGACTCTCTGAGTGCTAACTGAAAGCAATTGAGATGTTTTCTTAATGGTTTCCACTTAAGGCCACCAAAACTTGACCAACTGGGGCTATTTTTAAGCACAACAAATCCAAATAATTGGTATTAATTTAGAAATTCAGAGGTGCTTCTTGAAATACCAATAGTGATCTGCTCTTGAATTTTTTTTTTTTTGCCACATAATCAAGTTTTCAATACCTGTAGTAGTGTGGGAGAGTTTGGGTTTTTTTAAAGAAAAAGCCCCTGTTCCACTAACAAAACCTTCAGCCATTTTTTCATAATAGCTTCTGTGTTGCCCTTTATCTTGAGGGAACAAAAAGAAACAATTCAGCCCTGAAAGGGAATTAGAAAGTGAAAAACACCTGCAGACCGATGAAGAAAATATCCCATTTATGAGTGAAGTATAGAATTTTTGTTGTGAAAAGATTGTGCTATTTTGACCACTGCTCAGCTTTACAAGTTGCAAATCCTGTACCATCACACAAAGCCAGCTCTTCCACGCACGGGGCACCTTCTGTACTCCAGCAGCCTCCAATTTTTAATGTTTAGGTCTATTTTTAGCATGCCTGTGCCACCAAGAAAGCCAGCACTGTTCTCCACACAAACACAGCCCTCCTGATTTTCACGTGGTGCCAACAGCTCAGAGGGCAACTTCCAGGAACAGCCCCATGATTTGCCACAGTCCTGCTGCAGAACACCCATAAATTGTGAATCTGTGTGTCATGACACACACCTGCTCCAGAGAGAACTTGAAAAGCAAGTCCTCAGCTAACCTGAATTGTTATTTTTCTGAATAACCTCAAATTTTACAGATAGCCTTGGCAACCTTCACAATATGACTGGGAACATAAGAATAAATTTATGCATCTCTGTGGACATTCTCAACCTGTGACTTCGGATGCCTTCTACTCAATAATGTTTTCCTTTACAATAAGGTGCCTCTGCAAAGCTCACAAAATAAAAATTTGGTGGTAGTTAAGGTGTGTAGCAGAAAAAACACTGACAGTAGGTGTCACTTCTGATGATAATCTAGACAAACTTTTCTGCTGCAAAATATAGTAGGGATTTCACTCAAAGATATTTAGTAACTGCTCTTATTTTTCCTTGTTTTCCTGTTTGCTGCTTAAGAAAGCAGAGTGAATTCCCCTTTAAAACTGTGTTAATTTGGGTGACAGCTGAAAGTAACTAATCTGAAATTTCTTAAATCATTAAGGTCAAGAAGCTTTCTCTGAAAATCTGAAATAAAAATAATTCTCACTGCATTTCCACTGTTGTTGAGCTCTCCCAGCACTGCTTCAACAGTCCATGAAAATAAAACAGACAAAGATTCTCACTTCTCTAAGCTACAGCAGCCAGCCAGAAAAAGAAAACAATTACTCATTAAGAGCAATGCAAAAAATCTGCTACATAAAAAGCAGCAAAACTTCATCTGTTATCAACAGAAATGCCATATAAGAACACAAAAATCCAGGAAGGGTGGCTGCATCCAGCTGTGTTCAAGTATTAGTGCCTTCTATTAATAGACACGATTGATCACTGAGGTAGAAATTGGCTTTCCTGATGGCTGTGGAACTGGCAAAAACTTCATTAAAGGCTGTAAAAAGAAACACAGCAGCACTGGCAGGAGACCTTCTGCAGAGGGAGGAGGTTTGTTCAGTTTTTCCTCCTCACTGCTGCCTGCTAATCCTGGCAGCCATGACCTGGTTTGTGCACCTTGGCAGCCGGTGTGTACATGGAAGAGGCTGCTCTTGGGCAACCCAGCAAACATTCCTGATGATGACAGCCTCACCTGAACCTCCCTTTTTCACTCCATTTACCTGGCAAGGCAGGTGCTCGCTGAAAATCACCCCGATACAAACCAACAATTGAACAGGACTCCCCCCATCAGAGAGGAAAGGCAGGCTTGTCACAGAAACAAAGGAGTCAGAACATCTGTCTCAGTCCAGCCTCTCTAAATTATTCACTCAGATTTGAGTCATACAAAAACTGGGCACATCCAGGTTGCTGACTGAGCCTCCTAAGTGCCCTCAGCGCAGAGGAGGAGGCAACAGAGGCACCACTTCTTGCGCCACAGGGACACTCAGGCAGCCAATTAACATCCCTGTAGGAACACGCTGAGCAGAGGCAGTGAGTAAACACTGGCTGCAGTTCCAGGAACTCGAGAGTGACACAACAGAGAGCACAGGGGTAAAATGAAGGCAGACAGAACTGCATTTCTGATGGACGGTGCAACGAAAACAAAGCTAGGCAGCTGAGCGCTCTCCCTTGGACACTCGGACTGCCCACACACTCGAGCATTACATCATCAACCTTCATCACACGCAAGCTCCTGCATCTCAAAGTCAGAAACCCCAGAAGAAACAAGCCATCAGTCATTATTACTTACCAGCTGAAGGAAAAATTACTCAGGCCTGATGTGGAGGCAGCCAACCCCCTCTTGGCTCTTCAGTTTAAACAATTTCACCATAAGGTAGGAATAGGTTAAAAAAATAAACAACATGAGCTGGAGCAACTTAACTATCCCACCTCCCTTTCCCCTGGTAAGGATTTAGAAATTTATCCAGGGTAAGTAATGACAAGTGAGTATTACCGACCAACAATTATTAAAGCTACTGCAGGGGGAAATAAATAACAGAAGAAACAGCACTCCTAAACTGTCCAAAAACTGGTGGAGTATTCCTGATTGCACCAAAAGATTTGATCTGATTTTCCAGGAAAACAGAAAGGGCTGTCTTGACTTTTCAAGAAATACTTCCCGTCCTGTAAAATTCCCGTTTAAAAAAAAAAAAAAAAAAAAAAAAAAAAAAAAAAAAAAAAAAAAAAAAAATCACTGCAAAATTTTTTGCTTGCAATAGGCATTTTTAGAGAAAATAAAGGCAGAGATGAATACAGCTAGACAAATGGCTCGAAAAAAGGTATGGGTGGCACAAACTACAATAAATCTCTGAGTTTTCCTCTCTTTTAAATAACACTAGAGGATCACAGGAGATTGTTGAAAGTAAAAGTTACAATTAACAGAAGAATTAGCCTAAGTGAAAAAAGGTGGAAATGGCTGAGTGGGAACTAAACAGGCTGAACTGAAATTAGCTGTTGATTAAAAGGCAACATTAGATAGTATGAGGTGAGTATTTTCGCAGTACATAATCTTTACCAATAAATATGCTGGAATGTCACAGAAACTGGAGAAACACCAAGTACTGGTAAAATACACAACCTAAGCTGTCATAACCTAATATACAGCAATTCCTGGCAATTCCGCTGCATTATTTTCATGACAACCTTCCAGCTGTTGGGCTTAACAGCATGTACAAATTGTGCCTTCCACACTTAAAAGTTCTTTCTACTTATCATAGAAAGAACATGTACTGAAAAAAAGAGACTTAGAGATGTGTTAGTCAGCAAATTAGATATAAGCATCCCTGGGACTATGCAGCTGGTGACTGATATGGGCTACAGAACTACATCCAGGTTGACTAGGAGGAGGAAAACCCTGGCAAAGTGCAAGGAATAGAAAAAAAAGAAAAAAAAACAAAAGAAAAAAAAACACTAAAAAACTGGGCTGTGTTTAGTGATAGACAAAAACATTGAAAGGAAGGGACAACAGGATTTTTATCTTTGTCTCCTCCCTCACTGAGCAGAAAGGAAAAATTAATTACTTAGGAAGCACACAGTCATCTTTAGGTGCATTGTTTTACAAAAGCACTGATTAAGAAAATAAAAAACCCCATTCACAAGCAGAAAAACTTTCTGTTGTTAGGATCCTTCAAACAATGGGCTCTCTCCAGACATGGAACACTGTGGTGGCTCAGGGGACCCCTCTCAGCCTGACTTAGGAGCAGCCAGCCTCACATCTTGGGTGTGAACCACGGAGCTGGAAAGCCCCTGGCTCCCACATGGGAGTGAAGGTGGGTTGAGAGATATGTCAAAAGGTGCTTCTGAAACCCAGAATTTCAGGGTAACCAAAGTAGAGAACATGGTACCAGAACTAAACAAAGACACTGATCTTGTCTCCACTACTGACCAGCTGCCTCACTCTTGAGTAGTGCCATCAAAATGGGCCGAATCTGAGCTCTCCCTGAACTGCAGCCGCAGTTAAACTTTACTGTCAAACTTCACCAAATTCCATCAAACTGTCAAAAATATTTATTTACCGCAATAAAACATACTGCTGCTTCTCTTTTGAGTGATCTGCATTTCACTCACCTGTGACAATTATGCACCTAACAATGGCTACCAGGTGCAGCATCAACAAGAGCATTTTCGACATCCTCTTTCAATACCCTGCAAGACCTGAGCACCCTGTTTCCCCTCAAGAGAGTATCACCTGCATTCCTTTGCAACTCAGCTTTAAAATGCTTCTTGAATGATCTGCTGAACTGCTCCAGGGGCAATGAAAGCAAAGACAAGCTCTCAGTGCTTCAAACTCACCAAGTTCCACCAAGCAAACAGAACCCAAAAAATACAAACACCTCAGGGTGGGAAAAAAACACAGCCCCCCAAAAGTCAAATGAAGGTTGCCACTGATATAAACGGGGCCAGGATTCTTTGAAATAACTGGGAGACTGAGGAAGAACATGTGAAAGAGAATGTTACCCTCTATTCCCTCAGGATATCAGCAGTGGCACTCTGCTGACTTGTGCTCCCCTTTCATTTCAACACATTACAGTTTCTAGCAAGTCATGAAGAGCACCCTTGTGGTGTTGAATGTTGGCAAACAAATCGTTTTCTATCCCACTGCAGGGGATGGACTCACACCACATCCTCTTCACTTGCAAAAAAAGACCATTTCCTTAAGGAGGCATTACCTTAGCAGCAGCTGCTGCTCCACTCGTCTCTGTTTTGGGGGGCTGGCTGACATTAGCACTTGCTTGTTTCTTCTAGAAAATAAAAAGACATAATAAAGGTCAGAAATGTTGATGAAGAAAAAGAACAGCCAAATAAAACCATAAACCAAACAAACAAAAAAACCCCCAACCAAATCCAAAGTATTAAAAAAAGAAAAAGCACACTTAAAAATGTCCATTAGAACATTTTTTGCAAGGCGAGTCATCAAAAAATGAATTCTCCTATGTAACTTCAATTCACACAGGCACATTTCAGAGCCCAGAACAGGCTGAGTTCTCTTGCAGTGTTTTATGGAGGATACATAAATCTGTGCCATTTCCTGTGGCACAGCAACTCCATTTTAAGTTAACAGTTAAAGCAGCAGTAACTATATAAAAAGTACCACGGAAATAAGAGAGGCAAGCTATCGCTGTTCAGACGTAATTTGAAAGACTAATCACGAAGGCAACATCACACCTCAGGCACACAAATAAAGATACAAAGTTAAGGGCAAAATTATGGTATTTCTCAATAGCACAAGATTCACAAGACAAGTAAAGATTTCACACTTTGCTCTCCAAAGCAGGGCAGGCTGCAGAAGGAACACAGATCCCACCAGCAAACTCAGAAGCTCCACTTTCAATGGATGGGATGTCAAGACTTGTAACAATCTGGGAAATCCAGAGACCTCTGCCATTAAGGTAATTCCACCTCCTGTTCTCTTTCTGATAGAGTTTGAAAACCTGAAGACCACCTGGAGCAAACAAACCTGGCGTTTTCAACAGCCACCCCCAGAGACGGGGCAGTGGGCCACCCACTGTGGCCATGTATATAAGATTGACATGACCAAAATATGGCCCAAATCTGGTACCAGCTGAAACAAAGAGGGATCTTACATCAAGGATCACACTGGAAACAATGACATCCCAGTAAGGCTCTACAGGATGCTGCAAAACCCAAGGCTAACACCGATTTTTGCTTGTTAAAAGGATGTTAGGAGTGTTCCAGCCCAGGACCCTCCTGCACAGCTACTGAAGTCCAGTGCTGCTGCCCAGCCACTGGAGCCCCGAACCTGGGGTCTCTGTGCAGGCTGAGGGATGTGGTTAGAGGCAAAAGCAGCAACAAAACCCAGAGACACCCCACAGCACACCCCAGAGACACACAGGGCCCTCATCTCAGCCCCCCTCCACCGTGTGTCAGAGAGGTTTGTCTCTATATTTTCTCCTCTGACCACACATTCCTAAGGGAGCAGACAATCTCCTTCCACATACTCTTCAACCCTCATTACAATGAATATTTTTAACTCCCTTAAGAAGGAAGCAGCATTCCAGCTGAGGTGGTAATGATCCTGGAGGCAGGTCATGGAGGTGTGATGCATTACAGTTTTGCAGAGACAGTACCGAAAGGCAGACCACCCTGGGCTTTGTCTCTGACATAGTGCACTGAAGACTCTGTAATGAGCATCATCCACAAACCCTTCAACTTTTAATTAAGTTGTCCAAGTAGTTTAAAGTTTGAAGTGCTAGCCTCCCCTTTTAAAAGAGAAAAAGAAAAAAAAGAAGGAGCCACCACAAAAGAATCACCCAAAAAAAAGGGCTAAACTCTGAAGAGCAATCATTATTGTGGGCACACCTTCAGCACCACAGATCTTGACTGCCACCTCATGCTCAGCCTTTGGCTCAGGGTTCGTGGTGTTCAGGATTTACCTCTGGGACCAAAGATGATGTCTAACATAACTGTGATGCTCTGAAAATATCACAGAATCACAGAATTCCACAAATCCATAAAGCACTGTTTTAGAGAAGGGAGTCTTTTTGACACCTACCAATATACTCAAAATTTCAGGCACAAGGGTAGCTATCCCCCAAGCCCCACCAAGTCTGAGCTACAAAAAAACCTCAAAACCAAACCAAACCAAAATAACAATAAAATTTAAAAAACACAAACAAACAAAAAGCCTAAACAACCCCCCAAAATAAAAACCAAAAAAAAACCCCACTCCAGAACCAAGAAACCCAAACCAAGAAACAGACCAAAAACCAGAAACAAAAACTCCCACCCTGCAAAACCCCCCCAAAAAAAACAAGAAAAAAAACATCACCCCCTCAAAAACCAACAAAATCAACTAACCAAGCAAAAAAAGCCCCCCTCTACAAAAAAAGAACCAGCTAACAGGGCAAAATAAATCCTTGTTCAGAGTATGAACTTATGTTAATCAACTAAACAGAATAAAGAAAAAAATGTTAATGTAAATATTTGTTTGGTGGTAAGCCAAACAGCATTTAAAGGTAAAGACAGAGAAGAATAATTAACAAACACATTTTCCCCTGGAACAGAGAAAGACGACCTGGAGATAACCCATATGGAAAGTTAAGCCACTGGCTCACATGAGTATTATTTACTGAATACTGACTACAACACGTGGAGTAATATATATATTTTAGTTCCCAGAGTCATCTTTCAACAGCAACTTCTTTGGCATCTACCCCTTAATACATCTGTAAAAGCAGAAGGACTGGCCACATCATTCAATTAGGGTAATCCTTCTTTCACCCTTATTAAAATAAGGATGTTATGGTGTTTCCTTAGATGTTCCCTCCAGGCAAACCAGCTCAGATACCCTTTATTGACAAATACATCAGAGCTGTTCTCATCTTCGCCCCCTCCTAGAACTGGAAGAGTACTTTTCTTCTATGACAATCTCAGACACAAGCAACTGAAGAATTACCTTGCAGCTGTACTCACACCTTGCTTCCCAACCTGATAATAACAGAGATAATCAATTATCAAAGCACAGCTTCTTTATGAAATGAATTAGAAGAATTACAGGCCTGTAAAGAATTCTGTGTGAAGGAATAAAAGCTGTGGCATACAGGTACTTATAATCTCCTCTTCATTATTAGCAGCGATTTCAAAACAAAAAGACAGAACAGTGTCGGAGTGGAATATTATTTCTGCACGTTTAATAAAGGGGAGATGAAATATACATCCTTCTGATAAACAGATTTTAAAAGGAAAGACATGTATCAAGACTGGTGTCCAGAAATATGGACTAAATGTTCATTTTGAACTACAACATTCAAGTGTTCATTGCAATACTGGAGTAAGAATGCATACGGTACACTTGTCTTAAGAAAACACAAGAGGCAAGAATGTGCAATCTCTGTTCTGCAAATGCTTTTGACAACCATCAGCAGCATTTCAGCCTCCCCCTATCAATCTTTCATTCAAGAACAGCTCGAGCAGCAATCACCCTGTATTCCTTCTGAAGGCAGAGACTTACATTGCAACAGCTCTCAGCGAGTAGCAGAATTTAACTGAAATAATGTTATTTTTCAACTACCTTTGGCATTTTAGCCAAAAGAAGCACGAAAACAGAAAAGGGAGACAGACAAAGAAGCTGGTGATGTGCTTCTCAGAACCCTTTCACTGAGGATGGATTAAGGCCACAATCCCCTGTGCCAGAGCCAAGGTGCTGTGGGGCACAAAGGGGAAAGAAAACAAATTAACAATGCAGATATAAATAAATAACTTGGTACCAAAGTAAAAAGAAATCTCACAAACACTGCACGTAAAAGTTACCCTTGCAGTCCCACAACTCACACCAGCAGTGGGCATCCCAACAAGATTGTCACCAGTCATAATGCCTGTCATCACCATTAATGCTTTCTCTGGATAAGGAATCCTAAGCGGCAAGCATCAGGATTAAAAAGCATCACAGACACACTGATTTCAGAGCAAAGAATCAATTCTGAAAGGATAGAGAGGCTTTAGCATCAATCATCACTGTCATCCTTTCAAAGTATAGAATATAATTCCTGATTAGTAAAGCATAATGAGCTGAGCAAGCAGCACAGGTTCTGCCTGCAGTGCTGAAAAGCACAACTCAAAATTCCAGGATATGTTAGAGAGGTTCCTGTTTCACACCATACCTGGTGAAATATGGCCTCACTCTAAGCTGGGGCTTCCAATTCCTATAATATATGGTTCTGTCTTCCCTTTTAATATCACATTTTCAGATCCAGACAGTGGCCATGCCCAGGCTGGGCTTTTACACGGATACAGAACCTCTCCTTGGTATTTCCCTCCATGACAGTAAAAAGAGAACAGGTCTTTCCATATTATTAACATGGATCCACTCAGAGCAGGGGGGGTTTCAGAGCACAGCCACACATAATGTGAGCACTTCTTTTGCATTATTCTTACAAACTTCACGTGGTTGTGTAGCAGAACACACTGTGCCCCAAGGGCAGCCCTCTGACAGGCAGCATTGACTGGACGTGGCGTGGAAGATTAGGACAGCAGGACCATGCACCTCATTACAGTGCAAGACCTGCCTTCCTGAGCTTGGATAAGCTTCAATTTTATCATTTCCCTGTCTCTAGCAGTGGTCAGCAGCAGATAGGAAAGAAAACGAAACCAGCGGTGTAGAAACAGTTCAGGTCCATGTTGATGTTTCTTCTAAATACTCTTCCAGACTCAATTTGTGAGCCAGGGACTTCTTAACTTCAGTGTATTTTATAAACCATCCTGGGTTTTTCTTCAGTGATTTTGTCCCATCTGCCCTTGAAAGCATTTATATTTCAGTATCCAAGGCCTTCTAGAGAACTAGATCCCCAATGACCTCAAAAGTGGAAGTGATCTGAAACTGGTAGAAAGGTGCACACACACATGTAAGCTGAAGACAACGTCAAGATGAGAGATAAAATAAAACCACACCAGCTGTCCCTCACATGCTTGCAAACTGCTAAAAGCCTTGGAACACCAGGAGGCAAGGGGAAGACAGGAAATTTACTATTTCATACGCTTTGCAACGGCATCTGCAAACACGCTGGCTCAGGTCCAGGACGTCCCATCTACAGCGAGAGAACAGAGGGACAGATATGGGAAACCTGCAGCACATCACTCACTTTTACTGGGTGGCAGCTACATCCCAGCTGCAAAAATATGCCACAGATTCATGTGCATGAGCAACCAGCAATTCCAACAACCACCACTTCTTTTCTGTTAACACCCCCCATACACACACCCACAAGGAATGAACAGCTTCAGTAAAGCTGATCTAGATTTTCAGGAAGTGTCTGATTCTCCCTAGAACGTGAATTCAGTAAATGTAAGGTTCTAGCAACAAAGACATGAAGATTTAAGACAGGTCCCTGTGACTCGTGCCTTTGTCCTGGAGCAGTGCCCAATACAACAGAACACACACCTTTTCTGACATCTACACTGATGAAGAACTGCCTCTACTTTTCTTTTTCAATTACATATTCTAACACATCTGTAGTTTCCAGCACATCTTTTGACTGCTGCTACGAGACTCTATGCACAGATACACAGCTGCTCATCACTAGAGTGACAGACTATGCGAATCTCAACCCAAAGCTGACCCTTCCTGTGCAAGCAGATCCCCCATCCTGTCTAGACTTAAAGCTTGAGCAGCACTGCCAAAATGATGCAAACAAGTATGACAGTGTCCTTCCTTGGCTTAAATCTTTAGGCAATGAAGTGATGGAGATCAATCTTTCCAAGGACAACACAGCCCTGTCAACCATGGTACCACAGTTCCATCCCTTCTGTGCAAGCCACGTCTTAACAAACAGGTTTCTATCTACAGTAAACCTGCTGTATTTTCTTCAGTCTGCTTCTAAGTCTCCAAGAAGAAAGGCTTAAGAAGCCTGTTCTACACCCTAACAGTATTCATTTTGACTTCCCCTTGATGCTGTGGCTAATTGGCATCTCCCACTCAAACCAGTGTCAGCCCTTTCCTACCTTTGCTCTTCAAAGCTCTACTCTCCTTCTCTCACTCCTTCAGGTCTATATACCCAAAGAATCTGAGAAACGGAGTTGTTTGTTGTTATTTTTAGTTAAACAACAACCATACTGATTTTACTGTTTTCCTTTCAGTATGGATATAAACTCTTCAAAGACCTTCATATTTTCTTGTAATTTTCCTAATGCCAAACCTTTTCTAGTAGGCAGGTGAACAAACACAGTATTCTAGACAATGTCGCCCAAAGCCCTCTACAGATATATAATAAATTTCTGCTTGAAAAATTGAAGACTAAAGGAATCATCTCTGACTTTTAAACAAAAATGTAACACTGCAGACTCTTGGGAAAGCTGTAGAAAGATTTTGAGCTGCTTCCTCAACTGCTTAACAAATTAGAATGTTTTGGACGTAAGTATGAGTCACAGTGGAGTTAATGCCCCTCAGTGGGTCTGTGGAAGAGGTTTTGGATCTATTTCCACTTTTAAGCACTGAAGAGTGGATGGAACAAGTGAAACATACAAAGAAATTCAGAAGAGGAAACAAACATGCAGTATCTTAACGACCCAAAAAGCAGAAGTATCCGGACAATAAATTTTAATAAGAGTCTTGTTTTGCTGGAAACAGATCTTCTCAATGAGAGGTCAGAAACATTAACCTCAGAACCCCAAACTACAAGCCTCAACTCCCAGCCCTCCCGCAAAAATGTCAGCACTTCTCCACCGAGAAGAACAATGTGCAGTCAAAGAATATGGCACTAAACCAAGAATGTATAAATGCACAATGGTTTTTACGAAGAAAACAAGCTGTCTGGGGAGGAAAGGAGGAACAGGTTCTCAGGATACAGAAGCCTTCCTTGCTTTCTGGACAGGAAAGGAAAGCAATTGCTTAAATCATCTACTTCAGAGGATTGTAATAAAAGCATTCACTGACCCTGATTTGCAGGGCAGTCAAACAGGCTTAGGCAAAGTTATTTCCCACAAAGCTTCTGCTATGGATGAAGCATCAGGTGGAAAGCATCACAGTGCACTCACTTCACCTGTGCTTCTGGGCAACTGTGAAACCAGGGCCATCAGATGTGTCCCACACCACACTGGCACTGCACAGTACTCCACTGAAGTAACTTCCATGGATACCAATGTGAAATATTAGGGAAAATATGAACAAAGAAAAAAAAAAATATTTCCAGTACACTGCTCAGCAGCCCAAGACAAAACTAAACATTCCTGGGATGAATAATGACTGATTGGAATCACCAGTTAATTGTCCAAAAACTGCCACTTTGCTACTAAAAGGCAAAAATATGTATATGAGAAAATTCATTACCAACTTTTCTTTTTATTATGTTCAAACACTTGAATTTACCTCTCCCACTTCTGCTTTTTTCTCTGCCGCCTTGGAAGAAGCTTCATTTGCCTTCTTGTCACCATGCTGTAAACAGAGAAAACACATGTGTAGCTATTAAGATCTTAAGTCATATCTTCTACACAAAGAAATTCTCAAACTTCTTAGTGCAAGGATGATTCCTTTCAGCTACCACAATATGACAGCAGGGAACACTCAAGTTTTTCTCCTCACTAATGGACAGGATTTCTAAATGGCCTGCTGGATTACTTCAAGAGAAATCAGTCATGAGGTCATGACTCTTAGGGCAGTTACATGACTGTTCTTGTGAAAAGCTCTGGAAATATCACTCACCCCTCAGCAGCAAAGCACTCTCCAATGCTTATTTTGGAAATGTCAGAACCACAGGCTTCAGCAGAAGCTGAAAACTTATATGCTCTAACAGTTCAGGCACAACTGCACATCAGGAAATACAGTTCTTCCAGGTTCCCCGAACCTCCTGCATCTTTTATCTCCTCCAAGACTCTAAACCTCTTCCTTCCACCTAACCTGATGTACAACCCCAGCAGCTTCCCATGTGCAGCAATGTAAAGAAAGGCAAATTTTGCTCAGCACACACACTGGCATCCAGCACCTTGTAACTGTCTGCATCCCTGAAAAGTGGTGAATATGGTCCCTCAAAAAATCTTTTTCAAAAATAACAAAAGCAAAAAAGCAAGAAATAAATATGAAAGGCAACATAGTACAGCTACTCTCTAGTATCTCAGCTAGTGTAACTTCCCGCAGCAACTGAGACATCTGGGAGGGAGGATTCACGTCTGGTTTGTTTTGTTAAGTAAAGACAGGAGATGATTCAAGACCCATTTATTCCCTTCTGTTTTCAGGACTGAGCAGCAGGAGGTAAAGCCTGCTAATCCACAAAGTAATGAGTTCCTGCAGATTTTTCTTTACATGGCTATAGGGAGAAAGTAATGATGCATGTATCACTGCACTATCTTCAACAAGAATCAGTTCCAGCACATCAGCAGGAAAAAATGCAGGCTGAAAAAAGTACTACAGCAACAAAAATGTCAATAATTGTTTTGGACAACCTCTAACAATTCAAGTTTTTAAAATTAGTTTGGTTATGACTAAGATACTTGACAAGTTTTAAAATTGGAGATGCTATACTCATATTCCAATTGTGCCTCTTTAGAGGAAAAACAAGCCCCGCAGGTTGTCTATTCAGGTAAGAGATTAATTGATTCACTGCTCCATAATAGCACTTCCAGTACAGACACAATTTACCCAGCTATCTGTGCTCTTCACTGCTACAATAAAAGCACATCACACACGCATCAGTAAGAGCAATGTCAGTGAGTGTCCTGTTGCTGACAGAACAGGAATTTCAGAGCCAGCACTGCCATATGGCTCAGGAGCTAAAGGAGAACTCTGTTGATTGGGCTCCTTTCTTGTATGGATACCCTCAGCATCAAAATGCTACAAAAATCAAGTGTTACTCTGAATCCAGATATTAAAGGTTTTGTATTGCTTTCCTTCATTTTCTTCTTCAAATTCAGACATAACTTTAAAAGCAGCAACACCAATCGAAGTGGAGGCTCTCTTTAGGCTTTTTTTTCTTTTACAAAACCAAGTCAGGGAACGTAGGAACTAATTACTTGCTTCCTGCTGAGTATGCCAGACCTTTACCAGGGCTGAATCTGGTGTTAGCCTTCCTCCCTAAGTCCACCTCCCCATCTTCACACCAAACAAACCCGCAGCAGACAGAACCATGGCACCAAAAGGGCACCCAGACCCAGGACTATGCAGGGGGAGATATGGAAGGAGACTGGCAGGATTCCCTCAACCACCCCTCAGGCAGAACATCTCTGTGTCCCTGAGGGACCTCAGGGCAGCTTCACTGCCCAGAGAGGATGTGGAATGAACCAGGACAAGGACCACAACCTTGCTGTCCCAAAACTCAATTCAGAGAGACATCAAAAGCATGACATCTTTCCTCCAGAAGGCTGTGTCAAACAGCATCTGTAATAAAGAGACTTTGACTCAGAGGCCAAATACACTCATTCCAACTGAGGGAACAAAGCACATATGGTCAGACCAAAGCAGTTTTGGTTTGTTGGGTTTTTTTTATTCAGTAAGTTGAGTAATGCACTGGGTACACACAGAGCCCTGATACTCACTCTCTGGCCTCAGATAATAAAACAGCCTGTGAAATTCCTGCCTTGCAGGAAAGCCTGCTGTCCTGAAGAGGTAACCTTGCAAAGCACAGCTTCACAATACACCTAAAGAAACCACGCTGGTTCCCTGAACAGTTGATGCATAAGGTATGATGAGGGACCCTGCTTCAAAAATGCCCTTCAACAGCTCTTTTCTTATCTGTATTTCCAAGCTTTGAACCTTCTAGTAAAAAAATTAAGTATACAAATAAAACATATGCAGTTAATCTGCTTAGTAAGAAGGTTAAGCTCAGGTTTTGTGGGACAGTGTACATCCACTGCTCCATCATATTCACACCTCGTGATGACAAGCTGACTTCTTCTTTGGGCACTCTTTCCTTTTCTTGCTCATCTTCCCTTACAGTGCCAAAGATACATATTCATAACCAAACGAGTGGATCAGAGCAGCCCCAGCTCTCTCACATCAACAGTGGGCGTACAGCTGAAGTGACATTTCTAGTTTAACTCATGAGCTAACAATTCCTTGTAGCTTTTAAGCTGGCCCAAAATATTTTCCAACCTTACTAACTAAAAAAAACCCCACACAAACCTACCCATAATTACATGTTCACAAAAATACATAAGTGTCACAAGCAAGAAAGTTCATCTTGAGATCTTCATCCTGTTCTAAAGTGCACAAAAATGTCACCATACTATTGTTTTAAGGCACACCTTTAACTTCTGGGTCAAACAGCACTCATAAACTAGAAAGTAACTGGTGAAAAAGCACAGAAAAAATTACTAACAACTGAACAGACACCTATGTGCACAGAAAACCGACCCCTCACTAAAGGCTTTGCTTCCAATAAATTCCTTCTAAACCTCAGGAGATTCAGAAGGCATTAACAAGCCTTTGGTTTAAGGCCATTGCGCAGCATCTCAGAGGACGCAAAGTAACCGGGTGAGAAGTGAGGTCTTGCAAGATTCTCAGCTGAAGTCAATCAACTCAACATTACAGATATTAAAGGAGATGGGAATCTGACCTTCACTCTCAGCTGGAGCTGGGAGGAAGAGAGAGATCTTTTGACATCGCTTAGAAAACCATCAGCTGCAAAGAGCTGCCAGGGGGGCTCCAACCAAGCCAGGTGAGGAACCGAAAGGTGAAACTCAGATTCTTATTACATCCAACCCCAGCTTTAAATACACCAGCCAGTAAAAACCTTCCTAGACTTGAATCATGTGAACCTCCTTTGTGTCTGCTCCTCTCACCCACCTTTTCTACCTGTCCCATCTCCCCAGTGTGAATCACAGGCACGGGAGGGGAGAGGAGAGGGCTCCAGTCCCACGTGGAGGCCCACAGGTGCCAACAACCACAACCATGGGTTTCCAAAAGAGCAGCTGTAGGAGCAGTTTTCTTACCTGATCACACACACTCATATCTTAGTATCTTTTCTTACCCTGGATGCGATGACACAGACCTGAGACCTTTCACGTCCATTTCATTGCTTAATGCAGTAATTCTCAAACTCTCCCCTTTGTGATTTTGTGCCACCTCCACCACACTGATTTGACTTGACGGAATGACTGACAGCTGAAAACACTGCTAAACACTGATCCAAGCTACGTGGAGCAACTTAAAAGTACAGTTATAACTTCAAGACATTTCATCTACCTGATATTTAGGAAATACATTAAAGTGATGTTTTCTTTGAAACCAGCATTTCATAACATATGCTTTCTGTAAAACTTTAACAGAATGCAAACTTTTTTTTTTCCACCACTCCATACAGAGACCAACTGCTTCCTCCTGTGAGTAATAAATCATAAAGGTTCCTTAAAGGCTTTTTAAAGCCTTTTAAAGCAGTCGCCGGTTCGTCACAGTAATGAGCAGCGACCCAAGTCCACCCAAACCGCACGGAGCCATCAGAGAGCTGTGGTTTGCACAAGGAGGACCTGGCAAACGACGGCTCTTCCCGGCAGCACCGCCACCACCCACGGGCAGTGAGGAACACGATCCTGGAAGAAGGCGCAGCGCAGTTTTTCCCAAAACAGGAACAGCCCTACATAAAATCCTGCCTTACGCGTTCTGGTGCGGTTTCGTCACCCCGCGAGCCTGCGTTACTCGGGAGACGACGAAAACTGCTAACAGCACCAAAACCCCCAGGTTTCAGTGTCGCTTTCTGACAGGGGATGGATGCGCAGGGACGGCCGGAGCGCACCGCGCTTCCACCTGACCTGAAGCACTGGGTTTTTTTTTTTTTAAAAAGCGCTGTCTCACCTCCAGCCGCACCACAACCCCCTTTCCTTACCCCTTCTCNGGCGCCCGGGGCAGCGCGAAGCGGCATCACCGCCCTCCTCACACCCCTCCCCGCATCCCCGAGCCCGCCTTACCGCCGGGGGCAGCGGCTGCCTGCCCGTCCCGGGCGCCGACATGCCGATGCCGGGGAAGAGGAGAGGGGGGCGGCCGGTCGCGCCCAGCTCCAGGGCGGCTGGAACGGCCCTCGGTCCCTCCCCTTCCTGCCGGGGCCGAGCCGGGACGGGGGAACCAGGGGGGCCGCGGGTTAGGGATGAGGTGGCGGGGAGGGAGCGGGGAGCCCCTGGCGGGACGGCGCTCAGCTGGAGAGAGAGTGGCTTTTCTGTAAAATAGTGTTGTTTGGTGTGGGGGGAAGAGCGCGCAGACTTTCTTGTCCTCACGAAAGTCATTCCCCTTGGAAAAGCGTTTAGGTGTGGACGACCCTAGGCAGGCTCCGTCGCAGCTCCCGGCGTGGATCCAGCCCCTCACGGCTGCTTCCCCAGGATGGAGCCGGGGAGAGGGTGCTTGGGGCTGCTCCAACACCCGGCTCCTCCGCAGGCCTCCATCCGGCTCCTCTGCCAGCTTCCCTCCAACTTCAGCACCCTACTCCTATGGCAGCCTTTTTCCCCAGCCTTGGCTTCCTGGCTCCTCTGCCACCTTCCCTACAGCTGTGGCACCCTGTCATCTCTGCTGGCTCCAGCCTTGACCATCACCTTGGCATGGCCTTGTGCCCACCACGCAAACACGCTTGATTTGGAAGTTGGCCACACATCCTGTGGGCTGGTGTGGTGTTAACCCTCACATCCAGGGGATTTGTTGCAGGTCAGGTTATAAAATGGAAAACACAGACGCTGTGTGCAGGAATGGGCTCAGTATGACGATTTTGTCTTGCCAGGTTGTGTACAATAAAAGAAGTCAGTGTTTGGGGTGTTCTGTGTCAGGAAACCCCAGGCACAGGCTGGATGGGTGGAACAGCTGTTGGATGAGTTGCACTTCTCCAAAGAAATAACAGCAGCAGCTACTGAACACATTCTTGTGTCAGGAGGCCTTGACTATCAGCAGGAGGAAGGAAAAGTGTCCCAGTCTTTAGGGAGTGCTTGTCGCCTGCTTCCTTGGGGAAGAGGCAGTAGGACTAATCTGCGTGGTAGAAAGCCTCTGAACCCAATTAGTGCCTATGCCCTGGGCTGTCAGACAGGAGACAAGTGGGTGAGGTTGCCCCTCAAGGTCTTGGGAAATAGCTTTAATCTGCAGAGAAAGAGGGAATGTTCAGATGGGTCTGCCTAAAGCCACCCCTGCTTTTCCTTTCTGATTAGATCCATGCAGATTTACGGCTGACTCTGAAGTATTTCAGCCTGTGACACCTAGGCAAGGTGCTCCAGAGGAGAGGGAGGCGAGGGCCATGTTTAATGCATGGCTTCTATATGGGGCTGGTGTGTGCAGGTTTACCTGGGGTCACTCTGACAGGTCTGACAGATTGTGCTGCATTCCTCCAGCTGCAGGCAGCAGACCCTCAGGAAGCATCACCCATCTCACTGTGACTGCCTGATGACAAACAACTGGAGCTGACAGTGACTGGAGTGGTGGAGTTGCACAGGAACAGGGCAGTAACACATCAAACCCTTGGTGATGTCAGCCTGCATCATGCTGGACATTCAGGGTTCTGCTGACCCAGAAGCACATCATCCATTCCAGCTCTGCCAGTAGGTTCACTTTATAAATGAGGTTTGAACACTGCTGCAGGAGGCAGGAGAGCTGCCCAGACACTTGCCCCAGTTCCTACAGTTGTTGCAGTGTTTTGTAAACTAACTGGGCTCCATGCAGCCTGGAAAGGAAATCTTGCTTTAGGGCTAAGGGCTTGGCATTGTTGTTTCTATTAAAAGGTTCCTCTAGCTTGCCACTGCTTCAAGAAACAATTTTTTATTGGCAATTTCTGCCTAAATTTATTCTTAACTAGTTGAGATATGAGTTGATATAACTTTTATACGTAAAGGATGTAGGCAGCAGACATTTGCCTGGGGATGGAAAAGCAGGTTCTTGTTCATCTGGCAGAAGTAAAGTCAGCTGATGGATGCCTGAGTCAGCCTTTTAAATACTGCGGGCCTGAATTCGACTCCAAGAGTTTACTCATTTGGGTAAAGATTTGGATGTTTGAGTGGAGCAGTTGGTAGTAATTATCCAAGTCAGTCTGACACTTGTTGTCTTTAATTAGGAAAAAATAAGTTTTCCTTGCAGTTTGTGGCAGCATACAAGTGTGTGGTATAAAAATCACACGGAGTTTTCTGTCACTACTTATTCCTTCAGAGCATCTGCAAGTGAACAAATCCATTGAGGCTTGCTGAGATTTTATGTGGCATTGGCCACGGAGTTCTGCACAGGGCTGATCAGAAACAGATGCAAGAGGTGATGGACAGCACAAACCTCAGCTTTTTTAATGTTTATTGGCTGGAAAAAGAGCAGGTGGCCACATCAGGAACACAAAGGTTGTTCTTTACTGCAATAATGTGTGATGTGAACAAGTATTCAAAAAGAGTTTGTGTGCTTTTAATAGTCGTGGATACATTTCCATGTAATTCAAGGTATTAGGAGTCTAAAATTGGAATAGAGAATCACAGACTCATTTTCCCCATCATGCCTCATCTCCAAAGGGCACCAGTTGACGTCAAATGCCTCCCAATAAAAAGGTGCTCAAAATTCTGGCAGGATGGGATGAAATTTTTGCCAAGTGTACATATTTTATTAATATAACTTGCATAGTGGTATGACTGCAACCTTATAAGTCATTCACAAAATCTACAAAATAAAGTACAAAATCTCTTGTGTAACGGGATTTTTATCTGGGGTAGTTTAAAAGAAGTCTTAGTATAAAAACTAGTTGTGTTTTTTTTTAAATTTCTTTCCTTTTCTTCCTGCAGTTTGCAAAGAAATTCATTGAAAGTTTTTGTTCTGTTGTCTTCTTCTGAAACCCAAAACCATCAGGATTTACTTTTAAATTTTTTTTTTAATTTGATGTGTTTTGTCCTACCCTGTTTTAACACACCCACAACAACAAAGACAAACAAGTACATTTCATTTCTTCTTTTACTGTTTTTGTTCACAGCGTGTTCAGTAAATGGAAATTGGAATTTTAATTTATGGAAATTCTGTTTATTGATAAGCACAGTTTGATGACATCCTTGCTCTAGAAAGCAATAATGCCTATCCTTACTATTGAAAATAAAGGTTTCTTTCCATATCTATGGATACTTATATTTTTGCACATGTTATAAACATCTTTTGTCATATAAATGGTATGTCCTCTGCTAGAAAGATCTGAAGATTTCCTGCGGGACTCCATCCCCACTGATGAATGGAGATTTCCTCCCCTCAGACAGAAGACAAACTCTGACAGCTAGAGAAAATTAGAGTCTTCCTTGAGGTTTGATGTTTTGTAATTACCTAAATACCAAGCTGAACATTAATTAAAAACCAGAACCATTTTGAAATTAATCTCGAATAATTTCTGGAATCAGATTTGCGTGATAGGTATGAAAATTTTTATCTATCCAAATTTTCTCTTTCGTAACAATGAAATGCAGCAAATCCCATAGTACAATGTATCACATACAACCACGAGGGGAAAAAAAAGTAAATTGTAGCCTTCATCATCCAGGGCTGTGTTCCTCCTCTGTGTGTTTGGTCCTCTCTTCTCTCCCCAGTTTCTGCTGGGGAAGCCAAACAGTGCTGTCAGTGCTGGGAGTCAGCAGAAATTTAAGGTAACCAACTTGAGACCATACTATAAATTAAGCTTTTAGCAAACCACAGGCATTTTTCTGGACTGGATACAGACGCAGACGAAGTTATGGCCCCAAAGTGAGACCGAAAGGAAGAGCAGCACGATGAGGGAGGCGTTGCCCCAGTGAATGTCAAACATTGCAGCTATGCAGGAGTGGCCGATCTGCAGCTCACGTCTGTCTGGTGTTTTATCTGAAAAGAACTTTCCCAAGATGAGCTGCTTTCTCTCAGATGTAAACTAAATTATGGAAGTAGAGCAAAATGTATGATCTAGGCCTCACTGATTTTTATAAGCCTGATTTGTAAAGATTTATACATATGAGAATTACAATACCATTTGTCTTGGATTCTTAAACTGTAGGGTTAGAGTAGTCTGCAGGTAGAAATTGCAGATTGGTGAGCTCTGTGAGATGTGAGACAGAAAAGCCTTGTGTATTTAGAAATATACTTTAAACTCTTTATACACCAGGGTTTCAAAATGAATAGAAATCCATGCTAACAAAATAAAGCACATAGCTTTTAAGTACAGCTTATGATGCCAGCGTGCAGATTTTTGGAAAATGCTTTGATCTGTGTCAAATCATAAAATCCACGCAAGAGATTAAAAATTCGATGTACTCCTTGGACATTTTCTCACTTAATCTCCATTTGCTACAAAAAGAGTGATTGGCTCGAGACTGATAACATTCCCTCCAGTGCCACAGTGCACTTATCCTTAATCGTCAAGGTGAACAATGCTCCCCTCAGGGCAGTACCCTTCTTCAGGTGAAATTAATCCTGATAGTCTTGGTATTAAGAGAGGCTCCCTGAAGGAAGGGTTTCAGAAAAGAGTTGCAGTTTTCTGAAATGCATCCAGTAAAAGAAGTTAAAAATGGCCTGCTTTGGTTTGCAAAGATGCAGTGGGTGACTTTTGATCCCAGCGTGATGAAGGAAAGATTTTACATGTCATCACATCCCTGCTTGTGTTTTGGGTTGNGGCTTGTCCTTATTTTTAACTTTATAACATAAATTATAACTTTATACACTTTAGCACGAATTCACATATCACATTTTCTTTTTCTCGCTGTCTTACCCATGCACAGATAACTACAATCAAGGTTGAAAAAGCCCATCCAGATTAAAATACAGTTTATAACTAATCCAAAAGCAAAATTAAAGCCAATACTCAACTACTTTGTCTATAGTGTTCATATACATTCATACATATATAAATATATTGCAACTATTTGGTACAAGTGTATCACATAAAGCACTATATCACTAACCAATGTTCCCATGATTCACAGGTAGAATAAAAGACTAATGACTAAACAGTGAAGAAAAATAACTCAAAACAGCACTGGTAGGTATAATAGATTTGCACTGAAGTTACACTACAAATTGCTAGTGTACGGCAGAATTTTGACAGAAACCTTGGAGATCATCTAGGGCTAGGAATGTGAGGAAAAAACCTCTTCCACCTGCTTCCACTCAGCTTTCGCAAGGATTATCCAGAGCATCAGCCTGTGGCTGGATATCGCCTGTAGCTGTCAGTGACAGAAGCAGCACGGAGTGGCCACGACCCTGCAATACAAGAAAGAGATGGTAATTTTTGCAGCTGTTCCTTAAGGGTTTTCAGGGCTGTGCTTCTGGGAGAGAACTGGACACTGCTGGTTGTTATAACACACAAAATGCTTTTTTGCCAGGACTGAGAAATACCTCTTTTGCTTCCTCCTAGGGTTTGAGAATTCTTCCCTGCTCCTGCCTTGTTTGGAGAGTGATGCTGCCTGAGGCAGGGGTGGAGTCACCATCCCTGGAGGGATTTAAAAGTCATGTAAATGTGGCACTTGGGGACATGGTTTAGAGCTGGGCTTGGCAGTGCTGAGTTAACACTTGGTCTCGATGATCTCAAGGGTCTTTTCCAACTTAAATTATTTTGTGATTCTGTGATTCTTCTCGTATTCTTTCAGCAGCTGCCTGTGAAACAAGATGACAGTAATTACAAGAGTACTTCCATAGTGATTCCTTCTGCACTTGTGACAGGGTATGAAAAAACCCAACCTCTAGCAAACAAGAAATTCCTGTTGAGAGGGAGGGAAATTACAATGCTGGGCTCTGTCTGCTCAGTAATTGCAGATTGGCTGGATGGTTGTTGGTGGATGTGGAGCATTTAGCAGCCTTGTTAGCATCTGGTTCATCCTGTGTTTAACTTGGTTAACTAGTGCCTCATCTGGAAGTGAGATTGACATCTTAAAAGCCACATTAATATTTACAACCATGTGTCTGCTTACAGCCTGCATCTCTGAATCCATTATATCCACAGCTCTGCCATTACTTCCCTCTTCATGTGTGTTCTCAGTTGCACGGATCAAGTTCTCCTCCATCTTGACATGATGGCTCCCTACAGACAAAGTTTCACGGGTCTTTTTTTAGGTTAATACCATGCTTGGTGCCTCTTAAGAAGCACAACTTCCAGTCAAAATAGCACAAAGGAAGCCAGAGTAAGGACAGGCCGGCACAGGAATGTTTTATGCAATATTGCAACACTGCTTCGGAGTAAATTATTTCTTGTTTCAGAAATGCATGAAAACACGGAGCTGGGATTACTTGGAAGGGAAACATGGGTAGAATGGGAAATATTTTACAGCTGTGTGTTGCTCTGGAGGCATCAGACATTTTTCATAGTTAAAAAAGCAAGCAAACTGAAGGGGCTTTGAGCTGAACCATAGATAAGTGAGCACCAGGGCCACAGCACTCGGTGCAGCTTGGATGCGTGAAAGCCTCTGCGATGCGTTGCCCGAGGACATCCCTGCTTGCAGCAGCCTCCCTTCCTGCTCGTGCTCCTCTGAAATCAGACATATGGCATTAACGGAGCCAGAGCGCGGATCGCTTCCACTCTGCACATGCTGCTTTCCTTTGGGAGTAGTTCCCAGTTTCTCCTTTCTCTTTCAAGCTGCTGGGTTTGTGTTTGCCCTGAGACGTGCGGTGGGGCAGCCCTGCACTGCAGCAAAACCCATTTCTGTGCACGTTCAGGAACAAGCGGGAGCACGGGAGTGCCGAGAACTTGATTTGCGGCGAAAACACTTCGTAGAGCAACCCAGCACGATTTACATGCGGCTGACGTGCAGATCACTGTAAGCTGTGACAGAGGAGGGTTTTTTTTTTTTTGCACATCACAAACCCACAAATCTGTCACTTCTACGCAGAGCCACATGCTACTTCTCCGAGGCAGGCTGATGGGGCTAGACAGCCCTGTGAGCTGAGGTGATGCTCCGCTCCCTGTGGGCAGTGACCACCCCAACGCCACCTGCAGGTGTCCAGTGCCCTGTGCCGCGTTGTGCAGGTGACAGAAACTCCATCTGCAGACACACCACAGCTGTCACAAACGTGGGCGGGTGGCAAATGTACGGCAGTTCTGGAGGAACTTAGGTTTTGTGTACAGCAGTCCCAAACGTTGCAAAATCCGAAGTAATTCAAGTCTGCAGCAGCAGAGGAGAAACAGGAAGTCCTCTGCTTGGGGAAATTAATTTGTTTTGTGTGGAGTGCCCTGTGATGGCACTGCCCAGGACAGAGGCGCCGTGCCCAGGCTTGTGCTGCCAGAACCAGCCTGGCCACCCCTGCTCACAGTGATGCTGTGCTCTGCCCTGGCACCAGCAAAGCACCCCTGACCAGTACCCAAATTCCCAGTCTACTTCTGGATGAGGGGCCAAGAAGCTCCCTGTCAGGGGAGTGGGGCTGGAGCCCCACATCCATGCAGGGAGGTGGATAACACCCTCACCCTGTGCCTGCTGCTCCCCTCACAGCTCTGCTGTGACTCAGCCCAGTGATCTCTATGACAGATCTGTCCTGCTCTGCTCTCCTGAGGCACCAGCCCAGCAGCACAGCAGCTTTGGGGTGGAGTAATAAGCTAAATAATTAATGTGCAATTATTAAACGTGGCAAAAATAATGGCCTTGAGTGAGAAAATAAACTCATCCTGATGTTAAGACCCTGAAAATAGATTATATTTTTTGCAAATAACACAGCATGAGTGCAAATGTCCACCTAGTAGGGGCACCAGGAGTCAAAATTCTCATCCACCACTCAGAATTTGCTATAACTGGAGGAAATGTGACCACTTGTTCTTGCCAGGGACCTGCTTCAAACCTCACTGCAAATATTGGCTTCCCACTGCCCTCAGTGAGTTTTAGATCAAGTCCAAAAAACATCATTCCTGCAACAGTAAAGTGTGGAAACAGTACTTTGCATGAGCTGCGTTAAGATACCTAAACCTGTGAAAATCCCCTTTCCCCCTGTAGGCGAAAAACGGGGGAAAACCAGACAAATCGTGATAGCAACATCTGTTATCTTTCTTAAAAAGACTCCGGAAATCTCTGCCAGCGTTGTGTACTGCTTTCAGAAGATACCCGATCCTTTTAAATCCCAAACCCGCTGCCAGTGGTTGCAAGCAGGCTGGTAACTTGCGGAGAACAAAGAGTTAAAGAGTTCGGTGCCAGCGTGCCTGTATCCGTGCAGCGATGCCGGCACAGACATTTCCTCCACATCCTCTGCCTCTGCTGCCCAACCATGTGGGTTTGACAGCAAGAGTCGGGAGACTGGCTTCGAATTCCCAGGAGAGAATCCCTGGGGAATCAGGAAACCTCTGGGGATGGGAAATATTAAGTACAGCCCGTAAAACAAAACGGGAAAGGGAATTCCGCAGGACTGTAGGAGGGCTTGGGGGAAGGATGGCAGTGGCGTGAGGCGGGGAGCAGCCCTTTGCTTGGACAATGGCTTATCTCTGGGGACAGGCGCCCTGTTCCCGGGGTTGGACGGGGATAGGTGCGTGGCTGCCGGGCGATTTTCCTCCCTTTGACCACAATCCTGTCATTCCCTGCTGCTCCTCGCTGTCTGCATTCCTTCGTGTTTACAGAGCAGGTCTCCATGAGATGCACAAGGCGTGACTCACCCGCGGCAGTGCCCGGACTCTGGAAGAGCTGGGCTGTTGAAGCTGAAACTTTCCTTTCCCTACCCTGACTCTGCAGACGAGCCGGGCTCCGCTGCACGGATCTGTTGACAAGACCGTGCTTGTAACTCTTTGTTTTTCTTGTTTGTCTTGCCAGAAATCCTTTGCGGGAAGGTTCTCAAGAGTCGTTCTCTCTCGGATCTCAATTTCTGAGCAGAGAATCAACATGCTGGGGACAAGTTGGGCGCTACCGTGCTTGTGCTGTTGGGGGTGTCTCCTGCCTGTCGGGCAGTTCTGCAGCAGCAGTTCTGCGCTGCCTCCCCATCTCTCCATCTCCTCACCATGTGGACCAGGGTTCTGTAAAATAGCCAAAATCAGCTACACTACACACCCAGGAGGTACCAGATTTTATTCCCATGTCTTTCACAGCTAAAGATGTTTGTCAGACATTTCTAGACTTTGCCCAGTAAATTTCAACGCAGTGCTTTTCCCCTTTTTTTTTCTTTTTCTTTTTCTTTTTCTTTTTCTTTTTCTTTTTTTTTTTTTTTTGTGACTGTTGGATGCTTAGCATTGTCCTGCTGGCAGTGCAGGTTCATTCAAGGTAATTCATACCTGGGTTAATATTTGCTGTGCACAAGCTTTTGTCTCCTCAGCCCCAAGTCCTCCAGAAAGGGTCCATGATGTCCCCTGGTTTCTACCATTCCTGGGAAGCAAAACAGCATCAAAGAAGCATCATTACTTTGGTTAAATTATGTTATTCAGCTCTTTTTTTTCTGATACTCTGCTGACATTTGTGAGTCTCAAGCATCTCCCTACCATACTGAGAAATACTGAAAGATGAGGCAGAAAGACAGAATCTGAAGAATTTAAGCTCTTAGATCTACACAGTCCTTTCAGCTGCTCAAAATGGCTCTGAACATCAGTGGCGTGGTAGTGGTGGGTTCTCCTGTCCAGTGGTACACTGTGTCCCTGCTTGTGTCTCCTCTTCTTCAGGGCACCCCAGGAGGACAGCAGGCTTTGATTTCTGCTGCCTCGTCTCTGGGGAACTCCCTTTGCCCCGCCGAGGCCGTGACTCATTTCCTCCCTATGGCTCGTCTCATCCTGTCTGCTGCCAGAGCTTACAGCTCCCTCTTCCCCTCTGCAGCAGCAAAACTTGTTACAAAAACAAGTGAACGTTTTGGAAGCCTTGTCCCCTTTCCTGCAGCATGTAGAGTGCCTTGGCTGTGAGGCTCTATATACGGTGTGATATGGAAGGAAAAATGGGGAAAAAATCTGGTTATCTGCATGTAAAGCCATTTTATATTCCTGTTGTGCAAATGTGGGGAGAGGCTCAGGCAATAATAACTCAAACAGCAAAGTAGCCCCAAGCTTCAGTCTCAGATTTGTTAATATAAATTAAAAGCTTGAGTAGTGAATGAAGGCAGAAATAACCATGCTGGCAGTGCCAGTTCTTGCAGTGAGAGGCGTCCTGAAAGTGAGCTGGCCAGGAAATCGAGGTGCACATTTCCCTGCCCTGTGGGTGGGACCCTTCCGTTGCATGTACAGCAGAACTTCTGTCTTTATGTTGTTCAAGACAGGTGATCCTTCTTTGCCTAAGAAACAAATCCTTTCTGAGATTGAAAACAAAAAATTTTGGTTATTATCTAGCCTTGCCTAAATTTCTTTTCACCTGTCACTCAGATTCAGTTTTTTGTCATTATTTCTATAAATTTTGGAACAGGAGGCATACAAAACTGAGTGGTACAAATCTAAAAATTGCACAATCTCCTTTTAACAAAACTGAACTCTGGCATTTGGCTTCCTACACCTACAGGGGAAAATAAGGACTTTAAGGATGGATTTTTAAAAAATTCTTCATCTGCTTGTAAAGCCCACTGGTGATGTGCCAGTGAGGTTTTTTGCTTCTCTGAAGAGCTCCTAGACCTTGCCACATCCAAAGAGATGGGCTGATGGATCCTGCAGCGAGATGGGCTGATGGATCCTGTAGCTGGAAATGAAGGATTGCCACCGTGTTGGGCCTGAGATAGGATGCAACCGGGCTGTGAAAGGTGGAAAAATGGAAATCGCTCTGTGAAATCAGTTTCCAGGCTGTTCTCAGGTCATGTGGAGAGAGACACATGAGGAAACTGCCAGTCCTCTTACAGCTGAGAGAGAGCAATCTGCTGTGGACTCTATCAGATGCATCCTGTTTTTTCAGACTTCAATTCAGTTTTAACAGGTAAAAGGGAGCACTGCAGCAATGATGGTTCACTGCTATAAATAAAAGTATCAGT
Source organism: Aleadryas rufinucha (assembly GCA_013397815.1). Taxonomy (NCBI): domain Eukaryota; kingdom Metazoa; phylum Chordata; class Aves; order Passeriformes; genus Aleadryas; species Aleadryas rufinucha. Next base: position 88,419 of record VZTH01002399.1, on the reverse strand, counting down.
GTTCTAACCTCAGAACTGATTGCAATGAAAATTTGATGCACAGGGTATTCTGCCAGTGTGCATGTGAGGACACAGCTGAAATGCCAGTAATACAGAGCCTCTGTAATGTTAAAATTTTTTTCAAAAATGCATTTACTACTAATTGCAAACTAGAGCCAAACTGGCATAAGAGGAATTATAGTCATGGGGCATAGTCTGATGATTCATTCCTTATTTTCTCTTGAAACATTTGAAATGTGTGCCACCTAGTTAGGTCATGGGATCTGCTTAATATTTTAAAAATTTTTACTCTGTTTCCTTTTCCTTCTTCTTTTCCTTTTTCTCTTCCTCTTCTTTTTTCTTTCTTTTTCTTTTTCTCTTCCTCTTCTTTTTTCTTTCTTTTCCTTCTTCTTTTCCTTTTCTTTCTAATTTTTCCCTTTCTTTCTTCTTTTCCCCTTTCTTTATTTTTCACTTTGTTTTTTTTTCTCTTTCCTTCCTTTTGGAGGGAGAACAAGCAGCTGAAAACTAATCCACGGCCAAGAGATTTCTACATGCAGCTCTGTGCTCACGCTTCACCCCTGACACGATGCTTTCAGTTCCTGGCTGCAGTGAGCCAAAAAAAGCCTATAGGCAGAGGTGCACTTTGGAATTAGGGAATGCTGAGCCTGCCAAGCCGTGCTGGGGAGTGAAACAAAACTCTGGATGTGGCCCGAGGAGACCCTTGTTGTGCATCAGCTCTTGTGGTGCCCAGGAGATGGAGATGGTGGGGACAGGCACAGCTCTTCCTGCGCCAGGAGCTGGCCAGGGAACGGGGACAAGAGCCTTCTGACGACAGTGAAGTTGGAAAAAGTGCTCAGATCTTCCTCGATTCCTGTAATAGCTCAGGATGACTTCGCTTTCCTATTCCAAAGTTCGTGTGCAGCACCTGGGAGTTGGGAGCCCTGGAGTGGGCGGTGGCTTTTGGAGGGGTCGGAGCTTCTCCCGCACTCGTGCACTGCTCACAAAGCACTTCTGCGGCTCCCAGGGTAGCTGCGGACTGGCAGCCAGGCCGGATTTAATCTTTTCCCCCTCAAAGCAGCTCACTTTGTAGCCATGGCAACTCGCTGCCAGGCGCAGACAGGCCCCAGAGCGGGCGCTCTGCAGCAGCTCTGGTCCTGCTCGCCGTGGCTGGCCAGGCAAGGGAATTTTCAGGAGTCTCCTCATCAGTTTGCAGTCAGCTGTTCTGGTCTCCCAGAAGACACCTATGAGGCTGAAATCAGAATGAGATTTTCTGAGCATCCCTTCATGCATCCCCACCACATCTCTTTGTGAGGTGCAGCATCCCCTCAAGGTCTGCAGCATCCTCTCAAGGGCCACAACATCTCCTCGTGGTGTGCTCCCACATCCCCACCATGGGCTGCAGACCTTGAGTGAGACTCATCACTAAATCTGAGCAGGGGAACAGAGCTCAGAAAGGGCTCAATTCCCGTCAGAAAGGCTGTTTGGGTTTGCTGCTGTCACAGAGAGCCCTTTACCACGGTGCACCTTCTATCTGTCTCAAAAATTCTCCTTTGAGATGTGTATTCTGGAGTGGAGCAGGGATTAGATCCTGCTCCAGCAGCGAGCTCTAAGGGGTTAAAGGATGGAGTCACACAGCCTGGGACTTTGCTCATCGACTTCTTCCTGTTGTTTGCTGTTGCAGATATTTTTTGCACCCTGCATTAGTCAGGTTGTCCTTTAAGACACCTTCCTATTACAGCAGCAGCCTTCCTTAGTGAAAATTTTTTAATTAAGATTTCTTAATGAAAACCTTTAGGTTGCTCTTCTGTATTCACATGGGCACCCCAAACCCTTTTGTTTCATTGGCTTGAGGAGTTCTCCTCCTGAGGGAAGAGAGGACATAAGAGAAAAACAAACTTACCACATTCTCTTCATCGCAGCAGCGTGCTTTTAGGGCTGTGAGGGGAGCTAGGGACAGCTCCCTCCACACATCGCCCTGAGATGATAAGGGGAAATAATGGGTTTTCATGCCCCTGGTGTGAGCCATGGCTCCACCCTTGCTGCTCAGCTCCTGCAGTTCATCTCCTGCTACCAGAAAGCGTTGCTGTAATCAGGAGCTGCAGCTCCAGAAGTCTGGTATTGCTCCCTGGGGAGCCGTTCTGGCTTTGCAGGAAGAGGCAGCATGGTGCCTGCGGAGCAACATGTTCCAAAAGCCAGGAAGAAGGTGGTGCTGGAGCCTCGGGTCTGCATTGCTCATATCTGCAGTGCTGATGTTTCTGTGTGCCCAAGCACCCACCTCTGGGTTTCATGCCAAGTGTTGTTTCTAATACAGTGATTTCCCTGGAAAAGGGCAAATCTCCAGATTCACACATCCGTTGTGACAGGACGGACGGGGAGATGGGACTGGCTGAAAAAAAAATAGTGACACTTGGAAAATAGAAAACAACTCATGGGATTTTGTTATTCCAAAGAGGGGAGGCTGTTGGCAGATTGTCAGTGCCACCGTATAGACACTTGTTTGAATCTTGAGAGGGTTCACAAATGAATCATAAGTCGTAGTCTGGAGACTTCAGCACTGGCAAACATCACACAATCAGCCTGATCCCAGCCTCACAGGTGTCTTCTGGGAGACCAGAACCATGTAAGCAACTGAGGAGGCTCCTGAGGCTTTCTTCTCCTGGCCAGCCAGCAGCCCACAGCAAGCAGAACCAGGACCAGGGCTGCTGCAGTGACCCAAAACAGACACTGCTGCTGCAGTGCTGAAGGGAGCAGGGTTTCCATGGTGCCACTGCTCCCCTCAATCTCCTGCAGGAGCCGAGTCATCTCCTGATGCAGATATTCCTCAGGCTCCTGCATCCCTTTGGCTGTGGATGCACTGACCTTGCGTTTCAGCTGATGTATCCTGGCCACATCGTGTTACTGAGCTTCCCTTTCTCCAGGATAAACCCTTCCAGCTTCCTCAGCCACTCAAAATTACTTAATCTCTAGACCCTTCCCCAGCTCCTCTGAGCTTCTCTGGACACCCTCCAGCACCTCAATGTCTTTCTTGTCCTGAGGGACCTAAAACTGAACACAGGATTTGAGGTATGATCTCACCTGGGCTTTTCCCTCATCCACTGAGTGGGTCACCTTGTCAAAGAAGATCAGGCTGGTCAAGCAAGATTTGGCCTGTGGTCACAGTTCTCCTCCACAGTCCTCCTGCTTGTCAGTGCATTGAAACTAAGTCTGTGTCTAGTTTGCATGAAACAGTTTGCGTGATGAAACTGATCCTTTCATTCTGGTTGTTTTGTGGTCACACTGGAAGCACCAGTGTCAGCCTGGATTGCAGGCAACTCTTTTGGGTCATGGTCTTATGCTAATAGCGTCTGTATTTGCACCTTTCTTGCAATCTACAGTTTCTAACCTTTAGTACCTGCTATGGGCTTTTTTTTTTTTCAAACTATTTGGATTCTTTGGGGACAAGGAAGGGCCAACATATGTAAGGACTTTGGAGCTCTTGCCCAGTGTTTGCATATTCTCCTAGAAAGAGGAACAGCTGAAGGAGAACAAGCCAGACAGCAATAAGGAAGGTCAGATTCCAACGTGGTAACTGCTCTCCTGCACTGCTGGTTCACCCACTTTTCGGCTCCTTACAAGTGCAACGCAGCGGAGCAACACGTGGAGCAAGGGTGACACGCTGTGATAGCCCAGGAGAAGTACAGGCGCCTTTCTGTGGTTGTCCCCTCTTCATTCAGGGTGGTTTAAAATCCACGGTAGACGATCTTCATTCACCATGGCTCAGGCCCAGGTGAATGTCCACCTCCCAGTGTCTATGACCACCCAGGATCAGCAGTTCCACAGGAGTAAGCTCAGTCCCAAAAGCAAGTGAGAAGACAACACACCGGCCAAAGCGCAAGCTCTGTTCATCTTAGCAAGGCTGCCCATCCTCTTAGGGAAGAGAAAATTACTTTTAAATCTAAAGGAAAAATTTCCCAAATAAAATCCAATAAAACAGGTTGCTCCATGGCCCTGGGAGTCAATCGAATTTTGATTCTCAGATTTGTGCTTTCTGGTTCTTTCCTACTGACTTCCAATAAGGTTGCAGCAAAAGGAGCTGCCTTGCTGGGTGTTAAGGGTTGTATATGATGAAGATGTTGTGGGATGAATCTAGAGAGCCTTCAGCCTGTTAGATACCAAAAAGCCTTTCTGAGCACCAAAAAAATGATAGGAAAGAAACCAAGCTGACCATCCTCTGGTGCCTAATAAATTGTGAACTCTGAAGGAAGCTTTCCTTTCAAATAATGCTAGGTATAATATCAACTGGGAAAGGTTATTCCAAGTATGAACCTACCTTCTGCCACTGGGTCTGTTGTGCTTCTTGTACAAATAAAAAAAAACAATTAAAAAAAAGAGTTTCATAGGGTTCAAAGCTCTTCAGGAAATTAGGCAAAGGATGCAAGCTCTAGCAAAATAACAGCCCAGGAAACAAACATATGTAGTAATGATGAGTTTTCTGGGCAAGAGTCAGCTATTTTCCAGTATTGCTTTGGGTATTGGCTGTCTTTAAGAGGAGGCTTAAACTGGCATTTTCACCACACATGAATTCCCCGTGTCTTTAAAAACAGCAGGTCATGGAGCGTGGCTGCTCTGACCAGAGGTGCTGGGGTTAGAGCTGAAATTCAGCAGCCTGAATTTCTGTGAGACCTTGAGAGCACAGGCAGTGCATGCCCACCCCAGAAGGGCTGTGCTTCTTCTCAGCATTCCTGATGAAAAAAGCCCCCAAGCTGTTGTGGCTGGATTATGATAAAATAGAGTTGCTCCTCTCTCAGAAAAGCACAAGTCTGATCTCTGTCCTGGAGCTACAGCTGAAAGATATTGCCTGATTTCCAGCATTTACAGAAATACAGAGGTCTTACAGACAGAAAAAGGCCATCGATATGTGACAACTCCTTCCCTTGCATAAATTTAATTTTGCAGAGGTTTTGCTCAAATCAGGATGAGAAAGCTGATACCAGTTCTCATCTTAATGTCCTTGAAAAAAAGAATCTTTCCCACAAAATATGACACTCATAAAGCCTGTATAAATAATTGCTGTGTCTTCACTCTGTGTCTGCTTTGCATTATTAACCATTGCAGGTTTCATTGTGAAGCTTCATTGATCATTTGCATCTTGCAGAGGCAACACAACTGGAAAGCAAATGAACTTCACCACGGGCTCTGCAAGTCATTTGCAGTTTGGAGCTGCTGGGATGGTGGTAGAGAATAAATTTTATCCTGAAATCCTTTCCTTGGGGCTTCCCACTGTTAATGGAACCGTCTTCTCTTTCAGCATAAAGTATTTCCCTGCACGTGTTATGCTATATTTCCTTTCTGACTTCTCATACACTTGTAATATGTTCTATCATGTAGGACTATCTGGAGTGACTGATGCCAAACTGTAAAAATTTTCCTTTATCCTGCCCTGGACCTTTGCAAATGCTCCAGACTGTTGTTAGAAATACACCTCAAACTATTCATGTTTCTTTAATAGAAAGTGTTACCCTGGAAGATTGAAGGTATTACCTCCCTGCTGGAAAATCTATCAATTTGCTGAGTAGGAGGAAGAATAACCTGTTCTACTCACCAATCTTTTTAAATCGATGGGTGCGTTCATGGCTTGTTAGCAGAGCCTTGGCTGCCTCTCTGCGTGCCGCCAGCCTGACACAGCAGCTTCTCCCCCAGCCCTTTCCCTAAATCTTCATGGGAGGGCTGTAACTGAGAGAGGCTGGCTTGTCCTCATGGTTATGTGATGAATTTCTCTGCTGCAAGCAAGTCAAGGGATGTGGCTGTCTCACAGGGATGCCTACAGCCTTGGGTACAGCCAGGATGATGTGAAAACAGCTTTTCAGCTGAAAGCAGGCCATTTTTCCTTCCCTCCCACTATACTGGCAGCCAGACCTCTGAAAATAAATCAGAGGAATTTCAGCAGATGGTACAGAGGGTTGATAATGCCGGGGCAGCCCTACTTGTGGTCAGACCCTGAAGCCAGGCTCCTCCTGGTGTCAGCAGTCACAGTGCTGCTGAGTTTCAGTGGGAATTGGAGGGACTTGGAGAAGCCCAGTGTGCTGTGATGTGGGTTTTGGTCCTCCCATCTTGTGGGTAGGCACATGAAGATTTGTGTGTGGCACCTGGGGACATGGTTTAGTGGTGGGCTTGGCTGTGCTGCATGAACAGTTGGAGTTGATGATTTTAGAAGGCTTTTCCTACCTGAACAATTCTGTGATTCCCTGGGTCTGTGATTCTATGAGCATGCACACAGTGTGAGCATTCCTGCTGGCTGTGGCTGCATCCAGCCCTGATAAAGGCATCACAAAGCTCAATTTCTCCACGCTGAGGTGACTTACTAAACCTCATTTTCACTATGGCTAAGCTTGGTTTAAAAAGGTTTTCACCAACAGAACCTGGTGAAAAGGTTTGCTTCTAAACGCATGGAGGTATTTTAACATCCTGCTTCAGACCACTGAGATATACCTTCCAGCACTGCCTGCTATCTCTGCTGGTCTTCTGTCGATTCCCCTTTGACTCCACTTTCATTTAAGGTTTATTCCTCTCTCTGCAGAAAATACTTCTTCCCAGTAATCCTGTTTCATAATACCTTCCATGACTGTTTGATTTATATTGCCTCAAACCTCCCATGATCTTCTGCAAAGCAGCAATCAGATCTCTGCAGGCTTGTCCAGCCTCATTCTCTCTTCTGTCAAGCTGCAAACATCTCAAAAACACCCCTGTCCTTTTCTACTCCTCCCAGACACGGCTCAGACGGAGCTGCACCGTCTGACAGAGGACAGCCAAATTGCACTGGTGCCATGGAAAGGGTGCCCAGTGCTTCTTGCTGCATTGTAAACCTTGAGAAAAACTGGCTCTTTGAAACCTGTAACCCACAGCCCTCTGCCTTTTGGAAGAACAGGAGGACCCGGCAGGAATTCTTGCTGCATTTCTGCTGATGTTTTCTCAGTGGTGCCTCCGAGGCATGGTAGTGAAAGACAGTTTTTAGTGTTTTATAGAAAAGTCTATACAAACTAGGTTAGGGAAGTCCCTCTTCCACATGAGATGATGTACTCTCTGTACTCTCTGTTGGTGAAAATAGGGCTGCAGCATTTTGCAGACCCTGACCAGAGGAGACTGAATTGTTTTACGAACACCAATTTTCCTGATTCGTGCCTCAGCAGCACGGACAAGCCACTGGAGCTATCTCTCTCTCCCAGGCTCTCCTAAGAGTGGGAAGAGCAGTGGTTGAGGGGCTGAACACCAGCATTTTGGCCACAGCCCTGGCCCTTTTTTCCCAGCCCAGGGAAGGGGCTACAGATCCAGCCCCAGTGCTCCCCCAGGACCATCACTGTGCTCCCAACAGCAGTGGAAGGATTTCTGCCTCATTTGAATAATGGGTTAATTAGTGTGGTTCTGTTTAAAATTGCTCCATTTCCAAGTCCATCAAAGTCTGTGAAAGCTTTGTCACGTGTTTTATGGGGATTAGGAGGCGGCATAATTTATATAAGATAAGGAAAAATGATACAGGAAAAGGAAGAAATTATTCCAGAATAGAAGCCATTAGCACAAACAGTAAAAATTACTTCTTTTTTTTTTTTTAATATTCTATTTTAAGAATTCATGTATGTATTTTTGGGCCTCATTCTCTCTCCTAGCACCATGCAGTACCATGGCAGGACCCAGCTCCATAACAGGATGCGCTGGGCTTTTTTGCACATAGCCTTGGGTGACCTGGAAGCGTTCCCCTCTTGCAGGGCGGGTGAAAGCTGTCAGGAAACATCTGGTGGTGGGGGTGGTCAGCTCTATGAGTTTGTTCTGCAGCAGCTTCAGCAGAAGAGAGCAGGAGGGGGAACTCTGAAGGGACTCTGTAGGTGGTGTGGAGAGCACATCTGTATCTTTCTTTTTTTTTTTTTTTTCCTGAGAAATAAGTGGAGATAAATAATTCATCAGGAGAAACAGCACAGAGAGTTGAATTTGTTGCCATTCCTCACAGAGCAGGCTGTTAAAACACATAGTACTTTCTGCCAGGACCAGATGAAAACTACTGTCTAAATGCATGAAAACATATTAGGAGTGCAGGCAGGGTTTCTTTGCATGAAAATAAGTGCGGGTGGAGTCAATAAAATGTTTTGCTGTAGGAAAGAACTCATGAGGTCATTGCATAAATGAGAATTGGTTGGCTCAGGCTGAGCACGTGCTGAATCAAGCATTCACCTCAACCATCACTGAGAGTGCAGAGTCTGTGAGCAGACCTGGAGCCTCACTGCCTCCACTGGCAGGGCAGGCTCTGCAAGGCAGGAAGCAAACAGGAGAATCACAGAATCATTTAGGTTGGAAAATTCTTCTGAAATTAGGTTGGAAAAGTCCTCCAAAATCATGGAGTCCAACCACTAACCCAGCACTTCCAAGTCCACCAGAAACCCATATCTGCAAGTGCCACATCTACATGTTTTTTAAATCCCTCCAAAGATGGTAACTCCACCCTGGAAAGCCTGTTCCAACACTTGACAACCCTTTTAAGTGAAGAATTTTTTCCTAATATCCAAACTAAACCTCCCCCGGCGCAGCTTTACGCTNAGAATCATTTAGGTTGGAAAATTCTTCTGAAATTAGGTTGGAAAAGTCCTCCAAAATCATGGAGTCCAACCACTAACCCAGCACTTCCAAGTCCACCAGAAACCCATATCTGCAAGTGCCACATCTACATGTTTTTTAAATCCCTCCAAAGATGGTAACTCCACCCTGGAAAGCCTGTTCCAACACTTGACAACCCTTTTAAGTGAAGAATTTTTTCCTAATATCCAAACTAAACCTCCCCCGGCGCAGCTTTACGCTTTTTCCTCTTGTCCTATTACTTGTAACTTCTGAGAAGAGTCAGTGCAAGGGAAAGATCTGAATAGCAAAGGGCTCGTTGGAAGGCAGTGAGAACCCAATATTAATAAGCAGAGATCGTTGTTTGCTAAAGTCTAGCCACTGAAGTCAGGAGAACTTCCATTCATGACATGCATCCTGGCCCTTCCCTGCAAAAGTGATGCTTGTGGCAGACTCTTGGTGTGGGGCTATCACAGCTTCACCAGGACTTGTGGGAGCCACTCATGAAGACAAGAGAAGATGCTGGATGCTGATTTACCTCTGGGGATCTCTTGAATCAAAGTCCAACCCTTTGCACCAGTGAGTGGGAGCACGGTCTGTCAGGTTGTCTGGTTTCAAGCCAAAACTTTAAAATCTGGTGTTAATTTGTCTCATCTTGCCCATCAATGACATTTCAACTGAACAGAACTTTGTGAAAGCACCCTGGCACCAATTCTTATTTTAAAAATTGCTCTAGGCCAGCCAAGTAACAGGAACATCTGGGATCAGCTGGCAATTGCCTGTGTTCCCAGGTATCACCCTGCTTCAGCCTCTGATCACCAACTTTACTACTCCTTTTTAGGACAAGGCTGCACACTGTTCTAACTATCCAGGAAGTTTGTCAAGAGAAGAGCTGTCCCCCTGGCAAAAAGATAAGCATATCTTAATGCATTTTAGGGGCTTTTCTCGTAGTTCAGCTCATTTACAGGTGGCCATACAAACCTGTTGGTGTGGTTACAACTGCAGCTCTCCTTACCATAGTTATACATGGGCTGGTTACAGCATGAAGAGGCAGAAACAAGGAAACTTCTTGGTCTTGTCCAGGGCATGGGAATGCCCTGGTTTTACAGCTCCCTTCTTTCCTGGCTTTGTGGTGGCTGCCAAAATTGGTACCCTGCACTAAGCATCACCTGTAGGGCTTTGTGAGGTGGGACCCTGGGCTGGTGCCAGCTGTGGCACTGGGAGGATCAGTCCGTTCACCAGAACAAGGGATGTGGGAGTGCATCAGTCATTCCCTCCCCTTGACACGGGGTCAGGAACACAGGGGTGATCTCAGGCACCAGCAACTTTCATTACCTTGAAAACCCCAACTTGCCAGTCCAAGGCATGATTCCTTGTTTGCAGAGATAATGTCAATGGCTGGAATAATCCATCGACCTGATCCAAACGGAAAAGTAAACACTCTATTTCCATCCAGAGCCCTGTTTGCTAGGCAGTAGTGCTTGTGACACACTGGAGGATGAGCTCACACTCATGAAATATTTCTGTTCCCACTTCTATTGTCCTTTGCAACGGAAGCTCTCACCTTTGTTTTCACTATAAAACCCTTGTAAGAGAGTGATCATCCGCAGTTCTGACTCAGATCATTAAGGGCATGTTGAGAAATAACTTTCATTTCCCAGAAGACTAATTTACGTCAGCAAGCAAGAAGATAATCAGAGTCATAAATCTTGTCCATGTCCATATCTCCTGATTGCTTTAAAAATATCGGGGCAATACTTTCTATACCTTAACCATATGCAGAAATTTGGCTTGGTTTCCCTAAGACCTGCAGAGCGTGGTAGTTAGGCTGGTTTATGTTTGCCTCATTTCCAGCATGCTAGAATTAAGCATGGCCTGTAAATTACGCGTGGCTTCTTAACATTCATGAATCCCATGATTTTATTTTATTGATCAGTTCTTTACCATAATTGGCAACAACCCATGAGGAAGTGGATGTTCTACATCAGGCAAATGGGAATTTTATTGATGTAGTATTGGGAAAGCAATAGGCATGCTTAGCAAGCTAAAATGTTCCTATCCTTGATGTTTGTTTGAGAGCAGTATTGGTGTCCTGCCTACATTTTACCTGGGGTCTTCATGGGAGCTAGAAAACCTACACTATTTAATATTTTTAGGGAAGCTACCTTATCTACCTAGCCCTCTGTTAATATTAATGAAGGTAACTGTGTATGTTCCTTTCCCTCTGTTAGTGTTAATGGCAATGAACACAGGTGTCAGTGCAGGGATTCCGAAGTTTTCCTTAAGACTAGCAGCCAATTTTCCCTTTTCCCACTCTCCCCACCTTCATTCCACACACTTCCTGAATAGGCACACACAGCCAGCTGCAACACAAGGCTCTTCTGCTGATCCCCATGCTGGAGGAACAGCAATTCCTTTCACTTTAGGGGAAACAAACCCACTGTGAATAATCTGGTTAATAAAAGCTGTGTACTGAACTACAGCCTTTGCCCTTGTGCCAGTTATAAATCACAGAGGCACAGAATCATTCAAGTTGGAAAAGAGCTTTAAGATCATCAAGCCCAGCCCCAGCACTGCCAAGCCCACCACTAAATCATGTACTCAAGTGCTACACAATTTTTAAAGTCCCCCCCAGGACGGTGACTGCACCACTTCCCTGCACCAACAACCCTTTTGGAGCAGAAATTTTTCCTAATATCCAATCTAAACCTCCTCTGTCACCACTTGAGGCCGTTTCCTCCTCCTGTTGCTCACTTGCCTGTGAGAAGAGGCCAACTTCCCTCTTGCTACAACCTTTTTTCAGAGGGTGATAAGATCCCCACTGAGCCTCGTTTTCTTCTGGCTAAACAAGCTCATCTCCCACACCCACTCCTCACCAGACTTGTACTCCAAACCCTTCTACAGCTCCATTGCTCTTCTTTACACATGCACAAGACTTAGGACACATCAACAGCCAAAAAATCAATGTCCAGAGAGGAGCCATAGCCACATCTCTGCTGTCCTTATGTTCAGATGATGGGAAAGGAGAAACCAATCCCTTTACTCCAAGAGTAAAACAGCCTTTATTTACATAAAATAGATTTCTTATAAAAATGGTTGCTGGTTGGACAGGGTGGCATCAACCCTGTTACTGCTCTTAAGAGTGAGGACAGACAGCCTTCCTGGTAGGCCCTATACATAGCAGAGACCTTTAGGTGTTCCCCCAAAGCTCCCAAAGAGCAATCATGATAACAAAGCATTGATGGTGACCTTTCATGGCTCCATTTGTATATCTGTGGAGATAAAGATTCATAGTGTGAGGGCAGTTAAAGAAAACTTAATTCTCTATATGCACCTCCTAAATAATTCTAATGTGCAATTTGCACTCCTTGCATTCTGCTTTGGGAAGACACCTGATTATATTGATAAAAGTGATTAGGGCAAGAGAGTCAATCCTGTGTCAGTTATTGGGTGTCCGAAATGAGATCAATTTTCTCATTTTATTTCCTGCTCATCAATCAACCTTATGCTCGTTGAGTGTAACTGAATTTGCGTCCAACAGCAAAATGAAGATATTTAGATTTACTCTAATAAAATCTTGTACCAAGGTTATATTAAACTGCAGAGAAAAATGGGAACTGCTCTAAAACGTCTTAACTTGAAGTCTGCGTATAGCAAAAGTGCTCCTTGTTCAAGCATAACTTGCCTTTAACTCTTCATTTTTCTCCAGAGTGCACAGTAACAGAAATAAAAAACAGAATTACCTCAGGCCTTTTTTCTTTTCTTTTCTTTTCTTTTGGCAGAGAGGGAGGGAAAGAGCTTCGAAATAGTTGACATAAACCCCTTAACTGTGCCCTCAGAAGGTCTTGGATGGACTCACACCTCATAAGAAGTACAAGTCTCTGTGTTAAAATTAAAAAAAGATTATTAGGAAGAGAAAAAGCCATTGCACACAAATAGTCCTAAAAATTGAGTACAGGGTGCATTTGGTACCCGTACTCTCAGGGAGAGCTGGTGTAACACATCAGAGAGATAAAGTATTTCTTCAAAGATCCTGAAAACCAAGAACAGATTATAATAAAGTAAAATGCCTAAAGAAAATATAGTCTCCAACAAGTCCAGAAATTTTTGTACTCTCTAGCAAATAAAGTCTATAAAGCAGAATCCTACCTACACCAAAAAAGAAAAAAGAGGAAAGAAAAACCCCTAAAACAGAATGTATACAGTGCCGGGACAAGGCGATTTGGTGTGAAGCATCCTTGTGAAAGCATCATCAACCTTCTTGGGAGAGTAGCATTCACAGACAGCTTTTTTGGAAGCCAAATCAAACATAACTTCCTGATATTTAACATCTTGACCATTAATAAATGGTTTATGAGAAAATCATTCTTCATTACACATCATGTGAGAGAACATATGTCTTGATTTTTGAGGTTTTGGGAAGCCAGGGAACGCAGTGACCATCTGAATGAATTACTGACCATTTTCTTGGACATGGGGAATTAAAACACTTAGGTTTTTTATGAATAACCCATTTTGTATAGGACTACCTGATATTACACAACCACAGCATCAGAGTGCACTCACCACACTTTTTCCAACATGTTTGGTCTTCATAGTAGCTTTGTGACTATGCAGAACTCTTCATAAATACTTAATTCATATTATTCTGCAGGCACAAGTGCCGGGGAAGAGTCAGAAAGTGACTCATTGTTTCTTAATAAGAGATGAGGGACAAAGGAGCTCTGGCGTCACAGTGGGAGAGGGTTCTTGGTGCTGATAAAATCATCCAAGGATTTAAAAAAAAACCTGTAGGATGAGAAAAAAATATCTCTTCTACCATCAACAAGGGCATGTGAGAGAAAACAAGAACAACTGGTCTACCCTAAAATAACAAAAATAATTTTAGCAGCAAAATAATGGTCAAAAACACTAGGAGTAATTTATTCAATCTTTCAAGAGCTTTAGCCATGATATTGTGGATGGAAATAAGAAATAAAAAGTGTGATCACACACTAAAATAACTGATTTATCATTAAACACTTTGTGCAAGGTACAGCCATTCCTGTGCCCTTCTGGTGCAATTTAATTGACTTCTCTTTATGCTCACATTTTTCTGGGATTTGTCTTCACTGATTTGGTGGCCTACAGCAAATTTACCATAATTGGTTAATTTCCGGATGGCTCTGAGACAATACCAAGCATTAACTTCACTTTTTGAGTTCAGCTGGTTAAATGACAGCAGATGCACTAACAGCTGCAAAGATCCTGCAGGAAAAATTGGTGAAAAGACATTTTCCTAAAGTGAACTCTGCATGAGGTTTCCCATCCCCTAGGTGAGAAGGTTGCAGCCCACATTCACTTGAGCCACATACAGAGGTGGCTGAGCTGTGTTTGAAAGTGCTTGGGAAACCTATTTATTATTCATTCTAAAGTCAGTAAGAACCCTTTTTAAAAACAAACCCAACCAACCAACCAAAAAAAACCCAACAAAAAGACCAAACACGTCTGCAGCTGGTCAGGGGGTGCTGCAGGACGTCAGCCACCAGAGCAGGGACAGCAATCTGCCTCCTCAATGTGGCCTCTTGTGAATTCTTTAAACACTCTTGAAGATGATTTCAAGATGATTTTAGCTATCTCTTTTTTCCCCAGAGTTCGTGGAAGTTTCCACTCCATAACCCGATAGAGATTTTATTGAAAAATGACTATGCAAAGGGTATCTGAAAAATGACTAGTCATCGTTGAGTCAGTCTCCTTGACTTATCCTCATTACCTGACACTTTCTCTGCATATGAAGGTTTTCCTCTGCTTTGCATACTCTGGTATTAAATTCTGCCTTCAAGCAAAAGTTTGAGCAGCAGCCCAGGAGATAAATGGTCAGGTGTACATTGCTAGAGTAACCATATATTTCTATTTTTGGCTGGGTTACATTTTGAGTTGCAGCACCACCCCGAAAGTGATGTCTGATGTGTGACAGTTATTGTTATGAATTCCTTTTGCAGATCTTTCAAGCCTGCAGGATGCTATAAATCCTCAGGGAAAGCACTGAAGGGTAAATTCTACATCAGTTCCCATTTTAATTTTAAATTAACTGTGTCTTCATTGCGTGGAGCTGCACACTAAACAAGCATCCATAATTTAATGAAAAATACTCCGGTTTTTTTCTGGTTTTTGTTGGTCCTGCTACCACTTTTCCTGCACCAAGAGGTCAGTGCTGGAGAGTTTAACACATCTCCTGGGGATCTGCCAAGAGCTGCTCAGCATGAGGTGAGGGTTGAACATGGGGATGCTCCTGCCTTCACATGGAAGGAGCAAGCATTTTCTTTTACAGTCCCACTGAGCCACTAAGAAGATTATCAGTCAACCAAGAAAAATGTGAGCACCTTCAGAAACAGATTCTTCCCTATTATCCCCTCCAAAACAGATCAAAAATTGTGGTGCTACAGCTTATGCATGCAACTAGTGTTTCATGACCCTGTCATTAACACAAATAGTGTGTCTTCAGGTTACTATAACATCTCAGGTGCTGCATAAAGAGAAGTGCAAATCCTTCAAAGTGGATTAATCCCTCATGTTCCAACAAATCCTACATTTTTTTCTCAATCTGCTAAAATCCTGATTCAGTTTCATGCTGTAATATCACCAAGACCCACTGGGTCCTGCTGCATGACTTTGCTTTGGGCTGTTATGTAACCTCGGAATGGCCACAAAAATGGGGAGAAAGTTGTCCTTTTTGGGGTGCATTGAAAATACAAACACTTCAGGAGGCAGAGGGGCCTGAGCAGCAGCAACAACAACAACAACAACAACAAGAACAACTAAATTGCCTGAGCTGTTTTACCAGCCAAGAGGGTGGCAACTTTGAGGGCAGATCAGTAAAACCTGAGAGGCTGTGCCAGCACTGTGGATGAGTGCTGACAGCAGGGCCAGACAGGCAGACACGTTTCAGCCTATTTGTCAAACTCCTCCTTGGCTCAAAAAAGCCCAAACCCCGAGGACTAGGCAGGTTTTGAGTGGTGGCTTTAGTCCTGCATGGCCTGGAGCTGGCAAGGGAAAGCACCCCCAGAAGGATCCTGGTGACACCACTGCCCACCCCGCTGGCTGCGGCCTTGCTGCTGTCCAAGAGATGGAAATTGCCTTTATTGCCCCTGGATAAAGAGCACTGTCTGTTTCTCCATCTCACAGCCATTCAGGCTTCCAAATCTCTGCAAAATGAAGCAGTAAAGTAAGATATAAAGTCAAGATACGGCTGTTTTGTTCCCTGAGCAATGCCAAAAGAGCTAAAAAAGGTATCATAAATATCTGCCAGCAAATGAGAGGGCTGTTGTGCTCAATGCCAGTTTTATGATGCCAAGGTGAAGATGATTTAAGTCACTCCTATAACTTACATGGGGCATGACACAGACTTTTGACACTCACTGTTTTTTCACTCTACCAAGAGTTATAATCCTGAAAGTGTGGATCCACTTTCTTTTCCTACCTTTTCGTGGAAAGAGCCATAATATGTAAGAGTTCTCAAAAACTGCAGGAGAAAATCTGGGCTTACGTCACCCGTAAAATTTGCTAACTTTCCTGAGCCAAGTTTTAGATCTTAAGACCAGCACTGCCTAATATACAAGTAATATTCCCATGAATACATAAGAAAAAGCATTTTACCCACTTGAAATGTGTGTTTACTTTGTAGGAGAGGTGTTTACTTGGTGTCAAAGAGATGAAGATTTGAGCTTTGTGAGCTCAGAATGAACTTCCCACTACCTGCTGTGGGGGCAGAAGAGGGTCCTGGCCCAGCTGGAGCACCCAGCTGCTACTTTCTTCCACAAGAAAATAGTAGAAAGACACAACTGAAGAGGATAGAAGTTTTTTATTATATAAATAATGTAATAATTATAATAAATCTGGAAATACAGAGTATTTCACTTATCTTGGCAGATTTGAAGACTAAGATTTCCAACAGGAAATTATCACTGGTCATGAGGCAGTGGGATTACCAGAAAATTGCATGTGGGTAGCCCATGTTCCGAAACAATGTGAGTTTCATTTTATTTTATTATATTTATATATATATATTTTTATATATATATATATATAGGCACTTAGCACACTGCACAGCATCTGCTGATGCTCTTTCAATGAAGGCAAGTGCAACATTAATAAGTGATAAAGAAACAGATTTCTATCCTGGTGGACAGAACTTGCAAGATGGACAGCCTGCGGAGTGGGCTGTGGCAAATCAGTTTAATTTTCCCTGCCCCTTTATCTTTAAATGATGGATTAAGAAATAAAGTTCATTTGTAAAATGCCTTGGAGTATTGATTACTTCTCCTCCCTGCTGTAAATGCACCAAGAAAAGATGGTGTGCTGTTTTCTACGGTCTTTTTTTTTTTTTTTTGCCTAGAACAATCATAATAATTTTGATTCCAAATAATGCTGCCCATTTTAAAGGGTATTCAAAAGCTCTTTTCTCTCATTCTCTACAAAACCATCATTTTGAAATGCCTCTCCCCTTACAGCAGGCGATCAGAGCGCTTTGCACACGAAGGATACTATTGACATATTCAGCTGGATATTTTTAGCACGGTGGGAAAAATAAAATCTTGGGAAAGGTCAGCTCTTTCAGAGTGCTAATTAAATTTCTGCGGAAGGGGACTATATCACGATGGTGATACGCAGGCTCGCGGGGACGTCACGCAGCCGCCGGCAGCCAGCAGCCTGGGTGAGAGGGGCTGGTGCGAGAGAGGCTGGCAAGGGTGGACCTGACAGACCGCCCCTGAGTCACGCAACACCAGATTTCCTTCCCTGATAGTTTCATTTCGGCAGGGCAAGCAGAGGGATCTCGCAAAAAAAGAGGTTTCCCACTACGCAGTGGCAGCTCTGTGCACCCTCTCCAGGAGCAGAATGTGCTGAGGGAGGGATGGGTGCAAAGTGGTGCCGTCGGTGAAGCTGTGCTGTCCAAAGTGCACTGCCAACACGGCCTGGGATAAAAGCCCTGAGGATTCAGAGTGGAGAAAAGCAAGAAGTTTTCTATAATGAGAGTGATGAGGCGCTGGCACAGGTTTTCAGAGGAGCTGTGCATACCCCATCTCTGGAAATGCTGAAGGTCAGGTTGCACAGGGTTTTAACCAACCTTATCTAGTGGAATATGTCCCTGCCAGTGGCAAGCAGAGTGCAGCTGGATGGCCTTATGGTCCCTTCCAACCCAAACCATTCTATGATTCTATGATTTTATGTTTCCTTGACTGTATGATTCTATGACTTGGTGCTTCAATGCCTCTTCAATTCTATGATTATATGATTTTGGAGGGGACATTCAAACGTAAGGTAGCTTTTTAACCAGAATGATACCAGCATGATCACAGGCAGAGATGGGAGTTGACACATCTACATTATTTTGACTCCTGCCCTCTGTAAAGCTTGAAGAGGATTTTGAAGGAAATTCTAGAAATTAGGTTGTAAATGCACCTAAACAAAAATCAAAGCTGGGTTTGTGCTCGGCACCCAGAACACCACATTCCTGCCCTGGGAATGGCACCAACCAGTCCATGTCCGTATTCCTGTGCCCATCTGCTCACTGTGGCAGAGGGAGGAGGGTGTGTCAGTGGCCTGGGCCATCAAGGTCCCCTCAAGTGTGAGCTGACTCAGACCTCTGAATTTCTGTCCCTTGGCAAGGATCTGCAGCAGTGAGCACTGTGAGCAGCTGTACAACCAATAGCATCCTCCTCCTGCACCACTCCGGCTGTGTAAACAGGGCATGGGGGAAGCCTACAAAAGCTCCTTGCCCATCCAAATGCAGTCTGTCATTCAGGTTGTATGTAAGCTTTGTGTTTATTCTAACAAATGGTTTGTCTTTCTTGCCAATTAAATCACCTCTGAACACTTTCAGTAGATAAAAATATTTGTTGTTTGGTTGTTTTTGGTTTTGTTTTTGGTTTTTTTTCCCTGAAGTTGGACGTATTGCTGCTGTTTGGTGGACATCTGTTGACTTTTGCTCAGTATCAGCAATCAGCAAAGTGCACTGTAGAGCTTGGGATTTCAAAGCTCTGCACAGTGGTGATTGCTGCTTGTCAGTGAACAGCCACCTCCTCCTCCTTTCAGGGGGCAGAAACAACTTGCTCCAGTGGAAAAATTAACATTCTAAGCAAGATATTTCAAACAACTAAGCTATTTCAAAAACTGACTTTCAGTGGCTATGAAGAATGAAAACAGCTCTATGTTTTCTGTGGTAACATGCTATCTGGATAAGGCAAGGCACAGAATATCTGCATCAGAAGATGATTTGTGTTCTGCAGGACAGCGAGAGGAGCAGCTGGGCAGCAAAGCCAGCGTCTCCACAGTGACCTGCAGCCTGACAGGTCCTGCCAGGCTTTGGATCCCTGTCTGCACCTGCCAGGACTTAAAGAATGCGATCAATTTGTCTCAGAGCACTGTCAGAGGAGGAAGCTCCTGCAAGATGAGCTTCCACAACAGGCACAGATGGCAAGGGGGAAGGCGTTAATGTCAAGCCTACATGGAGGTGAAAGTTTTGGAATTGGCATACTGGACAAGATTCCACTGAGCAGCCTGTGGGAAAAGCACAGAGGGAACAAGAGGAAGATGCCAGGCCTGCTGAGGCAGATCTGGGTACCTCATCCAGACAAAAATTCCCACCATGGCAAACTGGGAAAGGAAGCAACTACTTACACGCATTCCATCCCAAACTGTGGGAACAGTTTGTATGGCTCATGGCTACCTTGGACTTGGACTGTATAAAAGTGGTACTTCCAGAAGAACACTTGAGGACTCCCTCCACTGAGCAGACCAGAGGAAGAGGGGCCAGCAGGACACCACAGGAACCTGTGTGGTAGTGAATATCTTTCTGCTTAATCTATCTCTCTCTCTCTCTTTCTCTCCCTCTCTCTCTCTCTCTCTCTCTCCCTCACATTTACTGTTAAATGAAATCCACGCTATTGGCTTCAGCAAATTATCTTGTTTGCATCTTAATTCTGGCAGAGGCTTCTTTTAATAATCAGACCCTTACAGTGTTTCAGAAGTGAGATCCTAACATTATTCTAGGGGATCATACCAGCATAACAACACCCCTGTCATGTACTATCTCTTCCCCAACCTCCACCCAGAGACCCTGCCACCCCTGCACCCACCAGCGACTGCTGCCTCATCCATCCTCTAGTCCTGCTGTGGCCGCCAGTGCCAGCACAGCTCCCTCCATCATTCCTGGCCAGGGATGAACAGAGACGTATTTTTCCGAACATGTTCACTGATCTCCTGCAGAGCCCCGTGGTAGTTTAGCAAAACCTTCGTGTGGCTGGAGACAATTTTGGTTGGTTACCAGTTGGATGGCACCAGGGCTGCTCACCCTCCCAGTCAAGTGACTGTCACTTCCCAGCAAGTGTGAACCCGTCTTCACGCTTCCACAAGCAGACAGGGCAAGTTGCCTGCGTTGTGTCTGTTCAGTGGGGGATCCATCCTCCGGGGTAGAACTGTCACCGTCTTTCAAGGCACAGATTTTAATAAAAAAAAAATCTGCACAAAATATTTTAACTCTGAGCTGAATGACTGCTTTGAACAGAGCAATTAAGAAGATGAAAAGGGGGGAGGGCAGCCCTGTGTATCACGTTGTCATATGCTTCAGGAGAGTTCCTGGGGTGGGTGTGGTGAATCCACAAGCAAATAAGTCTGTACAAGAGGATCAACAGAGTTAAACCCACGTGCTGCAGTCCTGGATCCAGCAATGGGAAGTTATGGCTGAGGATCCCAGAGGAATTTGCTGGGACTTCATTTGGGAAGATTAGACTTAGGATCATTAATTGTCTATGAAATCCTTGAACACATTGTATTTAAATTCAGATTAATTGCTCCAATCTGCAGTTAATTTCAGAGCTGCTGTCAGTGTGTTCTTACCGACACAGACATGAAGGAGGCTTCTGAATAAAATGTCTGTGGCTGAGCCCTTGCCCCACAAATGAGTGAGCAATGCTCCCAGCATCACGCCATTGGCCTCTGCCCCCTTTTCTGCAGTCTTTTTGGGTTGGATGTGCAGAGGAATAGCAACCCAGCATTTCTGAGAATGCTTCATGGCAGAGATAATTACATGGTGAAATGCAAACTAACAAGCTGCATCTACTTAGTATTAAGGATTAATGATCCCAGCTTTAGTCTTTGCTTCCCTGCAGGGTGGCACATCTCATGAAAATCATGCTTCAATGAATACAAAGAGTGTGATGTGCAGCCTATGCAGAGTGTATGTATAGAAATAAGATTCTCACTCTTCTCACCCATCATGTGAGGCTGGACCTAATGTTCTGCAACTTCACTTGCCTGGGGCAAAACAATGATGCAGATTATAGAATCATGGAATCACAGCATGGTTTGAGTTGGAAGGGACCTTAAAAACCATCCAGTCCCACCCCCTGCCATGGGCAAGGGGCACCTTCCACTAGGCCAGGTTAGTCAAAGCTTCATCCAGCCTGGCCTTGCACACTTCCAGGCATGGGGCAGCCACAGCTTCTCTGGCAACCTGTTCCAGTGTTTCATCAATCCCACGATCAAGATTTTTCCCAATATCTAATCTAACCCTCTCCTCTGTCAGTTTAAAGCTGCTCTTCCTTGTCCTTTCACTCCATCCCTTGTCCAAAGTCACCCTCCATCTCTCTTGGAGCTCCTTTAGGCACTGGAAGGTGCTCTAAGGTCTCCTCAGAGCCTTCTCTTCACCAGGCTGAACAACTCCAGCTCTCTCAGCCAGCACCAGACTTGCCATCCCCTGTGACACAAGCCCTGCTCTGCTCTCCCCTCTCCAGGATTATTTATCCCCATTTCCAAGCTGCCGTCACCAGCTCCTTCTCATTGTTCTTTGTACATATTTCATACGGTGAGATGATGGGCACCGTGGGCCACACACCCAATGCTTTCCTCTTGAATGCTTTCCACATTTTATAGCCAAGACATGGTGCTTCACCCACTCTTGGCTGTGACCAGCTGTCTGTGGAGCTTCCCTCCAAACCAGAAAATACTGGATAGCCTGTCTGCTTGCTCTTTTGATCTCATTGGCATCCATTTCCCAGCTGCCTGCTGCTAGTGGGCTCCTCTGGAGCACCCTGGAACATGCTGGATAGGTGGCAGGAGGCAACAAGCTCAAATGGCAGATGCAGGCAGGGACTTGGCTGGCCAGCCTGCTTCAGTCTAGCTCAGTTTGTCTTCATATCCAGGTCTGCAGTCTTCTCCAAAGCTGTTACCACAGAGGTAATGTTACAGAAGGGAAAATGTGGCTCAAAAGAGCACGTGCAACACAGATTTTGAAAGCAGCTGCCATCCCTTTGGACTTTCTGGGGTAACCAGCTCTCCCACATTGCCTCTGGTAGGCAATGTGTGTGTAAAAGCTGATTCAGGTTGTCACCTCCCACAACCAGAGGAGAGAGATCCTGTCCCTCATTCAGTTTAAAGAGATTTGGCACTTCGAAGCGAGCCTCAGTCTCTGTTTGGGGTGGCTTGTGTTGGACACTCACCAGAGACAGCAAATCCATCAGCGCTCCCACACGCCTGTGAGCTGGAAAAAAAATCCTTCAGAGTGTGAGCTAGAACCAGAAACGCAACCAAACCGTTCAGGTAGGGTTTTTCTGGCTGACATTTTTGGAAGCTACTTGAAAACGCTGTTCTTTCTCACCTCCCCTTAGTAGCCACTGCATGGTGTATTTTATTTCCATGAGTGTGGACCTGAAGTGCCCCCATGGAAGGTTGTACATGCATCCAGCTGGCAGAGCTTCGCTCCACCAGGTCTGTGGAAAATGGTACATGCTCTCAGACCTACTGACACATCCAGCTCAATCATCTGAAGCCTGTTTGAGCAGAAAAGAACCCCAGGTGGGATAAAGGAAAAAGTGTATTTCTGTATGCAGAGAGAGATGTTTTGCCTGGGTCATATGGGCATGAAACACCAGATCTGCCTGGGATGCCAGATTTTGGATTCCCTAAGTGAGTACCTAAAGCAGAATTGGATCCCTCCTCTCCTGGAGCACAAATCATCCTGTCAGGCTGGCTCCCCAGACAGGATATCTGTATTCTGGAAATACGCTGAAGGTTTCTTATTATGTCGTTTCTGTGGCTGGTTGTGTGAGTAAATCTTGTAGTCAGGCGAAGCGTGAATAGTTTGGCACATATAATTTACTCAATGTATTCAGATGCAGTGTCCTGAATACTAAGCACCGTTCTCCCATCAGTGGAAAAGACTTATTTTAAATGCTGGGGGCTTTTTTCTCCTTCTTGGCAGTCAGTGGGGGTCACATGTAAATCCTGCACTTGCGTGTATGTTTCAAATAAATAGCTCTGGGTTGGTTTTGTTTTTAGAAAAAGAAATTATCCAGACTTTCAGCGAGACAACTGGCCTGTCAAGTCAGACTCCAAAGGGAAATATGAGAGGAAGAAAAAAAGCAAGTCTGGACTGAAATGGAAGGGTAGTCTCTCAAGGAAGGCTCGAGGAAGCATGCCCTGTCCTCCCAGCCCCTGGAGGCAGGACATTTAAGCTTTTTCCAGCCCCTGGAAGGCTGTGCCCAATCTCTATCACCTATGCCCAACACTGTTAGCCATCATGAGTGACTTCAGAAAGGTTCTGCTCCCATGGCCACATCCGGCAACACTTCTGCTCCCCGTCCCTGGGGAACAACTGGAAACACGTCTGGGCATCCGCACTGAGAAATGGAAGGTGTTTAGTATGCAGAAAGCTTCCCTTCTATTTTCTCTTTAATTTGCTCTTTTTTTTCCCCCTGCTTTTTCCTTCTTTTTTTAAATTAGAGAGCACTGTAACAGTGAGCAGCTATTATGGCACAGCCTGCCAGCTGTGGTGCTGGCAGGTGAGTATCTGTGGGTTTTGTCTTGGGTTTGTTGATGGGGACCTTACACAAATAATATCTTCCACCTTCATCCGTCCCTCTGAACCAGCCTGTCAGCTCAGGAGACAGGGAACACGGCTCAAGCTTGATTGCAAGCCTCCAGCTCCCTGCTGGGGAGCTGAGAGGACAGGAATCAAACCCTGGGGCTGATTTCTAATTGGTGAGACAAGGAGACGTTTTAAATGAGATAGCTGCAATTAGGATGAGAGGCACTACAGAGATCAAGAGAAATGCTTCTTCATAAGAACAAGCTGTTGCTTCTCTCGAGGGGAGCAACCAGGGGAAAGGTAGCCTGCCTGAAATGGGTTAGCTGCAGCAATTAGGCAGAAAACTCAGTACATGGAAAGAAATCTCTTCCTTCAAGCTTGCAACTGATTTCAAAGGAATCAGGGCTCATTGAAAAAATAAATTAATGTTATTAATCTGACAGCTTGCTTAGCTTGGTTATTTTTCTCTTACCCTCATGCTGGGAACATTATTTTTAACTACTTCAGTAATTTTCAAGCATGCATGGAGGAGCATGGGGCTGCAGTGTTTGGGAAGAATGAGACCATATTTATTATTCCAGCAGGGGAAGCTGATGGTCTGCCAGGCCAGTGGTCCCCGTGGGGCAGTGGAGGTATTGGCAGTGACCCCATGTCCTATGGAGTGTGGCCACCTCTGGCTGATTCCTTCACCCGCCCCTTTCCTCTCAAGAAGACATCAACCAGCTTGCAAACCAGAAGGGATCAAAAGCGCTGTTTACCCCTAGAAACAAGGTTAGGAGGAAAACTGCAAACCGTTTAGCAGTAGCAGATGACAGCTGAGATCAGAGCTAACACCAAAATTCCTGGTAAACACATCTCCCAAAAGCAGTGACAGAAGATATCTTCCACTACCACAGTGCTCTTACCACAAATCTCACTTCACCTTCTTTATTTTCTTCAGCGGTATTTCAGTCTTTTTAGTCTTTCATATTTAGTCTTCCATATTTCAAATTTTAGTTTTCCATATTTAACGCAGTCTTCAGGTTTCTGATATCTATAATTTTCTGGTGGCACTTCAGTTATGACACAGTTTAGATGTGACCTGTTCATCCACAGGAAGCTGGAGATGAAATTTCAAGCATTTGAAGAACACTGCTTGAGCATATGCTGAATGCAGAGCAGCTGACTTTTCCCTAAAAGTTACTTACAAGCAGCACTAATTATCTTATTTTTTTGAAATTCTACGAGTGGCGTCAGTGCTTAAAAAAACCATCAAGACAGTCTGGAGAATAAGGTTTTGCTGGAAATGTTGAGCAGAGCTGAGAGCTGTAGAAGATAAGGTCACGGCAAAAGGGAGCACAGAAGCTGAATTTCTTCTGACAGCCCTCCCAGTGCACTAATGCTGAGTATCAGAGAGAAGCAGAGGTTTCTATATCTAAAAATAAATTGAAACAAGAGCATCTTACGATGTGCTTAGCAGCATAGAGCAGCAGCAGCTGTGGCACTTCCCTTGGTCTCCCCAAGGCTCCAACTGGGAGGATTCAGGCCACTGCCTTTTGTATATTGTTTAAATTGAAGCACTCAAAACAAGCAGCCAACAAGTGTTTTGACATGAAAAACTTGCCTTTAGGGCTTCTGCTTTTTCTCATGAGATTTTTTTCTTTTTTCTTTTTCATCCTTCCTACTTGTGCCTTGTTCTCCAGCCCCCTTATTAGCACAGCAGACAAGGAGCCAGAGAGCAGTTGTGATTCTCATCTATTTCAGATCAAAGGGAAGAGAAAAACAGAGCAGAACCAGCGTTTCCCTGGCAGACCACAACGGGTCCCTAAAAATAAAAAAGAAAAGACCAGGATCAAGCACTTCTTTAAGTCACAGGAGTGCAGCAGATAAAAATGGGTTCACAATGACCCGACTGCCTTGAGCAAAGACCTTTGTCCTGGTGCTGCCCTGGCCCTTTGCTGCATCCAGCAGCAGACCTGGGGGCTACATGGGGTTGCCACTGGCAGCTGAGGGGCCACACAATCCCAAAAACCTACTGGCACCCTTGCTGCTGCATTCCCAAGCTCTCTGTGCTCTCCTCAAGGCATGGATACTCACACATGTAGGCAACCCCTGGGGCCACACAAGGGAAAACCAGGCAGGGTTGCTGTCAAAGTGACACAGAGATGAATTTTCCTATTTTTAGATAAAAACTTGGTTTGAGACAAATACACATTTGAAGAAATTCTTCCCTGTGCAGGTGGTGAGGCACTGGCACAGGTTTTCAGAGGAGCTGTGCATATCCCATCTCTGGAAATGCTGAAGATCATGCTGGATGGGGCTTTGCCCAACCTGGTCTAGTGGAAGATGTCCCTGCCAGTGGCAGGCAGAGTGCAGCTGGATGGTCTTTAAGGTCCCTTCCAACCCAAACCATTCCATGATTCTATGATTTTATGTTTCTGTGACTCTATGATTCTATGACTCAATGTTTCAATGCTTCTTTAATTCTATGGTTTTATGATTTCGGAGGGGGACATTCAAATCTAAGGCCACATTTTAACCAAAATGATGCCAACATGATCAGAGATGGGAGTTGACACATTTACATTATTTTGACTCCTGCCCTCTGTAAAGCTTGAAGAGGATTTTGAATGAAATCCTAGAAATTAGGTTCCAGTAGATAAAAATGTTTGCTGTTTGATTGGGTTTTTTCCCCCAAAGTTGGACGTATTGCTGCTGTTTGGTGGGCATCTGTTGACTTTTGCTCGGTATCAGCAAAGTGCTCAGTAGGGCCTGGGATTTCAAAGCTCTGCACAGTGGTGATTGCTGCTTGTCAGTGAACAGCCACCTCCTCCTCCTTTCAGGGGGCAGAAACAACTTGCTCCAGCGGAAAAATTAAGAACTAATTAAAATATTTCAGTTCTTCAAAACTGGCTTCCAATGGATATGAGGAATGAAACTGACTCTGGGTTTTTTATGTTAACTCAGTGTCTGGATAAAGCACTGGCTTGCCCTCTGGGATGATGAGATTTTGTCTGTCTGGCTGCATGGTCCCTGCAAAGTCACGGCATCTCCCTTCTCCTCCAGTTTCCCTCTGAATAAAAGAGAAATAACAATTCTGTTCCTTGTAAAGAGTAAGTTGATGAATCATGCTGTCTTGGTGCTTTATCTCTTAACTTGCCATTCTCCCAAAAGAAATAATGGGACACTGTCAGAGTACGTATTAAAAAAAAATTGGGATTTCTCCTTATGGTATTCTTAGCATTTGTAAAACCAGAACAGATGTCATTGCTTTATTCAGCTGAAACAGATCTATGATTCTTGGCTTTCTTTCCAAACTAAGAGCTGACACGCTGGTCCTGGAAATTCTGGTGGAACCTGAAAAAACACCAAGATTCTTACCCAACACCTCTTAAATTTCATCGGTTTAGGGAGGGAAGGGAAGAAAAAGCAAAGCAAGGCAAGGCAAGAGAAGAAGTAGCGCATGGACAGAGGAGCAGACACACAAGTGCCCCAAAATCCAGAAGGGGAGCTGGATGCCAAGATGCCAGAGAGGCCAGGGAATTGCATCAGAGACCATCTCCAACCTACTGAAGCCCACAGAAGTCACTAGAAATCTATCAGGTGGCTGACTCCACATTCAACATCTTTTTTTCTCCATTTTCCTCTACACTCCCCCCACCCCATGGTGGTGGTGTTTTTTTTTTTTTAGCTCTGAGGAAAATGCCAGCACAGAAACCTACACTCAGGAAATAGGGTTAGAATTTTCTTCTCTCTTTCTCTCACACTGGCATTTTGTTCTGAAATTTTCTTCAAGAGCTGTTTATTCTGAGAAGTGTGATGTAAAAATGAATGCCACAGTCACTTTGAATTCTTCAGTGCCATTTAACCACCCCTCTTATCTCTGAAATCAGTTGGGGAGGTGATACATGACACTGTGATAGTGCAAACAAACATCTGCTCCTGTGGGTGTGGGCTTGCTCACTCCAACAAGCTCTTGAATCTAATTGGGAATTTCCAGGCATATATTGCTCACGCTCTTTCCAAAATAACTTGTATAAGTATAAAGTGTATGAATTAATCATCCTTTTAATCCAGCAAAAGCTGTGCTATATCTGCTCAATCACAAGACATTTATTTCTGTTCTGGGTATTCAGGGTGGAATATTTTTGGTTTGGTTGTTGGGTTTGGGGTTTTTTTTTCACAAGTGCTAAGAGGAATTTCCAGCTTAAAGAAGTAAAGCCGTTGGTTTTTGCAACAGAAAAGAGATTTAGCAGCATGGTTGTCAATCCTACTGTCCAGAGGGAGAGGCTGGACCGAGGCTGTTTGTTTGATTGGGTTTGTCCAGAGCTTCATGCCACATTGAAGTGCGTGTGCAGTGTGACACCATGAGTGTCCCCATAGCTCAGAGTATGGGTGCATACACCAGACAGGCAGCAACATTTCTGTATCCAGTCTCCTCCTCGGCTGAGGATGAGCACTGTGGTCACTCAGGTACCAGCCCAGGCGTTGAGATGTCACTGACCATTCTGGTCATGCTGTTGCCCGTGCTGGACCGTGCAGTTGGCTGTGCTGGTATCAACTTTGGGAGGTCATTTAAGGCATGTCCACAGCTCAGAGTGCAGTGCAGAGAGCACTGGGTAAAGATGAGCCATGCAGGTTCACGTGGCACAGGCAGAGCTGTCAGAATGTCCTGGTCCATGGCCATGAGCAGGTGGTGCACTCCTTCCCAAGAGGGTTTCTGAGTGCGCAGGGGTAATGTGCCCTTTGGGTTCCTGCTGTAGAGCTGTGCCCAGGCAGCAGCCAAATTGTCAGAGGGAAGTCAGTGGTGCCATCTGAACAACGCATAAATGTGAGAGGAACAGAAATTCGCCAGCTGGGTCCAAATGTTGGTGGCATCAGCCTGGCTGCTTTCGCCTCACTCTCTGCACTGCCAGCTCATGGTGCTGCCCTCCAGCAAGTCCTGCAGCTTCCAGCTGACCAGCACCTCTGGCGCCAAGAGCAGCACTGAGATGGTTTTTGCAGTGCAGCCAGGCAGCTCAGGTGCCTACCTGAGCCTGGAGCAGGCAGCAGCCAGCTCTGCCAGCAGCACCATGCGGCCACAGAGCTGCTGCGTTTCAGACTCACAGCAACGCCCCCCAGAAGGACAATTTCCAAACTAGAGTTGCAGACCCACTTCCTTGTTACCCTGGTGGAGTGACAGAAAATGAGGCCTGGAGATCAATTTTGGACACTGGAACAGAGAATCTGGACATCCCAGAGACTGATGACACAGTTCAAGAGGAGCTCAGCACAAGCAGAGCTCAGGATACATTTCCCTCACACTTGGCAGGGGTAGCCACCAGAGTCTGAGGGCTCGTGTTGTTTTTCCAATGGCTTTGTCAATGCCTGTTTCCTCAGGCAAGGATCAAGATGTAGGAAAATGTTTCCAATAGATGACTCATGAAGTATGAAGGTGATTGCAGTACTGAGTACATAGACAAGGTGAGTTTCACGACCAGCAACGCTGTCATATCAGAAGCCAATACCATACAGTGCACCAAAACAATAATCTCAGTCCAGACCCCATGGAGCATAAACATCTGGAGGGAAAAGAGCAAGAGGAAATGGCCTCAAGACTGTACCAGGGAGGGTTTAGTTTGGAACTGGGAGAAATTTCTTCACCAAAGGGGTTGTCAAGTGTTGGAACAGACTTTCCAGGACAGTGGTGGGGTCACCATTCCTGGAGTGGTTTAAAGACGTGTAGATGTGGGACTAAGGGAAATGGTTCTGTGGTGGGCTTGGCAGTGCTGGGTTGAGGTTGAACTTGATGATCTTAGAGGGCTTTTCCAATCCAAATGATTCAATGATTGTAAAGGAAACACGGCTAAAATTACTGGGACTATAACATACATCTCATGTGCTGGGCTGAACAGGACACTTCTGCCAGAGCCACAAGAGGGAGAAAGGATGAGTTACAGAGGAAGAGCTCCACTCACCTGCATGACCCTCCCTGGCAGCCAGGACACAGCAGATTGATTGTTCACTGATTGCACTCTATTTAAAAAATCAAATCAAATCTATTAAAAAAAATCAAATAAATTTTTATTTACTTTACATGGAGAGCAGGCTTTTAAGTGGTTTTTACAACTGAAAATAAAGTGCTTTCTGCAATCTAGAATTTCAGCAAAAGGCGTTGTGATTTGGCTGGAGGAGAAAGAGCCATACAGACATTGACAGAGTAGCCAAAGGAATCTCTAATTAAAATTCATCCCATTTTACTCATTAGTTAGAGAAGGTCATTTGATAATGAAGGCTGTCTTAGCAGTTTCATCAAAATGGTACCTTTAAGCCAAACAGCAAAAAGTCTTATTTGTTATACTCCAGAATATGGTGAAATATAAAATACTAGTCACAAAGTCAAGTCAGAATTTTATGGGAGAAAACCATTAAAAGACATGCAGTTACGAGAAAGTGAAATGTCTACAACAATTCAAAGATGAGCTGGTATGGCTTGCCTTCTATATTGATTTTGCTTTCTGCTTAGCAACAGGATCTCATGTGGGTTATATAAAAATACAAAAACACCCAACAATATGATTCAGGATAACCTTTTCCAGAAATATTGCTGGTATTAATCTTGGATAGAATTGTTTTACCTTGGAAGATTTGAACCATAAAATACAAACCTGAAGTATTTGTTCTGTGGGGAACTAACTGGAAGTGCTTGCTTGCATCTAAAGAAAGGCTTTGATTTTAATGTGATTAAATACATCTTTATGTGATGTCAGTTCAAACATATGAGAGGCAGCTGAAAACAAAGGAGAGGGGTTGATGGAAAGCAGCTTAGAAGAGCAGACTGTCCATAAGGGCTTGTTTCAGAGAATAGGGCTTGTTGAACGTTATGTAAAATTCTAAGAAACGACAAGTATTTCTATTTATGTAGCTCCTTTTAACTCCCCAGTGATGTTATGGTAGGATACCTTTTGTTCTACACCCAGTCTGGTGGCTTTTGCAGGACTACTGAAACATTTGTACGAGATGACCGAAGTTTCAAACACATGTGCTTTGATTTCACTAACCTTTTACATCTCTTTTCTGATGATACTTGAGTGACTGTATTCCCCAGAAAGGACATTTTTGCCTGTGGCTAGACACCATCATCTTGGAAGATGCTTAATGTTTTCAGCTGTCACTGGAATTAATTTTAGCATGTTGGGAGCTGAATTTTCCTTGCTTACATGGTCAGCTTTGTTTGTCCTGCAAGGTCTTCCCCAATCCTGTGGCTCAGTGCTCTGCCTGAATTGTCTTTTTTAGAGGAAAGGATGGCAGACTGCTCTTCCCTGGACCCAACAGCGGTAGCTGGGGAAATCCCAACATGTCTCTTCTATGCAGGAGGAATACATTTCTGTGATTGTTTGGCATAAGAAAGGTGATTCGGGGAATGCTTTTTAAGACACACATGCTTGTCCTTCTTTTGTGGATTCCCTTATAGACAGGATGAGAATAAAACACTCAGTGTCACATGAAGCTGCTACTTTTGGAGATGACAAAGGAAATAGCTCTTCAGGTAGCTGGTAGACACTGTATGGAATGTAACACTGAAAAACCCCCGAAGAGCTGGGCTCAGGTTACACAGTAAATTCAGCAATGCCAATATATGTGCCCAGGGACAGTTTTCTTGCCCGCTTAAAGCATGCAGCACCTCATTTTTTACCCCATCAGCCCTGCTCACTGCTTCTTGGATAGCTCCTGGTTCTGCTCTGCTGTGGGAGATATCAGCTCTCTCATGTGCCAGCACAAAATGCTGAGACAGTACAGCTGGGGAAGGGGTCTTGTGTCTCTTCTTGGCTCCCCTGTCTTTCATTACAAATGTTATAAACCCTAAATCTCAACAGATACATAACCTCTGTGATAATTTATAGATCTTGATGACACATTGTAGTGGGCTGACCCCAGCCGGCATCCAAACATCCCCTCTGCCTTTCACTCATTCCCTTTTGCCGGGGGACAGGGAGGAAAAAATTCAAAGGGAGGCAAAGAGACTCATGGACTCATGGGTTGAGATAATGGAGTTTATTAAGCAACACAAAAGCTGCCCACGTAAGCAAAGAAAAATAAAGGATTCATTCAGTACATCCCACTGGCAGGCAGATGTCCAGCTGCTTCCTGAGAAGCAGAGACTCGGCTTGGTTAATGGCCACTTGCAAAGACAAATGCCATAATCACTAACATCCCATCCTCCTCCTCCATTCCCTGAGCTTTTATTGCTGCGCCTGACATCATGTGGCATGGGACACCCCCACAGTCAGCTTGAATATCTCCATGTCCCCTCCTAACTTCCATATAACTCCCAGACTCCTGGCTTTGGAGCAGGGTGGAAGAAAGAAAGAGGAAACCTCAATGTGGTTTGAGCACCCGAGTTCACAGCCATGCATCACACAGGGTGCTATGAGGAAAATGACCTCCATCCCAGCCAGACTGGCATCAAAATGGACTGTGGTGGGTTGGCAGACAGACAGACACACATCCAGTTGCTCTCTCACTCCCCTTCCTCAATGCAGGAGGGAATAAATGAGATGGAAAAGCTCATGCATCAGCATAAAGACAGGGGTATCACAAACTGATTACCATCACGGGCAAAACGGACATGGCTTGGTGAAAATTAATTTATCAGTGCCAAGTAGAAATGAATAATGGATAGAAGCAAAGGTGGAAGCTAAAAAAGCCTTCCCCCTTCACTCTGAGCTCAATTTCAACCCTACATTTCTGACTCTACCTCCTCCCACCCAAGCAATGTGAGGCAAGGAGGAATGGGGACGGCCATCAGTTCATAACATTGCCTCTGACATTCCCTTCTCCTCACACTTCCTTCCTTCTCCAGCACTGGCCCCTTTCCCGGGCTGCAGTCCCTCAGATAAGCCCCTGCCAGCATGGGTCCTCTCCATGAGCCACAGCTCCTCACCAAGAATCAGCTCCTGCACAAGCACCTCTCCCCACACTGAAATATTCCTCATATCAAAATATTCCCCACACCAAAATGAAAGTAATGCCATCACAGCACCAACGAAAGTGACCAATTTACAAACATGATAAAACTCCAGGGCTTGGTCCATCACAACTTTGCAACAACAAAATATCCTCCACAATTATCCCATTCTTCTGGGTGTTTCCAGTCTAAGTTTTTTCCACTGCCTCTCCCAATTGCTGTCTTTATCTCAAATTCCTGACCAGATCCTTCCTGCTCTGAACTGAAGGGGAAAAGCAGACCCAGGTGCCATCCTCTTGTTCTTCCTGCTGACCATGGGGAGGACATGAGAAAGTGAGATGGTGAAACCCCCTCTAAGATGAAAGGCAATGAGCAAAAATTGAAGGGGAGGACAGCTGATCAGAAGAGGTCTCTTCTGTACTTTTTGGTGGCATGGGTCCCTGTCTCAGCAATGCCCCTCCAATGGTGCTGAATGATGGGACAGACACAGCCAAGTCCCAGCAGAGTGGTGAGGAGACCTCTTAAAATACTTCTTAATCTTAGAAGTCTCCCTGAGTTCAGGAGGGCCAGAGCAGCTCCATTTGCAGTGGCACAGGACACTTAATCACAGGATCACATATTTCAGCCCATGAAGTGGGAAGCACGTTTTCCTTCTTAACTTTGCTTCTCACCATCCTACCCTTATTTTCAAGCAGTAATAAATTATTGTCAATTAAATTGAATTATTTAAATGAAGTTAATTTTCCCCAAGTCGTCTCTGTTTATCCTGTGACAGTAATTGGCAAGTAGTGATCTCCCTGTCCTTATCTCAGCCCATGAGCTGCTGCTGCTTGTTTCTTTCCCACCACCCTTCTGAGGAGGATGAGGGAGAGAGAAACAGGGTGGAGACCTGGCAGCCAGTCCTAGTCATCCCACCATACATAGGAAGGTATTTAATAACTTTGTACCCTTAGCACTTAATACTCTTTTTATTTAGAGTGACACCTTGGGGTTTTTTTGTTATTTTGGGCTTATATTTCCTACGGTGAAGAAGGTTTTTGAAAACCCCACTAGAAAATCACCTGGGGAAAAAATTCAGCAGGAGAACAGACGCAGAGCTCAGCACAGCAAGATCCAGACATCTTTAATGGGAAGAGTGTACATGGTAGAAGAGAAACATACTTGGCATTCCTTTCTGGGTTCAGGAAAAGTCTCTGATGAGGAGACAGTGGAGTTCCAGGGAACATGAAGGTCCTGCATGGACCTTCTGTGGGACAGTGTTAGATGGAGAGGTGCACAACTATGCTGATCCACTGTGGAAAACCTCTGAATTTGCTGCTGCATCTTTAAAGCATTTTCTAAAATGCATACCCTACCCTTGAAAATTGTGTTTGCTTGGCCGCCACAGCACTGGTAAAAATGCTTACAACCACATACATGACACACAAACAGAAGGGCTAGTTTTGTGTATTTATCAGCTTTGGACAGGGCTGAGTGGTTTACTTTGAAATGCCATTGCTTTATCTTAGTTGAACCTGGACCCAAAGAATATTTAAAGAAATCTTTTCCAACTGTCAGTGGTACTTCGGTAGCCCAAACTCTTGTACCTTTGAAGCTAGATTGTAATAATTTGATATGAAGAAGCACTTGAGTTATCAGATAAAAGTACACAGGCAGCCCTTGGAAGCACCCAAAAGCATCCAAAACTGTCCAAAAATACTAAAAAGCACCCAAAAACATGGTGTGTGGCTCAGTGTCACCCAGCAGAGCAGGTTGTGTAGCACAGATGCTTGAGAAACTGCCCCAAGGAGCAGCAAAGCTCAGGCACAAGCCTGGCTTATCAGCAGCCTGATGCTGTATTGGCCAAACCAGTACAGGGATATTTTAGTTACAGTTTAAGGAGGATTAGACTTATTCCTCATTGGCATAATGCAAGCCAAAGTTACGTGTTTTAAGCAGTGAAACAATGAGGACAGGGATTTTGTGCTGTTTGAAGACATCAGACCAATATTAAGCAGGTTTAGGGATGTGACTGAGTGTTGGGCATGGCAGTTCTGGGTTGGACTTGGTAATCTTAAGGGTCTTTTCCAACCTTGGTCACCTTGTTCTGTACTGTGATTATTTTCCCTTATCTGTATACATTATAGACCCAGTACTGTCTTTTGTAGGGAGCATTGACAATTTAGTTTCTCCCAGATTTCATCAGTAAGAATACCCCTTCCTCAAAAAGAAAGCTTTCCTGAAATTTTAACCTAAAATCATCATTTATCATCATTTTTTGTTACTCACTTATTAGTTCAAAAAGAAAAGAGAGAGAAAGATGAGACATTTTTAAAATACAGCTTTTTATATAGCTGTGAGTGGGGTTTAATCTGTTTTTCCATGTATTTTTTCTCTTCTCTCATGTATTCATGCTCTTTGTTCTTTCCGGTCTTTTCTCTGTTTCATCCTACTTGAAATGGAACATGAAGAGGAAGAACACTGCATAAGAGCCATTTAAAATAATTAATCAATGTACTTAGTCTTCTAAAAATACTCATAAAAAACTACCCCCTTTAAAATAAATGTGTAACTGAAACAGTAATTTTGAATTCTCGGAAATGTTTTCATCAAGGCTAAGTATTAATTATGCTGTTATTAAAATAAATCAACAACAAATTTATGAATTTGTTGGTCTTCCTATAAGGATTTACCAAAGAGCTTGCAAGTGAGGACAATAAAATTGTCGCAGTGAGTAAAATATTATTAAAAGTGTAACACAAGTATGAAGAATTTTTAAATGTCGGGTTTGTCAATAAAGGCGATAAAATTCTCCCTTAAAACATTTCCTTTCTTTGATCACCTCTTCTATCAGGATTACAAAAAAGCCGACTATGAACTCCAATAGTGCCTCTTTCTACTGCCACCAGTAAAATACTTGAGTTGGACTTTGTCCTTACCAAATAGAGATATTATTGCCATTTTTCTAGGGGTTTCCACCTCTCCAACAGCCCCACCTATGCATTTTCCCAGGGCTTTTTGCTCAGATTGACTTCAGCCGTAGAGCAAACAGAATTATCCAAGTGGCCACAAATGGGTGGTTGTTCCCCAAATGCTTCCTGCTGGCCTCAGGAGCCACCCGGTGTCATTAGGGCTCCTGTTTAACCACGTGTATGTGGCTGGGAGGGCATGTTTGTGTTTCATTTGTACAGACATGATTAGCTCCTTCTCAGGGTTCATCTGCTGTAAAACTGGAAATGTGTTATGCGCTATTACCCAAGCAAATGTAATGCCCCCAGAATAAATATGCCCCGCGAGCTTGCAGGCTGTAATTGATGGAAAAACAGGTGTTCCTCCAATCCTCTGTGATTGCCTGCACATATGGCCTCTTTTATGCCGTCCTCCAATTGCTTTGTAATGTTGGCTCCTGCAGAAAAAGAAATAGTGTTACTGTAAAAGAGTGGGTTTCAG
This sequence comes from Aleadryas rufinucha, assembly GCA_013397815.1. Taxonomy (NCBI): domain Eukaryota; kingdom Metazoa; phylum Chordata; class Aves; order Passeriformes; genus Aleadryas; species Aleadryas rufinucha. The sequence continues at coordinate 52,666 of VZTH01002399.1, read as the reverse complement.
GAGTGTTCTTCAGTCCACAGCCAAATTAAATACAAGCAGCACAGCCCTTTTTAGTATTTAACTAATTAAACTACAGCAACCACCACAAGCACTTCAGGCATCAAACTACATTTACAGCTACTCTCATTTTAAAACATGGTGCTCTGACTTAGCAAATTAAAGCTACATATAACACAAATTCCCCTTTGAATGGTGTTAAGGTCCTCAAACTGGAGCTTCCTAACAGAATCAGTAAAATAATATCAGCTCCTGGTTGGTTTTATACTTCACAGCCCGAAGTTTTATGTTGGAAAAAACATTTAGGTCCCAAGAGTTGTGTTAAGACCTACTGGTCTGCAGTGTTAACAACAGGAAGATTTTGGAAGGAGTTGCAGGTAGAAATATCGGTGGTCACTTTATATAACAGGTTTTCCACAAGATTTTGTTCTCCTGAGTGAATGCACTTGGGGCCAAAATAAAAGAAGGAAGGTGGCAGAATAGCTGGAGGGCCACCCTTCAGTGGTGAAGGCTGGTGATACTCAGCAGCCGAAATACTTAGCCTAAGACTGGGATGAACGTCGATCCCTGTGCATTGATCTGTTCCCCCAGCATGTGTCTCTGTCTCTGCATCACTCTTCCTGTCACAGCAAGGCTTGCAGTGGACAAGACAAGTCTCTGCTTTGCCTGTCCGTGATGGTGAAAGATTCCCAGAGTCAAGACCTGGTCTTATCTCTCCCTGTCAATCCGGCAGTGTGTGAAGGGACTCAGTAACACATTCAGGATATGTTTCTCCTGCTCCCTAAACACGCCTCTTTCAGTTTCCCGTGGAGTGGGCTTGTTGTTTACCCATCAAGAACTACCAATGTTTTAACCTGAATTCACTTTACGTATTGAAAGTAAGCTCTGTGGGTAGACAAAATATGCTTGGCTTGATCTTACAAAATCAAACAGGCTGATCAAGATATGACAACAGAGATGAATTTTCTGTCTGGCTTTTACATTGTCACTGATCCAAAACAAAATGTCATTACATAATACCTTTCTTCATCCAAAATATACTTGCAACATAATAAGATGATAAAACAGTGGCATCCTGCTGACCCCTTTTGAATTTTCTGCAGATAAACATGGTGCTTTTACCTGCCTTTGGTTTTCCTTATGCCCTGCTCCTGTTTATCTCTGCTCTTTCTTTAATTGCCTCAGCAAGAAGACAGTTGCTCCTCTTTTACAAGGTGCACAAAGAAGAAGAAATGCATCTTTCTTGCTTTATCTGTTCCTGGGATGCTTTCATTTCAGTGACAGCTTTCTCAATTCACAGCTTGCAGAGTTTCATGCCTGTGCTTTCCACCCTGTAATAGATAAATTTCACAGGGCTATGGCCATTATTCAGAGGTGTTGAAGCTCTTGAATTCCTTCCCAGCTGCACAGTTCTGACTGAGAAGATGGGTTTGTTGGCAGTGTGGGCATAGAGAAGCCACAGGGTACCAGCTGCAGAGAGTGACCCCCAGGCCAGGAACAGGCGTCTGGAGAGATGCCACAGCAGCCAACGGAGAGTTGGGCTCAAGATTACGGACTTGAACTTTGAATAAGGATTATTAGGTTTAAATGTGTTATGTCTACTAACAAGCAAGGAAAGAGGGTGTTGTATGTTTTCAAAAGCAGCCTGTCTCCCTTTTTCATGGACAAGCCTTTGAAGGATCAGAAATGTGTGTACAAAGACACAGTTATGGCCTCAAAACTTCACATGCCTTTTGACAATAAGGAAGAAAAACCCGCTCAGTTTAACTCCTGGCCCTTGTGACTTAGGATTTCATTCCCAGTATTACACACTCTATTGATGGATATCAGTGTGCAAAGGAACATTTTGCAGTAGGTCTACAAGGGGATATTTCTGCTTGGGAAATGCAGTGATTCCCACCGAGCTACAGCACACTGAAAAGAACTTCTGCACCAGGTCTTTATTGGGATGTGGATCCCCTGGAAGAAGGTCTACCTTGAATATCATGTTAAACTGAACTTATAAAGAAGAAATAATATTTTCATAATCAGCCTTGTGCTTGTTTCTGATTTTACACTCAGGCAGAATACCACTGGGTCCGGTAGGGATTAAATAAATATTTCACTGATAAACAACAAACCTAAATTGCTTATGAAGCATAAAACAATTATCTTTGACTCCACCTGATGCTTCTGAGCAAGCTGTTCCTATTTATTGTGCTATTATTAGACGGGAATGTAGTGCATTGGACAACATCTTTCCTGAATGGATGACATAACCAAGTCCATGTAGCACAGACTCATTGTCTAGCACAATTCAGAACCCTGTACACAGCCCATCATCCTGCACAGAAGGATTTCTTTAAAACCAAACACATGTGAATGAATGAATGATTTAAAAAAGGGTACCTAGACCTTCAAAACAATCCTATGGATGTAGATGTTCTGACCACTACTTAAAGACTTCAGGATATAAATTGTCATTATACATACATACAACTCTGATTTCACTTCTGTATGGAGACAATATTTCTGCACAGTTCCCGAATAAATAATGTAATAAAAAAGCCATGCCAGCTTGCAGTCTGAGTGATGAGAAATGATAAGTAAAAAGTGCTTTGTGTTTTGAATAGAACGGTGGTGGTAACACTCACACAGGAAAAACCCACATGGAATCAGAAATTTCTCAGTGAGATGGCCACACTTACATAAAGCCCCAGAAGCAATGTTAAAAATGGAACAGAGGGATCTCTAAAGCATCTGTCCAGGAAAGTGAAGAAAATACATTTTTGGCAGTGAACACTGAGAAAATCATGCAGAGAATAAAATAAATTAAAATGAACTGGAACCACATGCCCTGGTTGCTGGCTTGGCTTTGATGAACCTTGACCTGTCGTTATACCATGGTGCAGAAAGCAAGCCTGGGTGAAAAACAGAATGGTGCTGTAGTGTCATTTTATCAGTGCTCTATTCTACATCAATATTTATTGATATTTTCTTGGCGTTTCTTGTATACTTACTACACACTCACCCCTTCCCTCTCCTAAATCCATTCATATTCCTGTTATTTGAGGCTCCTACTCTGATGGCTGGCACAGCAGTGGCAGTGGTTACAGTCCCCTGATCCCCATTGGTCCATGGAGATGTTCAGAACCATATCCACTCTGGTATAATGATGTCTGGGGCTGAAATGTCAGACACTGAAACACTGGTCTTTTAAAGTATTTTCCTCTCCTCTTTGCTTCATATTTATGTTTTGGTTATTTTCCCATTTTAGAATCCAATGAAGAGTGGGGCAGGCATATCTCTCACTCCATAATAAACAGAAAGAAGCACAGTATTGGGGCACAGATCTAAACCCAGCTTATTAAAATTTACAGTTTAAAAGTTGGAAGAATCAAGCAATTAAATATAATGCACTATGAAGTGAAGCTGCTAAAAAGTTTGGTTTCAGAAACAAAAAGCATTTAGAAAACATTAGGAAACTTTTAGAAGCATTTTCTAACATGTGAAAAGACAATGAAAGGGTGGAGGGAATCTTAAATAAAACTGAAGGAGCTGGGGAGATGCAGATGCAAAATGAAAATACAGAAATAAGTGCTTAACAAATTGAAGTAATTGCTAAAAAAGTACAACGTGCAGAGACCACTGGATGCGATTAAAAGAATAACAATTGAAATTATTTTAAAAAGAGAAATTGTACAAAATTATTGACTGTATTTGAGGATAAATATATTTGCCCACCATCATCAGGGTGGGCAGCGGTGCCCATTAATGCAGCACATCTGTGGTGTGTCAGAATTGTCGGGGGACAATGCACACTTAATCGGGCTGAGCCGCCCGGTGGGTCCCGGGTTAGAAGCCCAATTGAACAAATTCGCCCCGCTCTGCCCTCGCTCTGAGGCGAGAGGGGACGAGGGCTGGGGGCAGAACACCCACCCGCGACGGGATGGGAGAGAGGGGCGGGCGGGGTCCGCGCTCCTGCCTCACCTCGGCTGGGGCTCGGTCTTACCGATCACCCGCAATAATGGAAACAATCGCACACCGGCACCGAGCCGGCCCCCCGAGCCCAGGGAGCCGCCCCCCGACCCGCGGGGACCAGACACCGCACCCCCCGTCCCGCCGAGCCGCCGCCACCCCTGCATCACCCCCCCGTCCCCCGGGACCCGCCGGGCTTCGCCCCCGCGCACCCGCCTGCATCCCNCCCCCCCCGGCTCGGGGGCCAGGTACACTTGACGTCAGGATGGCTGTCGTCGTTTTGACGTGTAAACACTCATTTCCATTCCGGCTCCGGAGGGTCTGTGAGCCTCGGGCAGCCGCGCCGGCAGGCAGGCAGGCAGGGTTCCGCTCCCCGCTATCGCGTAGCAACGCGGCGCCGCATCCCGCCCGCATCCCGCCCGCCCGCATCCTTCCCGCGTCCCGCGGCCATGGCCGGGCGGCGCTGGGCCGGCCGGTGCGCGGCCCTGGCCGTGCTCCTGGCAGCCTGGTCCCTGCCCCGAGGAGGCAGCGCCGGGCGGCTATTCCTCAACGAGTGGGCAGCAGAGATCCCGGCCGGCCCCGACGCAGCCAGAGCCATCGCGGACGAGCTGGACTACGACCTGGTGGGGCAGGTACGGCCGGGCGGGGGGCTCCGCGCATCCCGCAGGATGCTCCGCGACGGGGCCCCTTTCCCATCCCGCCAGGCTCCTTCCCTCCCCTCTCCCTCAAACTTGTGCCAGACTGCCGCCCGCGGGGTTCCGGGGAGTTTGAGGCTCCCGGTGCCCCACCGCAGCCTCCCAGGGTCCGGGTCCGCCCCTGACGCCCGGCCAGGGACGGCTCTTTCAGAGGGGACGGGGCAGGGCGACTCGGCTGTTCCTCAGGGGACCAGGCAGGGACCTCCGGCTCTCCTTGACGGGAGCGGGCAAGGCGCTCCCGTTCTCCTTGGCGGGACTGGGCAGGGTCGGGCGAGTGCTCCAGCTCTCCCTGGAGGGGTCCAGGCAGGGCACCTGGCTCTCCCTGAGGAGACCGGACAGGGTCGGGCAGGGCACCCTGCTCTCCCTTGAGGAGACTGTGCCAGAGGGGACCGAGCAGGACGCCCGGCTCTCCCGCGGCAGTCCGGGAAGGAGGAGGGCGCGGGCAGTCCCGGCTGCGGCCCCCCGCCGCCTCCGCCCCGCCGGCTCCACCGCCATCGCGGGGCTTCTCTCCAGCCATCCCTCGGGCGCTTTTTTGGGATGCCTTGACGTCAGCGTTGTCAGGGATGAGTAACCGCCGAGAGGGAACAGCTTCGTCTCGCCTCCCGGCGAGCGTCCTGTGCCGGGCACGGCGTCCGTCAGCGCCGGGACCCCACTGCCCCCGGCACTACCCTGTGGCCGGGGTCGAGGTCAGCTCCCCTCCGTGCCCCCGGTGCTGTTTGTGGGCAGCCCCCTCTGGACGCCTGACCAGCCCCGCGTCCGGGCACGGTCGTGTTCTCCGGACTCCCAAACCTGTAGGTGTCATCCCACCTCTGTGGGTTTGGTCCTTCTGCCTTTGCGGCAGGTGCATTTGCCCCCACAGCTTTCAAACAGCCCGTCCTTAGGGAAATGGGCAGTTGGAAGTCAGAGGGGTGCATCCAGCTCTCCCAGTGGCCGGCTACTGAGCAAGTGAAAATGCTGCCACAGTGGGTGCCTGTACAACTCAACCCTGCATTGAGGTGTCTGAAGCCATGCAAAGCTTTTCACACCTGTCCAGCTGAAACCCAGGAAAAGCAGACAAAAGTGGTGTGTGATCACAGTTGTAGGCTGCCCACCGAAATGTGGCCATGCCAAGGCGTGTCCAGGAGTGCAGTGGTCATTAGCACAGTGCTGTGTAACTTGAGTACTGTAGTAGTAATGACTGCACTTGAGTAGCCGAAACGAAATTACTCCCCCGGCTTCTTCCAGCAGCACACAGGCTGTGAGAAGCACTTGTTACTTGAAGAGTGCTTCCTTGTTTGGATTAAAATATCTAAAGGCTAGTTTCTTGCTCTTTTGTCTTTTAGGCAGCGTGAATTCATTCAGGTTTTGATTGTTGGTACTTGCTCGCAGTAGGGAAACACCTCCTGATAATCAAAGCATGCCTATGTCTTGCAGATTGGATCACTGAAAAACCACTACTTATTCAGACATAAGAGTCACCCAAGACGGTCCCGAAGAAGTGCCATTCATATCACTAAAAGACTTTCTGATGATGAGCGGGTGAGTGCCAGATTCACTCTTTTTTAAATTTTTTTTTATTCTGTCTCCTTCCCACTAGCTTCATAATGAGGTCACAGGAAGGCCTTCCTCATTTTATAAGTCTAATATATTCAGCCATCCATACTCGTGCTGAATAATACTTAACTATTCTGTCATTCACAGGCAGAATCTGACCCTCCCTTACCACATATTTTACAAGAGCTTTCCAAATTAAGATTTAAGATGTGCAGCCCTGGAATTTCAGATGTTGATGTGCCACTGATGAAAACGTGAGCAGGGAATCACGGGGCTGGATTCAAAGTAAAAATCTAAAGATGCACTAAGTTTAATTAGGCCACGTCTGTGCAATTACCATGCAAATTAGGTTTGATTTAAAGTGACTGAATATTAAGTAAAAAAACAAACAAACAAACAAACAAACAAAAACAAACAGGGAAAAAGCGCTGAGGTTCTACTGGCTTGGCTTCTTTGACAAGCTAAAATCCCTTCTCAAAGGACCCATCACACATTCCAGACTTGCAGTCTTTTGTCACAGTGGTATGCCACTGCAATCAGAGAACAGGCAAATTGGAGAGCCAGGGGTCTAAGGTACAACCCACTGGTGAAGCAGGCTCCTTGTTTGGCTTTATTTCAGACAGAAGCATTTCTGTTTGTGAAAAACAGGGGTGCATGACAAATTTAAAGAGCAGACCAGAAAGCTGTCAGCCTCCCTCACAAACTATTTTCTGGGAAATGTCACAACAACAACATTTGATTTTAAGATCAGCATTGTTGCAGCAATCACTGTGACAATATGAGCTGTCCAAACCATGAAGTAACCTAGTTGTCAAACCCAGCAAATTATCATATAAGGACAAATCACTTCAGAATGAGTAATTTTCTATCTGGAGGTTTTACATGCAAATGTCAACTAGGAGGAATTATCTTGTGTGGTGAGACAGGGTGTTTGTTTTGCCTGTTGTGTTTCAAGACTGTACACTCTCATCTATTTCCTTGCAAACATTGGTTTAACAGCTAAAATTGAAATAATCCTAACTTGGGGATGTTGAAACCTGCAGGTTCAGTCAAAACTGGTTCCAGTTTATGCCGACACATATGATTAGATGTCCAATGTCATTGTAGTATAATGTTCAGGATCAGAGTTTTGGGTGCAGTTTCTCTCTTTTTTGGGCTTACTGCATTAAATGAATCTGTTACATTACATTACAGGGAAGAATGAGGGTGTCCAATACATTACATTCTAAAATTGTAGCAGAATGGAAGCAACTGTATTTCATTTTTGCCAGACAGTATTGCATCCTTGCATTCCTAGATCCAGAAACAGGGTTTCAAAGTGCTGCAGGTGATTTGCTAAATTTACTCCAATTTCCCTTTTATTTACCATCCAGTATGCAAATTAACTCAGTGAATAAATGAGACGTAATTATGCATTATTTAAGTGTATAAACACAAAGCAATCACGTAACGCTGTGTAGTTACACAGGGACCTTTGCTCTAAAGAGCTGCTCTTGTTCAGCAGCAGCCTACTTAAAAAGATTTAGATTCAGCCTTTAAAAAGCGAGAGAAAAAGGAATCCTGTTTTTGTTTGTATAACAACTTCATGAATTTTATGGTATGTTAAGTGTGAAAGTTGTGGTAAAACTTGGCTCTAATCTGAATATTTATCTGCTTCCTATAGTGTTTGTTGTAAAACAGATAAAGGCTGTGAATATTTTGAAGAGATAGAATTATTTGGTTACCTAACTTCTTCTAGTATTTGCACTAGTTTCCAAATCTACTTTCTTGCAAGTAGACTTGATGTGAGATAATTTTTACTGCTTTATGTATCAGTGATGGGAGGTTTGGCGTGGGGCCTTCAGCTTTTGCTGGAGATGGATGGTTGGAAACTCACCCAGCTGCTGAGTGAAAAACATTTGGCTTGTTTGCCTGATATATGTGCTTGGGAGTTTCAGCTCATTTCCCTCAGTGGACTTGTTCACTGTGAAAAAAAATAACAAGCATGGAAGTTCTCAATTGTTAATTACTGTTGGGTGGTGAAGAGGTCAAGCTTTACTGTGGGCAGGGAAGAGAGATAGAGGTAATTGCTCCAACGTGTTCTTAAGTATGTATGGTCCTAGATATCAATAGGGCAGTTTAAAATACCTACACTTGCATAGCTATATTCATTTTCTATTACCAAGGTTTGTAGGGAGTTCGGGACTAAATGTATAGCAAAGAGAATCATAAACATGCCTAACACAGCTACCATTTTAAAGAATTTATGTTCCTGTAGTGAATTTTCATTAGGCTTTCATTAGAAAATTGCATTTTAATCAAATCAGACTTTTTAATCTTAACTTCTCAGTCATTATTATTTCATATACGATGATAGACGTCAAGATCATAAAGCTGTTCAATCACAGTAGATAAAAGGAATGAAATCTATTCAAAGCTTGAAAATAAGAGGTTGGATCCAAGGCACCCTCCAAGTGAGGCTTGTCACAGGATCTTGGCAATCTACTGAACCTGAGTTTGCTTTGCCTGCTTAGAATTTGGGATGAAAAGGACCAACTTTATCTGTGTCAGAGTGACCACGCAAGGACCAACTACAAATAACGTTTTATTCCCTCTCCGAAAGGAGCACACAGCACAGAGAGAGGCATCATCATCAGGATTTCATTTGAACTGTGTTCAGTAATACATTCAAGGGCGATACACATTTAAAATACAACCCAGTGCCTTAGAGATTGCTGTGTCTGTGCACAAAGGCTGTGCAACTCATTTGATGATTTATCAAAGCACGCTGAAGCATTTTGGCTTTCAGCTGCCTTAAGTGGAATTATGCCGGTGATGAAGTTAGTCTAATATTCATAGCTTGCTAATTGACCACTCTCCAAAATATCACTAGGAAGGAGACATGAAGGTCCAGCTGGTCTGTGAGTAACAGCATCATTATGATTGCTAGACTAAAGCCAGAGATAATCTTTCTTCTTTCCTTTTAACTCCCAGTAGAGAGTGAATAAAAGATAAGTAGGAGAAAGAAGCAGGACGTGGTTTTCCTTGTTTCAGTAGCCACCATTGCTTAGATGACCTTTTAGCCATACTACATGGTTTTATTTGATGTAAAAACCTGCCTTGTGTCACTCACAGGAGTTGTTTGTTAACTTGTACTTAATGATTTTTTGTGAATTAATTCGATAGTATAATGATTTCATCAAGTTCTCTTCCCCAAATTGCACTGTACTACAGTTTAAATAATCTTCTTCTCCGTACCAACATTGCTCATTTTTCTTTAGGCTCCAAAATTTCTCTGCATGAGGAATGCTCTAGGTTAAGAAAGTCCCAAACTAAAGAGGTTCACTTATCATATTTTTACAAATAATTGTAGGTGTCATGGGCAGAGCAGCAGTATGAAAAAAAGCGAACTAAGCGTGCCTCCGTGAGAGACTCAGCAGAAAGTCTTTTCAACGACCCTATGTGGAATCAGCAGTGGTATCTGGTAAGAATTTGTTGCCTTGTAGGACTGGGGATGGTGGCTGTGCCATCAGTTGCATTATTTTACCAGTATCAGAGTGATTGCACTGAAGGGAATAAATGAAGAGCCCCTTTTGTTAGCGTGTGCTGTAAAACTGTGCAATCTCTGTGCATAACATTTTCAGGCAACCTTCTGTGGAGCGTTGTTTCTACAAGGATTCTAGATGTCAATTCAGCTGCTGTTTAGTATGGGGGGGGGATGGTATCACAAATTGTTAACAGTTAAAAACTACTTTAATGATAATTCTTAAATATTTGCTGGTTTTGTGTAAGAAATTCGTTATCATATCTGAAGCTTGACATGTGTTTCTTTCTTAAAATTGGTAGTGCAGAATGCATACTCCAGATGAAAACAAAAGCATCTGCATGCATGTGACAAGCACCTTCAGCCACCTGGACTAGGATTTATATCTAAGAGGGTCTCTTAATCTCACTCACATGCTCAAAACCTCAGGGAAAAAAAATTTCCTGAGCTCCATAGTTTCTGTCTGCATGTGTCAATTGAGAAATAGAGTTGATCATTAAGGTTTTACATGGTTTCTTCCAAGAGCCTGTGTTTCAGGCTGTGTTCATCTAGCTGTACCTTCAGTCTAGGATTCATTGCTTTCACTCAGAACAGGCATGGGATTAAAGGTGGGTATAACAAATCAAAAAAAAAAGTCAAGCACAAATGGGGCCCGAGTGGCTGGAAATACTTTTCTTCAGTTCATCTTAGAGAAATCAGACCAAACTCTACCCTGCTTTCCTTCATTTGAGCTAGGGAAGATAAATTATAAACCACAAAGCATAAAATATTTTCTTGAAGATTCCTGGAGACTCCTTTTCAATGGAAAAAAATAACTGTTATCTGTAAGAATTTAGCTTTTCTTTGAAGCAGAATATCTGTTTGCTTCCTTGCCTGTATCCAAAAAAGCAGGACATTTCCAAGATGTATATATTAGACAAATACACAAACACAGAGTTCATAAAAGCAGTCCAGGGAAAAAAAAAACTAGCAATGTTCTGCTCTCCAGGAGACGTAGTTCCTTTTCCCACCTATTTGTGGTTTTCACTTTTTTTCCCTCTAGTTTTCACACATGAGAAACAAAAAAATGCTGCTTACCCTTATTCGCAGTGCACATTGAATTTTTCTGATTAAATGCATAAATGTGTTAGATATTTTCTTCCAAAATATGTTTTTTGCCTTGTAGTGAATAACTGACTGTTACCTTATTTTTATGATTTGATGGCAACAGTTTTACCTCTATCCAGTGTACCTTCACATATCACCAGGAAAAAAATATTATTTGATGGATTTAAGAGAACAAAGCTTGAAACCTCAAATAATATCCTGAATGGAAGTAGTCAGATATAGATGGCAAAAAAAAAAAAAAAAAGAAAGAAATTTCATCCCCGTAACAAATTTCTTTTTCTAAGCCTCATATTTTATGCAGAATTTCTTTGGAAACGAAGACATAAAAAAACCTGCCATCAGCTAGCATAATTGTACACAGAGAAACAGAAAGAAAGTGCTTTTTTCTGCATCTGTGCCTTTACGGGGGCTGTAAGCAAGTTTTCTAAATTAGATGTATGTACTGCACATTTAATATTAAAGGAGGAAAACAACCCATTCAGGAGATACTCTTCAAAAAACTTGCTGTGGAAGAGAAGGCTGTACATGATTCATACTTCCAGCTGATTTACCACAGGAACAGCAATGAGGATAGTAAAGAGAAAGTTGTGATTCAACACAGTTGTTCCCAACCAAACGACGACCTTAATTGTTTTATCCATTAATTATTTTGCTCTGGCTAACTTTAATGTCAGAGGAGAAAACACATTTGGAGGAAATCCAGCTCACTGTACTGCAGGCACTGTCTTGGCTCCTCATCAAATGGAAAGAACAAACATTAGCAGGTCTGATTATTAACCCAGCGTTCCAAGGTCCATTGCTGCATCCCCACCACTCCTTTCAGCTTCTGCTGCCTACTTACCAAAACTACAAGATGTCTTTTGTTCAGAGGTGGTCTTCAGGGATCTTCAAGCAGTGGGATAAATCTTTCAGTGCTACAAGTATTTGATGAAAGTAATTTTTGTTTTGTATTTGCAAAATTTGAGCAAAATGCACAAGTTCAGGCCGAGATTGTTTACAGCATTTTTAAAATATGACTTTGGACCTGTTTGGTACAAACTGATAAAATGCTGACATATTTTAAACCCTTCTGTTCCACAGCAAGACACAAGAGTTACTCCATCCCTGCCCAAACTGGATCTCCATGTTATTCCTGTGTGGCAAAAAGGGTTTACAGGCAAGGGAGTTGTCATCACAGTCCTAGACGATGGATTGGAGTGGAATCACACTGACATCTATGCTAACTATGTAAGTTTGAGCATTAGAATGCTATGGAATAGATTAACCAGTTGTAAATTTGATAAACAGACACTCTTCCCCAGCTCATTGCCTGTTCTGTAAGTCAGCTCCTGCAGTACAGAGACTGAAATATTTGCATTAGGCATGATTTGAGACCTGGTCTGTGTCACAGGAAGCTGAATGTCACTTAGCAATGGTAGCAGGGTGGGTATTTTGTTGTTCTGTTTTTCCGTCAGTAGATTTAGTTCCCAGACACATTTGTATGTAGTGGTTTAATGCTAAATTATTAAAGGTCCATGAAAAAATAATGGATTTGTTAATGGCCACCAAATTCTACCAACTTGATTGCTGCCAATGTGAGGCACATCAAGTAAATAAATACAGACTCTAGAACCCATTTTGTTACACAGTTTAGAAATGCCTTTTCTAGTCATCTGAATTAATTCAGCTTTTCTTTTTCTACACGTAGGACCCAAAGGCAAGTTATGATTTCAACGACAATGATCATGACCCCTTTCCTAGATATGACCCAACAAATGAAAACAAGTGAGTAACTTCCCGGCTGTCTGAAGAGAACAAAACAGTACAGTATTAATTTGTGTGTTAGAATATACAAGTGCAGACATTTCTATCTATGTCTCCTGTGGCAATCATTTAATAAGAGGAAGAATTTGTGTAACAGAATCACAGGATGACTGAGCTTGGAAGGGACTTCTGAAGGTCATCTGCTCAAGCAGGGAGCTCTAGAGCCTGCTGCCCAGGATGATCCAGATGGCTTTTGAATATTTCCAAGGACAGAGAGGCCACAACCTCACTGGGCAACCTGTGTCAGTGCTCAGTTGCCCTCAACATAAAGAATCATTACTGGATGTTCAGAAGGAACTTCCTGTGTTCGGGTTTGCAGAAACTTTCTCACATAACGTTGATGTAAACACTGGGATTAAATTCCCAGACAAAGAATTTAAAAATTGTAATCTCCCTGTGATGTCCTGAAGCTGCTCATGTTTTTGTGTGTGTAAGGTACTGATGTGTTTCTGCAAGATTAAGGGAACAATCTATTCATGTGACTGTGTGTGTTTCTGGAATGATACCTCCCAAAGCACATTTTAATTTAATTTCTCTGCTTTGCAATGTGAATGTAAAAAAATCAGAAGTCTCCTGGTAGGTCTGTCTGGGCACATATGTTGTAGTCCAGTTATGGATTTTTTTCATAAGAAAGAGAACAGGAGGGGCCTCCTTAGAAGCTGGTACACAAAATAAGTCAATTTCTTAAACAAATTAGGATGCCACTACTCAGTACAGATAGCAAGAAACTTATGCACTGGTTTCCTGTTTTCTATCAGACAATACAGTAGCAACATAAATCACTATATGGGGGAAAAAAAAAGATCAGTCAGAGGATAAAAATCCCATTAATAAGATATTTGAAAAATGGCATTTCTACTTTGTTACAGTGTTATTTAAGAGAAAGAAGCCATTATCCTCTTGTTATGATGTCATTATCTCTTAAATCTACCTGTATTTCCTCTAATCTTTATTAATAAGTAAATGGAATTCAGCCCAGAAGCACTGAAGCATGTCATTGAATAACAATCTGTAGCATTACATAACACTGCTCTCTTACCTTGACGCTCATATGAAGGCTTTCTGTACTGTGGAATTAGAATCACCCATGGCAAAAGAAAAGATTTGCATAGAAAATAGTTGTAACAAGAAAAAATTAGCAATGGGGATACTTTAAAGGCTTGCTTTCTGAAATCCTAAATAAATGCAGTCATAAAAAAGTATCTAAACGTGTGATTAATACTTGTGTCATATTTCTGTCTGAAGACAGCTCCTTAGCCCCAAATTTTACACTGCTTTTGCACTCTACTAAAATACTGGAATCTACAGTGAGATTTAGGAAAGCATTTATCATCTCATGAAAATGTTCCTTTTATCATTAAGCAGGTAAAATTATATTCTATGAAGCTTACGAGAAATAAATATTTTCGTATCATGTAGACACAACTCAAAAGCTCTTCAATAACTGCATTGCATTCATTTAAAGGAAGAGTTTGAACAAATCAAGGTCCTTGATGAGTCTTTCTGTATGATATAACAAAGATGTTATGATGTGTTCTTTATTCTTGCCATATTTATTCAGGCACGGGACACGGTGTGCAGGAGAAATTGCCATGCAAGCCAACAACAGAAAATGCGGGGTTGGAGTAGCCTACAACTCCAGGGTTGGAGGTAAGGAAACAAAAATAATTAGATGTCTAATAGGAACGGAAACAAGACAGATGCTGAGTGTTGTCAGAAACCATTAATCTGAAATATGAATGATTGGTAGTTCTTGGAAAACATGAATCTTGCAGTATTAAAAGATTCAAAATCCTGTCTGGCCACAGTGCTGAGTGTCACCTCTATATGACAGGATTTCTTGAAGAAAGTCTGGAATTTGGATATGAATAGATAGATAGGTAGAAAATGTAACAACAGCAGCAACAGTATAGGAAGGGCTGCTGCTGCTGATAATAGTAATAAAACTAGTAATAATAATGTTAGTAATATTAACAATAATAATTAATAACAACAACAACAACAATAATAGCAACAGTTTATATTGTACCTAGAGCTAAGACTGTATCTCTTAAGGAATGATGGACTAATTACTTCTTACTGTTTATCCAGGGGAGGAGAGGGATTGAGCAGAGGGAAAGAAGTAAAAAAAAATTATACCCACCCATACTTGTAGCATATTGTTTCCATCTACACAATTACATTCAAAAGGTCATGTCAGTCAAGTTATTCAAATTGCTGTGCTTTTTGTTCCAAAACCTTCCTTCTCTACTCTCACCATAAGTTAAATCCGAAAACAAGGAGAGTCTTACCTGTCAATCAATATTGTTGTTTTGGTTTTTTTAATCAGTGACTCAATATGTTAGCTGATTATGAAATAATCATGATGCAAGTATCGGTTGCAAGTGGTTATTTAGCTCAGAGGAAGTTATTTGTACAGCTCTACTTTTTCCATTATTCCCTCTTTTTCCTTTTAAACGATGGGATGATAAGTGGCAATTGATACCCGTAAGTGTCGTTCCCACCATTTCAGCGTGGTGTTTTGCTGATTCCCAGTCACTCCACTGAGCTGTCATGGATGTCAGCTTTGCAGTTGCCTTTGCCATAATGCATTATGCTGTCATGATCTGTTTAAATAAAATATCTCACTCATAATATGAAGACATCAGATTTTCAAAGGAAGGCAAAATGGATGAAGCTGCAAAGATGTCTGAATTCCCACTGTGCCCATATTTTAAGGCTCTTGCATCTACAGAGGAGGTTTTTCCACAGCTATTTGCATATGATCTGTGCTCATTTGCAAATGCAAACTGCAGATCTGTGCGGGATGATTTATCTAGAAAAGGGAAATAACAGCAGGAAAAGCAGTCCAGCAATCCACATTACCCAGCAAGAAGCATACAGTTGGGTGGGGGAGGAGGAAGAATGGAAAAGTTGAAAGAAATTGTAAGCTGTTAGATGTGCCCAGACTGATTAAGATAGGGGTGTAACAAAAATATGTTCAAAGAGCAGTGGAAGATAAGACAAGTCTTCAAAAGATTCAGATAAATTTGAGTGGCTAAACACTGGAAGATTTTTTTGATGATCCAAGCTCTACAGGATTCATTTCTCCAGAGGCTGTTTTTCTTCTTTTTGGTTTGGTTTTTTTTTTTTTAATCCATGAAATGACACACTGCACATTTCTACTTGACATTAGTTCAGGATGACTTCCTTAAATGTCTATTTGCTTGTAGCTGTTGCCACACTGGACAAATCCAGTGGTCCACAGCCACGTATTCTTCTTTCATAGTCAGCAATATCTGCTTTAGGGAAAGAAACCCTGACATGTGGAATATCTTGCTCTCCAAACTTCAGCATCAGAGGTTGGTTTAGTTTTTCCTCGAGGGGTAAAACAAAACATTCCATTAATTTTTGTTTGTTAGTTTCTTTGTTTTACTTGAAAGTACTGGGTTTAACAATCCTGAATGTTTTCACCAGTCACATCAATGCCTGGCCCTACTCTGAAACCTTGGCTAGCCTCTCCAGTGTTTTGTGGCTGTGAGGACCATAGGCTTTTCTGTGTGCTGTGTGAAGAAAAAATACTCTTAATGCCAGTTTTCAAAGCAACACTTTTCAGTGCCCTTTCACATTCACCTCTTGGTCTGTGTAGAGTTGAGAAATGTGTATCGACCACCTCTGGAGTAAAGCAGGGTATGTGTATTTTCATGCATACCTAACCATACCGCTGTGTTACGATATTTCCATGGTGCTGCCATGGAAATTAAATGATTAAGAAGCTCCATTTTACAAAGGACTGGGCTGAGAGTTCATGCACAGTGACGTGTTGTTAAAAATAGCCTTCTGCCAGGCAGATACATATATGTGTCTGAAATCACCTTGGGCTTTCCCTGCTTTTGATTTTGTGGGACTGATGATGGGAGCAAGAATAGAAAAGAGTTTATGCAAGAGGACATAATTGGAATCTGCTTAGGGGAATATCACTGCAGTCATCAAATCCCTCAGTTGACTTGAACAATCAGGGTTTTTGACCATCAGGAAGGCAAGACATCAATTTTTTCCTTGAACTGTTTTCATCAGTGTGGAGTCATTGTTCTTCAGTTGTTTTTTTTTTCCTTATTACATTATTTATCTGCAGAGTTGTCTTTGTCTTTTTCTGTGGAAAGTATCTGCACATTGCTCCTCGCATTCCCAGTATCTCGTTAGGTGTTGCAAGCTCTCACCTGGGGCTCGCAGTCGCTTTCACGCAAGCAGATCTTTGCTCACAGTGTGCTGGCTTGAGAGAATCTGGCAATTCTGAGCCAGCTGAAAAAAGAGTAATCAAACCATTCGCAGTTTAAGACAATCCTGGGTAAGTGGTGTTTTTAGTACCTGAGGCACAGGATATATACCTCGGTGTTTTTCCCAGCTTTGTGAGTGATAGCGGAGCAGCTGTGGTTGAGCGGATTAACTCCTTTGTCTGGTTTTACCACTAATGAATATGAAATAATAAAGCTCAGCTTTATCTCAGAGGTATTAGGAGTATTAAGAGGTCAGCCATTTGGGAAAAGAATTATGCTTGCAGTCTTTTTTCTCTGCTTGATAGCATAAAAAAAAGAACAAGACACTGAGCTACAAGGGTGAGGCTGGAGGTTTTTTGTTGGGTATTTTTGGGGGGTTTTTTAATAGAATGACTACATTTTGCCTGCTACGCTCTGGCAAAATCCCGGTTTTGTGGAAATTACTGGAAAATGAGTTCTCATAATTCACCTACTGCCAGCAATGGTGCAGCTGCTGCAGTACTAACCTGTCAAATCCAAGGGAACCCAGACATTTTTATTGCTTGTAAACACAGGCTGAATCCTGACTCTGTGGCTCTTATACTGCTGCTGTTGCTGTAAGAGCCATGCCACAGTGGGAATTTTGCCAGATTTCTGCTTTTTCTGCTGTCCTCCAGCACCAGACAGAGGTAGCAGCCCCACTGCAGAGCTGTGGCTTTGCACAGCGATGGATCCAGTGCAGATGAACCACTGCCTGCACCTGAATTTTAAGTACCACCGAGATCAGGCTTGCTCTGAAGAATATTAGATCATACAGCTCCTAATAAATTGTTAATGGCTAGATATCTCTGGATTGCTCACAGCAGAAAAAAAACCATCGCAGTAGAAAACCAGGGAGGTTTTTTTTCTGTGGTGGAGATTGAAGAGCTGGTGAAAGTGCAGCATCACAGAGACAGCAAAACCTTTAATGACTGTGAGGACTAAGTGCTTTAGTCAGAACTTTCAGAACTACATCTTTGAACTAAAACCCTTAGAACTCCTAAAGATAAAAGTAATGTTGATAGAACCTATTTAATTTCAGTGTCATTTTAGCAGTTTGAGAAGTCTTTGTTACAGATGTAAGAAGGAGGAGGAAGAAAGAGAATGCAATAAGAAAAAGCAGGAGCAGTAAGCAAGACACCATCTTCTTGGGTCTCTGGAGGAGGAGAGATAGAAATAAACAGGAGGCTAACATGATTTTAAGATTTCTTTTTTTAATGTTTGTAGAGAAACACTGAGCTCTGCAAATAAACACTAACTGTACTGTTTTACACTGTCAGGAACTGTCCTCAATATTGCTTACACAAACAGGAGTCAGCTGTGGTTGCAGTAGTTATGGCTTAACTTTCCCGGAAACATTAAAAACAGTTAACAAAGACAGGAAGGAGGGAACAGAAAGTAAACCCAGTCTGCTTCTTTTTTTTTCCTGTGAAGGTATACGAATGCTGGATGGAATAGTCACCGATGCCATTGAGGCCAGTTCAATAGGTTTCAATCCAGAACATGTGGATATTTACAGTGCAAGCTGGGGCCCTAACGATGATGGTAAAACTGTAGAGGGACCTGGGAGACTGGCACAGAAGGCTTTCGAGTATGGGATAAACCAGGTACGATACTTCAGGGAAAGCTAAAACAAAAATGTGGCAGAGAAGATAATTTTAAGATGGTTGATACCAGAGAACGAATGAAAGTAGCTTGTGCTGTCTTTGATCAAACATATTTGAAATGGACATGATATATTTTAATAGTACAGATGAGAGAAATTTCCAGCCAGTAAAGGACTTTTGAAAAAACACCATTAGGGCTTTCTAAACTGGTTTTAAGGTGCTAATCTCCATAGATAAGCTTTCTTTTTACATCCTTAATTTTGCTGCCTTTGTCTTACCCTACACCCACCCTTTTCTGCTGCTTGTTTTACACTGAACAGTAATTGGATTTCTGCACTGAAAGCCCATAAAATTTAATACAAAATTCCTGCTTCATGAATATTTTGCTGTGTGAAATAGTGATGCATTTTAGCACCCTGCGGATGATATTGTATTGTGCTAATTGCATTAATTTATAAATTGGTGCATATCGTGATCTAATTAAAATGAAAATAGTGCAAATGCATGATGAAGAGTACTGGGAGCAATATTTTTACTGGGTTTTTTTTCATGTTACCCTCTTTAGATCTGTTTGGATGATATATAGGGTGCAAACTGAGAGCTGCCATGTATTTATTAGTAAACTACTCTAGCTTTTGCCAGCGAGGTGAAAAGATATCTAAAGACAGGTACTAATAAAGAGAGGAAGACTGAATCATAGACGGGAGAAGAGAAAAATGGCTTGAAGAGCAAGCAAAGAGAAAATCTTGGATAAAGGGCAATTAACATCAGTAGGCAGAAGGAGAAAAGGACAGAACAATGCAAATGCTGGCAGCTAACAAAGACACTCCGAGGGAATAATGGAGACTGAGAGGAGAGAGCTGATAACAGGTTAGATGTCCATAGGTAGGCAACAAGAGCAGAGGGAGAATTAAAGGTGATAATTAAGCAACAAACGTTCATTGGTCTTACTTCAAAAAAGCACGTTCTTTGGTGAAGAATGTATCTTTTTTACAGCTTGTTTTATTTCTCATGGGGAACAAATTTACCCATTTGTTTGTTGGGATTCCAGGATTCCTTTGCAAAGGTCTGGCTGGTCTCCATTCTCCTTAAAGTCAGCCAGTGTTGGAATTGACAACAAATCTAATCCCTGGATCCTTCATTGCTGCTCTGGTGAAGCACCTGAGCACAGGCGGAACCTGAAGAACTGAAGAAGTGTTCAATCAGAGCAGGTGTTGGGATACACCAGTGCTTTTCTGGACTGCAGCCTTTGTTCTCAAAGATACTACGTCATTTTCTGTAGTTGTTGTGGCTTGTCCTTCCCAATTTTAAAGCTGTGTCACAGAGTACACCTTACTTCTCTTTGCTTTTAATGTTTTAAGTGCTGCAAATGTCTTAGCATTTGCATAAATAATTTCAAATCTCACCCAAGTGGAGTGATTAAAAAAAATTGTATTCCAACTACTGTGGAATATTAAATGTGCATATATTAATAATGAACAACATAAGAAATTTTGCTTGTCACACAAAACATACTTTTTTCCTCCGAAGAACTAGTAGAGCTTAAGACTGGATTGTGATGCATGTTTCCTCTGTGAAAGCTGTGATGTTTTACATGGTTATGCCCAGAGGCTGGAGATGCTGACCCACAGATCTGTGAGAGAAGGGAGGGTTTTCAGTGTGTCCATCATTCATACTCCTAACCCATACCTCTCTGAGTACAGGCAAGGCAAAGGAAATAAACCCTGATAAACTTGCCTATTCTTAAAAAAAGAAAACGGCATTTTTTTCTCGAAATGGTGAGGATCAAAACATGAGCATGTGGAAAAAATTTACCCCTTGAACACAGACTCTGTTTTTAATTTGAAAACCTGAGGATAGTTGCTGTATCTGGAACACTAAATCTAGGCCAGCCAGACTAAGAGATGGGCTGTAAGGTGAGCCATGGGGTATTTCAAACAGCTGCTTTCCTCTGTCTCTGTATTTTACAGTGCTTATGGAAATTTCTTCTCTTCTATGTTTGTTATATGAGGCTTTTTGGGAAAAGGAGTTGTTAAGGATACATTGCAAGGTCTGAAATCTCTTTGATAACCACTAATTTCCTTTTTTTTTTTTCCCTAGGGCCGAAATGGGAAAGGCTCCATTTTCGTATGGGCTTCAGGGAATGGAGGTCGTCAGGGTGACAACTGTGACTGTGATGGTTACACTGACAGCATCTACACCATCTCCATCAGCAGTGCTTCTCAGCAAGGGCTTTCTCCCTGGTATGCAGAGAAGTGCTCTTCAACTCTGGCCACAGCATACAGCAGTGGGGATTATACTGACCAAAGAATTGTAAGTTCCTTTTATCGGTTTCAGAACAAATAGAAAGGTATGATATACGCATATAATAAATGAAACCTCTTAACTGCTTGGCTTCGAGTGCCTTCTTTATGTTATGTTTTATGTGCTTAGTGCTTTTGTCTGGAACGTTTAAGGGATTTTTAACCAAAAAAGTGATTGTATTCCTGTATTCTTCTACCTTAAAACAAAATCATTAGGTCGATGCAGTTAAATCAACATGCTGAATTTGTCTATGGTTTGTGAGCACTGTTTGTGTATGAAAGTGGTCTCTGCATGGTTTGATATGGTCCCAATGATGCCTTGAGTTTTGGCTTTTATGTTTTTATATACTTTTAAATTCTGTATGGCTTACTATAAAACTCTGAAGCGTCTTACAGCCTGCTGGCCGCTGCTCTCTCATCCTAAGATAGACATAACAAAGGCTCTCCAAGGACACCCAGACCCAAAATGTGTAAACCAACATCTTGGAGAAGGGGGGCTGAGCTTAGAGAACTTACATCAGTAGCTAAAATTTTAATTGGCGAATTTATGCTGATATGCAAATGGACCAAACGTATAAAAGTGTGAAGAACTTGTGATTTATCGTCTATCTCAGGGTCCATTTTGGCAGTAGCCTCTGGGCTCCCCAGAGTGTACCTTTGAAGGCCTTTCAAATAAATATCACCTTTATTCCCTTACTACTGTCTAGTCTCTGTTTCCAGGTAGCCACTTCAGGCATCACCATTCTTCAGAAAAGGGCAAATGAAGAGAGATTTGGAGTAAAAAGAAAACCTCTGATGTCAGGGCCTTTGTTATACCTTGTCATTACCTATTGTAAGCCAGAGATAGCAACAACAGTGCTTCCAAATCTCCCAAACTCAGAAAGCAGGCATACCAGTCTGTGTGCCTTCCTCAACAGCACTGAAGAAAATTGCTGTGGCACAATAATGCTGAAATACCTGTAATTGCTGTCCAGCCCTGGTGAATGCGAATTTTACAATACACTGCATTGATGGGAATTAAAACAGTGTCATTCCAAGTTAGCCAGGAGATGAGTCCTTACTAAGTGGAGTCTCTCTGTAGTCGAGATTTAGATATATGGGCTGATGAGTTTGGTCTTTAATTTCTAAATAGAGCACATGTTTCATTGCAAATTATAGTTCTTCTGCTGAAGAGGGAGCAGAACACCAATACTAATCCTATGAGTAATTTCCTAGTAAGCAGTAATTTTGAATGTTCTAGGCCCAACACAATGATCTGTTTTCATGATTCACCAGTAAGCCTGAAACACTTATTGTGAAACCTTAGACTAAAATAAGATTTCAGTGTGGGAGTATTTTGTTCCAACACAAAACGTTTTGATACAAAAATTATAGTTGAAGTAAAAAGAGTGGATTGAAATGTGAACAGATTTAAACACTCATCACTTTTTGTGCTGGTGAGGAGTGTATTAATATGCACCAAGTAAAGGACACACAGTTACATTTGTGAGTATGGGTGTGACTGTATTTACAACTGTTTGTTCGTGCAATCTGAGGTTTTTTCCTTTATTTTGTTTTATTTTCTGTCAGACAAGTGTTGATCTTCACAATGAATGTACAGAAACTCACACTGGGACCTCTGCATCTGCACCTCTGGCAGCAGGAATTTTTGCTCTAGCACTAGAAGCAAAGTAAGATGTCACACAATTACCTTTGAAATTTGTCTCTCTCAGCCACGTCACCACCTTCCCCAAAATGCCTGTTTTAAGTGACACCACCTCATGCTGCAGCTCCACTTTTCGTCAGTCAGACTTGGTCAGGTTGATGACAAAAAATAAGCAGCTACTTGCCCCAATACCTTCCTAGAAAAGCAAAACAAATGTGACTAAATCATGATGACTGAGGAATATTTTGTGATTTTGCAACAGCATTTACTGATTTCTGGTCAAATGCACTTAAAAGTGAGGATGAACATGGATTCAGGAGAATATGATTTGAAGACAATGGCCTGCAGGAGTTCAAACTAAGCCTCAGCCAATTTACAAAAGGTTTTCTGCCGATGATGAGGCATAAAAGGGAAGGTGCCCAGGCTTGGCTGTCAGAGCAGGCAGGGAGCAGCCAGGTTCAGACCCTGTAGCGCAGGGAGTCAGAATTTAGGACTTGGGGAAGGTAAGAAAGGACAGGACACTGGCCTTTTCACAGAAAACACTTTAGGCAGTAGTGCATAGGTTTAATAACTTGGATGGTGTAGATTCAGCTCCATTTTCTACTGCACACCCCTTTGATGGCAAGAGCCAAGACTCTTAGATAATTTAAAGGATAGACTAAATCAGAGATGGAATCAAATACTCAGTTTTCAAAGTCTAGGTCCTACAAAGACTGGTGGGAAATTCTAGTGTTGCTAGCTAACTTTAAATGCCTGAATAATTTTGGAGGATTGGACTCTACTCTTGCTGGAGACCTGTTCTTCATGGACACAGAAATCTTGTCTGTTTGGAGAAGTATTGTGAGGATAAGCAGAACATGCTGTGTGTCTTAAAACAATGGGATGCCATGCACATTCGAAGCATGTTCTGTTTCAGTCCAATAATAGAAAGAAAAATTATAGAGAGCCCTGAAACAACTAACCAGGAATATTTTCTCAACAGCCCAGATCTAACATGGAGGGATATGCAGCACTTGGTGGTATGGACCTCAGAATATGATCCACTGGCTGGAAATCCAGGATGGAAAAAAAATGGAGCAGGGCTGATGGTCAACAGCCGATTTGGGTTTGGGCTACTCAATGCCAATGCATTGGTGGATTTAGCTGATCCCAAAAGATGGAAAAGTGTACCAGAAAAGAGAGAGTGTATTGTCAAAGACAAGAGCTTTGAACCGAGGTAAGGATTTGCATCAGCAGTTACCAAGCTGATGTCTATTGTGACAAAGCCTGAAGGATCATATTCTTCAGAGATCGCTCTGAACGAGACTAAGGGACTTCTTTTGATTCATTTAGTTTTGCCAGACTGTATTTCCCAGACGCAGGCAAGCAGCAGTTGCTTCTTGGATTTTTTTTTTTTTTTAGTGTAAGACTGATGGAAATTACTAGCATGAAGTCTTAACAAAGACTAAGATTACTATGTCTGCTTGTGCAGACAGAGTATGAAAGGATGATACTGTGAGGCTGAGCCCAATCAGCAAAGCTGTGAATTTTTTAGACAATCATCAGAAGACAGATAAAAAGATACTGATGTCTTAAAAGGATTTAAAAAAAAATTTCTGTAATGGGTCTTAGCAATTCTTCTCCTGTGACCGGCTTGTATACATTGAAATCAAGGTGATATATTGAGCTTTAGTCATGTCTGTAGCATTTCTCTTATGAAACACAAGTGTCTCAAAGGCTTACTGAAAAGTCTTACCAGCCACGTGCCCACAGCATAGTGGGCCTGAACAGACAGATTAATTATCATTAGTCATTGAGCTGGTTACTCAATAAGGATATCTAGACTCTTTTTGTCTCCACATGTTCACATATGGATATTTATCTGAAAAAAAATAGTCCATTTCAAAGGCTGAAGTTATACCATGTGAATGCATCAAAGGTCTGTCTGCAGAAATAGATTGCAGTGTTTAAAAGTCACTGCTTGGTAACCTTATTATTTATGCTATTTTACCATCAAATTGTTTTTATGAGCTGTCTTTTTCACAAAATGCTGAGCCACTACTGAGGTATGCCACACTTGCTGTTTATGTATTTTTATTGCAGTCCTGTATGTTACATTATAAAACAAAGCTCCCATGATCTTGAGTTAAGAATTATTTATGTGGAGCTTTAGATACCCATTCTCTTTGGAAGTAATGGGAATTGTGCGGAGAAAGCTATGCAGAGTGCCTCGCTGTGCAGAGCGTGAACAGAAGACATTACCTTTTATTTTGTTGAGCTGGCATTGACTCTTCCTTTCTCATCATTCTGAAACGGCTGTTAAATGTGTCATTTACACCTCATAACCCAGAACCAAAAGTTCCAGTGAGTAACCAAGGAAACACTACAATTTTGACAGATTATTAAGAGCAAATGAAGAAGTCATCATCAAAATTCCCACAAAAGCCTGCGAGGGTCAAGAGAATTCCATTGCATCTCTGGAGCACGTGCAGCTCGAGGCAACAATTGAGTATTCCCGTAGAGGGGACCTTCATGTCACTCTGGTTTCTCCATCAGGTAAGGGAGGCAAAGACACACTTTGTGTTGCTGTAGTGTGTAACATTTACTTCATGAAAAAAATGTGGTTTTCAGTGCTTAAAGAGAGCTAAATATATCATTGGACAGATCCAGTGAGGGTAAAACATCCTGGGATCTATAGAGACCCCTCTTCAACCTTCACGTGCTCTGGGCTATTTTTGTGAAAAGAGGTTTGAAAATCATACTTCAGAAAATGCAGGTGCAGAACATTTTCATGGAGGCAACAGGACCTACGAAAACTCAGGGTTCCTGGCAGACAACAAATTATAGATCAATAATTTGTATCAGACTTCCTGTGATTTAGCAGACTAATGGAAAACTGAGGAAATCTGATCCCTTAGGTTTCATTTCATGCATCTCCCCATTGGTGTATTTAAAAAAACAAAGTGTTTCTGTTAGGCGCCTTAGTACAACTATACTAAATAAGCTAGAATACGGCAAGCTGTCTTGACAACACCCTGAAATAACACAATAAGACAAAAAAAAAATTGGTCTAAACAACTAAGAGTAAAGTCTGTTAGATCAACTGGTATTAATAGGGAAAAAAAAGACAAGCTTTCAGATACAAATTTAAACATCAGGCTGATCTAATTTTTCTATTTCTAGGTAGCAATCATCAAGTACTGCTGCCTGCACTGCAGTATCATTTTGCTTTCATGGTTAAATTGTTTTTCCCTTGTTTCTTGCTGCTTTTCTACTTTCCTGCAAAACGTTAGTAGCTAATGTATGTCATTCATTTTCTATATTTATGGTGTTACCTTTAAATATATTTATAAATTGTGACAAGGCTCCTTGGGGCTTCACTGTTCCTTATTATGTAAATATTGCTGCCTTGCTCTTTTCCTTAAATGCAAACAAACCCAACAAATTTCCCCCTGAGCAGTAGACCCTCTTTTGCCACAGAACTGCTTTGTGAGCTGCAGCACTTTTGTAATAATAACAATGCAAATGCTTTTCACACTGTCAAAGGACCAGGCTGTAAAAATTTACATCCACTCACCAAAAAAAAACCAAACCAGTGATGAAATCATGATAAGGCTGTGGTTTCACAATACTGCATGAGCTGGTTTGCCTTCAAAACCTCCATTTCAGAAGTTTCTTGAACAGCTCATCGGTGGAAAAGACTGGTTGTGCCCAACATCTTCTCCTTATTCTTCTTTTATGTGCATTCAGTACCTTTTTGTGCTAGAACACTGAACAAGATGTACCTTCTTGGTGTGACATAACAGCTTGTGCACTCCTAAGCACTGCTGTAAAAATAATTACAGGAACCACTGCTAAAGGAGCCGCTGCTGAACAGTGAATTTTCCAGGTCACCTCTGCTCTAGGCAGTGTGCAAGCTGAGAAATGTGAAAAGTGGGAGCTGACAGTGTATGGACAATCACAGGGTTGATCTTGCACCCACACAGGGACCAGCACTGTCTTACTGGCTGAGAGAGAGAGAGACAAATCTCCCAATGGCTTCAAGAACTGGGACTTCATGTCTGTCCACACATGGGGGGAAAATCCAACAGGCACCTGGATTTTAAGAATTACTGATATGGTGAGTATGCCTGTATGCTAAGTAGCTGTGTTTGGGAGCTAACACAGATAAAATGATCCCTCATCACTACAAAGCATGTTGAATAACAAACCTGCTCATTAAGCAAGCTAAATGAGGGGGTATTTAAGATATCCAGCTGGGTTGAAGATCAAAGAAAAAAAAATAGGGTCAGATTTCCGTGTTCTTTACCTAACTGCAAATCACCTCTCTCATGTCATTGACACATACCTGTCAAAAAATTTTAATGCCTGTGTTTTTTAGACATACACCACCGAAATTAATCACTTAATAAAGTTTTCTATGATTCATGGAGAGAAATATGCAATCAAATCAACATATGGTTAACTGGAAATTTTTTCTGCAGAAAAGAACACAGCATGGATCTAGGCTTCTCTTGGTCCACGTGCACAGTTTTCATTAACCAAAAACCTTTTGAATTAATGATTTTTTGGGGGATCTCCGTCACCTATTCTGATGCATACATTTTCCTAATTTCTTTCCGAGAGTATCTACTGCTGAACAATGTTTAAGGATTAAAGCCGAGTAGTCTACAGATACAAAATAAATCAGTTTGCTAAAGCCACTTGGGGATATGGATTACAACAGCAAGACACCAGAATTAAGCTGCTTGGTAGGCAACTGAAAAATAATTCCCTTCAAAGAGAGAGTGATCAAGCTCACTCATCTCATTGAAGTTGTCTGTTAATAAGCTTGTCCCTAGGGGTCAGATCTCGCCAGAAACTGAAAGCTTCCTATTAGACACTGAGCCTCCAGCCCCTATTGGCCTCAAATTGTAAACAGGAGGGTATTGCCAAGAGCTGAGCAGATGGACAAGGCACTAGGAGTAAATATTACTATCAGCAGCATAATGTTAATGCTGCAGGCTTATAGACAACCCCATGGTGACAGATACCCCGCTCTTTGAATGCATTTTTGTGGAACAAAGTTAAGAAGAGCATTTTGTTTGTAAATCAGCTCTCATTTCAAGTGAGAGCTTCCTGAAACATACAATAAAGCAAGGTTTTTGTCCTCAAGGCATGATACACTCTTTCCTCACCTCATAGGTTTTTGTGTTTTCTGTACTTGTCCCTTCCACTTTCTACTTCTGAAATACTGCCACCAAAATTTATAAATAAACATTTGCTACTCGTTTCCACACACTTTATTTCAGATTACTGTTGTACACCACATGATAGTAAAGAATAGTATTTCACATTATCATTTCCAATGGTAACTTTTTTAAGGAAATTACCAAAGAATGGCCTAGTGAGCAAATTCTATAATGCAAAATACTACTTCAGTAACTTCTAGCATTATGACAAAAATCCATTGCTGGTTACATGATGAATTAATAATTATGTTACATCAAAATGTGAATATCTGGAGCAGTTAAGCTATTGTATTAAATCCCATATTCTGATATACTCTGTCTCTACTAAATCTGTGGCTTTTGTGCTTATGAATCATACTCTATAGGCAGGTATTGAAAGCCTGATAATTTGCTTTGGGCGCTTCTGTGTGTTTTGCATTCAAGTGTCTGTTTTCATCTTTTGTGTCCTGAGAACCTATTCTGATGCCACGCTTGTTTTTCAGTCCAGACGAATACAAAATGAGGGAAGGATTGTAAACTGGAAATTGATTTTGCATGGCACTGCTACCCAGCCCGAACACATGAAGCAGCCACGTGTGTATACATCCTACAATGCTGTGCAAAATGACAGAAGAGGAGTGGAGAAGATGACGGATATTGTAGAGGTAGAGTTATATTACATTTATGCCTTACATGTTTTTCAGTTTATAAGAAAATGTTGGCTTGTTTTGCCTAGTAAGAAGACACATATTCATTTTGTATTCATTTTATCTAACCCCTGACTGGTTTTGAGTGTATACTGTAATTTTGCCCAGGTCAACAACTGATATTTTTATTAGTCTCTGTTTTCAAATTGCAGAATATAAGAGTTTTAGAATGATAACAGGAAATTGCTCCTAAAGCAAGAAACTGTATGGCCAGTGCAGTTTTGCGGTAGAAGGAGGGAGGAAGACACCTCTGACAGACACACAAAATTAATGTAATTCTACTGAGAACAAGTGTCACATCCTAAAGGAACTTTGCCTGGTGGAATGCTTCCAGGGAATTTGGAAGGAATTTCAGGAACAAAGGGCTTGACAAAAGTCAGGAACTCACTGATTCAAAAGATTTGGCTCAGTGGATCTGTTGCTGCCAGATCCTTTATCACCCCCTGTTTACCCTACAGATAACAGTGCTCTAAAAATACAACAAGGCAGAGTGACCCTGGGTTTCAGGATGCACAGGATGGTAGTAATGTACATTTTCATTGTGCTTGATTACGTCAACAGCTTCGGAAAATAATCCCATCACATCAAATTTTCTCCCCATTAAGTAATTAGGACATCCATAAAGCACAGAGAGTTTAAACTTCCTCAGACAGGTTATGAAAGGTGGGCGTGATAATGGCCTTTAAATCCATTACATAAATATCTGCAGGTCTGGCAGCCATGGGCAAGAAAAAAAATCAGAAGAAAGCGAAAATGGATTCAACAGGTTCTGTAGGAGAAAACGGGTGGACATGGTAAAAAATACATGAAGATTAAACTAGTGTTCAGTTAGAAATACAGTTCTAGGCTAAATGAGGAAGCTCTGCAGACATATACTAGCATTGAAACAAGATCATGCCTCTCACCAACTGCTCTGTGAATCTGTATTTGGGATTGGTCTTCTTCCAAGGTCTCCTAGATATGTGTTATGGCCACCCATTAGCCATACTTCACTGTATTTTTCTCAGGTGAGATAATCTACAGAGAAGGATGGAAGCAGTGGTTCAATCCTTTTCCTAAGGGTATGAGGCACAATCAGAGCTGCCGTCACCACTGCATATACGTTTCCTTCACTTAGACTGCTGTGTCCTGCGGCACAACCAGAAATATGTCTTAAGACTGGGAAAAATACTGGTATAAAATGACATGTTGTATCCTGCCAATGTGGAATCTGAATTTATAACTGCCTATATTGTTGGGGGATTTGATATTTTATACTGTATAGTCCTTTTGATAGTTTGTTTTGGTTGATAATGGTCTGGTTGTTTTCTAGATGCCCAAGTGGCTCCTGAACGAAAAAATAACATTTGCCCACAGACAGATGGAGATCACAAACAAGAGCAAACCTTAAGCCAGTCAGTCTCTCATTGGCACCTGACCTTTTTTCATGCTAATCTGTGTTCTAGGACCACACCACACTGGAGAGCCTGAGTGAAAAACCCAAGGCCACAGAAGACACCAGCAGCAGCAGTGACAAAGCAGAAGATAAAATGCCATCAGAGGCCATGCTGCATTTACTGCAAAGTGCTTTTAGCAGACAGATGGATCAGAAGCAACTGCCAAAGAAGACTGCAAGTGAGAAGTTAAACATTCCATACGAACACTTCTATCAAGCCCTCAAAAAATTGAACAAGCCCTCCCAGTTGAGAGGCTCAGAAGAAAGCCTGTACAGTGACTACGTTGATCTTTTTTACAATGCTAAACCTTACAAGCATAGAGATGATAGACTGCTGCAAGCGTTGGTTGATATCATAAATGAAGGAAATTAACTGTAGGGTATGGCACTAGGTTGGAAATATTCATTCTCCCCACCTGTAGTTTTTTTTCCAAAGTCTGTGTATGCTCTAGTTGTGTGATTGCTGCTTTGATTGCTTCATATTTAATACAAATATCAAGGAAGGGAAAAAATGGGTGTGAGGGGATAAGGCAGGAAAATTACACTTTTTAGTATTATCTTTTTTCAAAGCCTTTCTTCAGAGTAGATTTGCCCCCTCAGGCATGAAATGCAATAGTACTCCCCTGAAAACCCTAATACTCTATTTTAAACAATTTTTGCATTACTTATTCTTCCACCCTCTTCACTTAAGCATGCAGTAGGATTCAAAACCTGAATTACCAAGCAGTTTTGAACCGAACTGCCAAAGCTATGGGGATATATTCTCATCCATGGATTTGTCGTGAATATTGCAGTCTTTGTTATATTTGTCATTTATTCTGACTTAACACTTGCAGCCAGTACTGCTTCCATCACAGGTGTTTTGTTTCTTCTCCAAACAATGCTCCCTCACCCTTCTGTTCTCCTGTAATGGAATATCTGGGAGGCTGGGGTTGGACTGGGGCATCAGTGAACACTGATGAAGTCATTCACAATTTAGACTGCAGACAGACACACACTAATACAAAAGAGCCCCCAGCGAAGCATCCCAGACCATGAGATGGCATTCTCTCCACCTGGCTTGGAACTACCCAAGTGAAGTGCCTGAATTATGAGCCTGGTCCTTCTAGGCCGTATGTGTTTAATGAGGACAGAATCTCCTATAAAGAGCACTTCAGAGCACTTGGCTTTCTTTTCACCGGTTATGAATCACCTGATGGAGTACTGATCTATTTGTGTCAACTCTATGAGCTTTGAGCTCCAACCTCCTACCTGTAGAGCCTCAGTTAGGTCTGTAAAGTAATACAGCTGCGTTCTGAGACACCTACATCTGCAAGTAGTCAGGCCAAGTGGAACAGAAAGAGTAGCTGTTGCAGAAAAGTCCACCTAAAGACTGTAAAATTCCCAAAACATCTTGGAAGAAAAGGCAAAATTGTTCAAGATTTTTTTAAAAAAAATTACCCTGAGAAGGGTGGGTGTGGAATGTGGAGTGGGAGGATGAGGATGAGGCAGAGGTGGCTGTCAGAAAGCAGCTAGGGTGAGCAACTCCCTAGCACTAGCAGTTTTCCACACATACCTCTTTAAAGAGAGCCAAAATGATATATTATTTTGCTTCTAATAATTAAAAAAAAAAAAAATAAAAAAAGAAGCCATGTTGGATGCTCAGAAAAGGTAGGGGATCTAGAACAAGGAAATGAAGATTCCCAGGGGATAGTTATCTCATTGAAGTGCTAAACAAAATCCAAAAAAGTGCTGACTGCTTTTTACTTTTCTTCCTCTTGTCTACTATTGAAATGTGTTTTGCAGACTCTCTAGAAATATTTGATTAGATTCTCCTTCACTGTCTATTCCTTAGAATTATGCAAGTGTCTCTAAGACAGGAATTTCACATTTTGCTCATAATCGATCAGTTCAAATAAAAATTTTTCAAACATCACACTAAATTCTGTAATTTAAAGGTAAATCTATTTGCTGTAACTAATTAAGTCTTCTGTGACTGAAAAAAGGACTTCTCTAAAGACAATCTTGAAAATTGTCTTACGAAATATAAGATGTAAAAATCATTTTTTGGGGTGGCTTTATGCCTTTCTTGGGCTTAGTCTGCCTTTTTGCCAGTTGTAAGAATTCTTTAATATTCTTCTAGTCAACAGTTGAAGGATAACATCTCCACTATTGAATGTCTCTTGTACTGAATAGTTCCCTCTCTACTAAGAAATTTGCTTAGGAAGAGAAGTAATTTAAAAAAAAAAAAATTCCCTGGAAGTGGTGCAAATCAGAAAGCTTTCCCTTTGCTGTCCTTTCCACACAAAAGCTTTCTGGCAATGCATAGCTAATGAACAAGCAAACGATGAAAATTTCTAATTGCTGCTATTATGGAATGAGAGCACTTACTTTCGCTAATGTTTAATTTTCAGAATAGACTCATCTGGCGAGGTAAGGGCCACTTTTAGTCCTATGCTAAGAGGCTGGTTCCCTCAGATAACAATAAATTTAGCCAGTCCTCATTCAGGTATATTACAGTGAGGAAAGTACTAACAACACTCCATCAGGCCTTGAAATAAATTTTCTGGTTAAAAGGGTGGGAAACAAAAGACCCTCCTTTGTTTTAAGATCAGTTCCTATGCTGTAGCCAAAGTTTCAACAGAGGACAAGTTTAAAATCTCTCTTTTGAATGTTTCCAACCCAGATCAGCTTGTACAGGAGTAAATTATTTTTATTGTTAGTCTTTCCTTCGTGCCTGCGTGGATTTTGTGAAAAATGTAAAAGTTGAAAAAAAAAGTTTTCTCTCAGAATTTTAAATTATATTTTCGTTACAGGTATTTATAATATAGCAAAGATTTTATTGAGCAGACAGAATTTTAAAAGGCATAATAAATTATATTGAAGAACCAGATTTTTTCTTGAGAAAGAGACAATTTCATCCAATAAAGGTATTTTTTAAAAGGCATGTTACAACAGCAACTGCAACATGTATGTGATGTGATGTTAAAATTTGTCTACTAGTAGCATAATACAATGTGTTAGCAGAGCTCAGTGTGTGGTCTTAACATTTGTGAAGAAAACAGTAAGATAAAGTCAAGCTATTGACTTTAAAGGAACGGGAAATTGAGCTTAGAATGAAAAATAATGGCTTCGGGAAATAACCAGGGGTTGGGTGGAAAAAAATGTGAAATGTATTGAAAATGAGGGCTTTCAAGGGATCTCTTCACCAGTAACACTCACTGTTTCCTTCTTACAGCTGCAGCAAGTAAGATTTGCTGTGGACATCACTGACAGCAGGATTTTCTGTAATTCAGACAATTAAAAAAATTCTGCCTATTTAATACACAGATGTGTGTGTTAGAAGCACTAAAACGAAATAATGCAGCAGAAACAGTCAGGGAGTCAAGGTAAACACGTGGGTCATCACTTCCTTGCACGAAAACAGTTGAAATATGTGTTGTTCCCTCCACCACTACTCACATTTCAAGCCAGCAGAGAAACAAGCCCTTGCACCCCTATACACTGGAAACAGTGTAACCAACTAAATCTCAATTACAAAATCTGCTTGTCAAATGCCCTAAGGATAATTAAAACACTTGTAATGTGCTTTCAATGGATGCATTCCCACAGCAGAAATACTTATAGTAAATGTACATAGAAAATGGATTTCTGAAGCAGCACTAAAAAAAAAAAAAAAGAGAAATCTAAGTCTAAATTAGAGCAAACTACCTAGCTTCCACACTAAACAGTGGTTTTTCTGTCAAGTTGGCTGGGTTTTGAAACACTGCATTTGAACTTTCTACCTTCTCCTGCTCTGAGTTATCCAAGCAGAGTTTCTGGTCAGTCACATCTTGTAACTCCAAACTTGTTAATTTAGTTTTTGAATGAAGTGTCCTCTTTCTCACCTCTCCCTCTCCCCTTCACTCTGAAAACAAATATAAGTATTTTCAGTAAATAGAAGGCTATTTTAAGAGAGAAAAGGAGGGCTTTACAAATGAAATGCTAGTTCTAGTATTTATTATTGCATTATCTTCGTGTCAGAGATTAAAAGAGGACGTGGTCTGTTTGTTAAAAGTGCACATTCAAGAGTAGGAGAAACACTTGATTGTTGCTTTTTTTGTGTATGGATCACACTGTGGAGGTGGCAGTCACAATTAACTCCTTGCACATCAGAGCAACAGGAGGAACTGCAATGTCCCTGAGAGTCTCCTTCCGCAACATTAAGCCAGTCTCTGCCACTGCAGTTTTCCAAACATTACAAACCCGAGAAAAGTTGGCATCCGAGTTAGTTCAGCTCCAAAAATAATTATACATGAAAAATTACAGGGGGAAAAAAAAAGAGTTATTATAAAACACAGAGTACCTGCACAGCCTAAACCCCTTCTATTTGATCAAGTATTTCCTTTCAGCAAGTCCATTTTCAAAGCTCTAAGGAGCCATTCCATTCACAGCATCATTTTAGAAAACTCTAGAAATGTGTATTTTGCTTGGAATCAATTGGCTATCTAATATTTCTAACTGCAGACTGAAAAGGTTCAAACTCCAACCCCACTAGGCACTAATAAAGATAATTTCTGTAAACATTCTTCTATTTAATTACACAAGTACCCATTAAAAATATCACTTTTCCTACTGCAATTTGTGAAAATAATGTAACCAGAAAGAAGGAGAAATTTTGCTTCCAGCAATGCAGTAAATGCCTACTGGAAAAAAATAGATCTAATATGTTCCAAGTTCCACTAAGATACTAGAGAAAAATAAATAGATAATATGTGAAAGTGGGTGGTTATCAGGAAAATATATCTTAATGGTTTGAGCTATTTGAGCTATTTGACTGCCTCCAATCAAATGTAGCTAAGCATATATCTCTTTCTTTCTGATGTCATATTCTTTCCCTAAAACAAATGAATTGGTTGCTGTTGCATGTAGCATTTTGTTTGAATACAGCCACGTTATCAGCCAGTGTTTCAAACCATAAACATGCAGCATAATGCAGTGCCATATATTCTGATATGGAAATGCACTTAGGACCAGAGGCGTGCAGCTCTGCGTGTGCTGCTGCACGAAGGGCTCATGTGAAACAGATCCATAAATGCTGGACAAAGAGGAGAGCCATATGCCAGCCCCATTAGACACAGAGAATTAATCCCCCTCTTCAGAATAATGGTGGTGGGAATGCAGAGCATCATGAACATCCAGGATGTCAAGACAAAGTTCAGTCCCACAGTTCAACAGGGAGCTCAGCTACTTCCATCCTTGCTCACAGTTTGAGAGGGACATATTAAAAACTGAGGATTTAGGAAGAATTCCCAGCTATGAGTTTCTCCTCTTTTACACTGTATTTCCATTACCCCATTCAAGAGAGGTGCACCATCCTTGAATCTCAGGCATCAGGCTGAAGTCTGAATGAAGTTCATTGCTGACATTTTTACATAGAAAAAATACACACGTGTACATGACTCCATGTAAAGTGTCTTTGATGGTAGAATATAGCAACTCTTAGCAAGAATATCAAGAAGGAAGAAGCTGCAGTACTAATTTGCTAAAAGAGAGTCTAAAGCTAAATTTCAGCTTGGATTTTCCATCATAGTAGCATTGATAGTGCATGTTGTTTTAGAGTGGGACAGAAAAGGAAGGGTGACTTAATTGTTTGGTAATCCCTTCAGCAAATGGGGGTGAAGAATTTGCCGAAGAATTTGCCAAAGAATTCTGTGTTTCTGCAATTGCACTAATAGAAAAATAACTCTACTCTTATGCAAAAGATAGCCATAACTCTGTAGGGGGCTCTGAACAGTTTAGACAGTTAAATATTGCTGGCTCTGTAACACAACCAGCAATTGTGTATTGGGCTCTGCAAATGCTGGATCTTGGGTCTCTAGCAAAAACATGGTAGTCAAAATTCCTTCAAGACTTTGAGCATCAAATTTGAAGCTTTTTAGGAAGGGCCCTTCATAATACCTTGAATATTTATTTATATTTACTTTAAAATTAATAGACATAGTCTCCTTTAGAGCAGCTATAAGTTTCAGAGGTCATTCTGAGTCACACGACAGAGGAGACTGACTGTCTCCAGGTGTATGGAGCAGCTCAATTGTGAATCACACTCCTTGGTCAGGCACTGAATTTATGAGTCTAAAGCTGGGCAGTGTTAAGGTTGACCCCATCTCTTCCCCCCTCTCACTCCCAGGATGGTGCCGAGTTGTGCTGAGCCCACCTTTTGTGAAAATGAGCTGAAGCTCTTGCCTGTGGAGCACTCCAGTCCACTGATGGCTGCAGGAAATTTGCAGGGATCTCTCATTGCTGTCCAAGACTGTCCTTTGCAATTGGATTGTTCTCTTTCCTCAACCCCCCAGGCTTGAGAAAAATCAATTCAGAAAACAAAAGTCATCTTTGCTTTAGCAAGTAATTTAAAAACAGGCTGTGTGTGATGTAAAACCATTAAACCTACGCTTAATCTTATTTACTTGCTTAAATCACTCTCCTGACCTGTTTAAGTGCATATATGGGATCAAGTACCTCCCTGAACACTCAGCTGAATCAGAAAGGATTGCTCCTGCATGGTACTTCTGCACAGAACAGGGGTATATGATGCTGAAGTTCGGCTCAGTTATTGCAAATACCTCCTTGTAATCCTATATTGAGTGTGTGAGTCATGCCTGGATTTCCATACACTGTGCCACCAAGTCTCAAGAGCTGCTTACATTTCTGTGTACTGGGTTTCAACCTGGCATGGTGAATCACCTTCCCTCCGGGAAATGCATGCAAAACCTTTTTTAATAGGGAAACAACATTTGCAGAGCCCCCAGCAAGCCTCATACATTTGGAGACCTTTCTTCCACACAGGATAACTTCACATCCTTAATAAACATGTCAGATGTTCAGGTATTTCACACCTGTGTGACCTTACTCTTCTTGGGAAGCTCAGGGAATGCTATTCATTTATAAGAAGTTAGACCATGTGTAGTGTATTATAACAATTCATTTATTTTCATATTACGGGGCTGTACAGATGCATCAAGATCGAAAAACTGTCAGAAGACAGATGCTTTGTTACGAATTTTGAGTAACTCTGCAATGCTCACTCTGAATGCGCTCATGTACCCAAGAAATGAAAACAGATGAAAATTATTTCAGTTGGGTGTTATTCCACAGCAGTTGAAAAGAAAGAGATGGCAGGTTGGAAACAGAGCCAGGCAAGAAGGAGTGCATTTCCTGCATTTTGTGCTTTTCCATTCTCTTCATTCAAGCAGCTCTCAGTTACAGTACCCTGGCTTCAAAGGACAAATTTTAGAGATCTTTCTGCTGCTCATGCTGATGAGTCAGATATGGTTTGTTTTGTGACAGAATTAATTGCTTTCTTGATCTCTCATGTCTCTCTTTCCTATCAGAACTCTTATTATAAAATTCAAAGCCCAGCATTTCCAGCTATTCAAGGTTCATCAGCTCTGCAGCTTGTGTTAATGAGCTCAGTTCTTTGAATTCACCCCTGTAATTTCATACTAGCTGAGAGCCTAAGCCATTATCCATTTTTAGGAACAGTCATCAACATGTACTTACCTTTAGAGATGATCAGAGTTTACTCTTCTCAGAAAAGCTAATGGCAATTTCCTCAGCTCAGTTTGTTGCACTGTTCAAAACCCCTACAGACATCTATCAGAAGCATGACCACCACACACCATTCTTACTGATGGAAGGGCCTGTTTTTACAGAAACTTTTCAAGGAAGCAGAGGGAAGGACGGGACCAACTTCCCTCACCTTTCAGTGGCACTTGAGAAGTTAAATCCCTTCAGATATATTTTAAAACCCAGCCTATATTGCACCTCCCTGGAACAAAATGTCCATGTATGGATTTCCAACTGTGATTATGCACTAAGCTGGTTGAATGTTATCATCTTCTGTTAGCTCAAAGTCAAGGCTCAGCCTCCAAATATCTTGTGTTTGCATCTGCAGTGTGTGGAGTCATACAATTAGTTTCTCTCTGTGTGGGAGTAAGAGTAGAAGAGGAAGAGATTTGATTTACTGCACTGCACGTAGCATTGCACCTGATGTCTAGATCACCCTGCCCCATCATCTCCTCTTTTCCTGAGTCACAAGTGGAGCTCATCAGCTCAGGCACTTTGTTTTCATCAGGCAGTACTGCCATCCCTCAGTAATAACCAAATTATGAAAAAGAGTTAACAGCCTAATGGGATGTAGACATTTTAAAACAAAAAGGATTTTGCTTCATGGAGGCACACCCTTTGCCCTCAACCTTCTTTGCCTTCCCCATCAGTGAAAAGCATTTTTGGTGGAGTAAAATTAATGACAAAACACAGTATCTCATGCATTTAATTCTCATTGCCATCACTTGGATCTACACATTGTTTGCAGGATTTGCAGGTCGCATAACACGTGGGAATATATTGGTTCTCTTGTAGGTACCAAAGGAGACTCCAGACAGTAGCTAACCTGAAAAAAAACCCATATCTTCAGGACCAGGAAGCTGTAAATCAGCCAAGAGCTATTAGATTTGAAACAGAACTACCCAGCCTGAAGGTAGTGGTCATTGTCCTCTAGAATTACCGATACTATACACAAACAGGCGTGGATATATTTCTATATAAATCAGTGGAAACCTTACAAAGGTAAGTATCACTAACTGCTCTCTTGAGTAGCATTAATTTTCCTTTGGTGACAATGCTTCACACTTTTTTGTAGACAGCAAATGGAGACCAGAGTGCCAGAGCCCTCCTGTTCCAGCAGCTGTCATGGTTTTTAATTTTTACCAGTCCACACATGGCCAGGAGAAAGATCATAAGATCATAGAATCATGCTGAATTGGAGGGGGCCCATCAGGATCATCAGATCTAAGCCCTGGTCCTATGCAGGACACTCCAAGAGTCACACCATGTGCCTGAGTGTCATCCAAATGCTTCCTGATCTCTGTCAGCTTCGGTGCCATGACCACTGCCCTGGGGAGCCTGTTCCGGGGCCCAACCACCTTCTGGGGAAAAACCTTTCCTGATATCCAACCTAAACGTCCCCCAGCTCAACTTCAGGCCACTTCCGGGAGTCCTGTCACTGGTCTCAGAGAGTGACCAGATTGGTACCTGCCCCTCTGCTGCCCTTTGTGAGGATGTTGAAGCTCCAGTGAGGCCTCCCCTCAGTCTCCTCTTCTCTAGCTGAACAGCCCTCATCTGCTCCTTACAGGGCTTCATCTCCAGGCTCTTCACCATCCTCATGGCATCCTTTGGATGGATTTTGAGAGTTTAATATCATTTTTATATTGTGATGCCCAAAACTGCACACAATATTCCTGGTGAGGCCTCCCCAGCCCAGAGCAGAGCACGACAATCCCTCTCTGGGCCAGCCGGCCATGCTGGGCCTGGTGGCCCTGAGGACAAGGATGTCCCTCCTGGCTGCAGGGCACTGCTGGCTCATGTCCAACTGGCCATCGACCAGGACTCCCAGCACCATCCCAGGGGCAGAATCTGTCACTTTCCCTTGCTGAACTTCACACAGTTGGTGATTGCCCAGCCCTTAAATTTGTCAAGGTCTCTCTGCAGGGCCTCTCTGCTTCTGAGGCAGTCAACAACTCCTCCCATCTTAATGCTGTTGTCAAACTTACTTAGTATTCCTTCCAGTCCTGCATTCAAATAATTTATGAATTTATGAATTTGATATTGAAGAGAACATGCCCTAAGATGGAGCCCTGCAAAACCCCACTAGTGACAGGTCACCAGTCTGATATTACCCGATTGTCTATAACTCTTCCCAAACCATGAGCCAGCTGCTCACCCATCACATGATGTGTTTATCCAGCTGTGGGATGAACATTTTGTTCAAAAGGATCCTGGGAAAGAAAGTATGGAAAGCTTTGCTGAAGTCCAAAAAGATTACATCAGTTGGCTTCCCTTGATCCACTAGGTGGGTTATCTTGTTGTAAAAGGAAATCAGGTTTGATAAGCAGGACTTTCCCCTCACATAGCCGTGCTGGCTGTGACTGATGACTGTGTTGCCCTTCAGGTGTTTTTTAATACCTCCCAGATAATCTTTTCCCTGATTTTACCAGTCACTGAAATGAGACTGACAGGCCTGTTGTTTCTGGGGTCCTCCTTCTTGCCCTTCCTGAAAATCAGGACGATGTTCACTGGCTTCCAGTCAGCTGGGACCTCTCCAGTTCCTGACTGCTCAAAAATCATTGAAAGAGGCTTTGCAATGTTATCAGCAGCTGAGAATTCTCAGACAAATCCTATCAGGCTCCACAGATCTGTAGGGATCCAGCTGGAGCAGCAGATCCCACAAAAGGGTCAGCTGGGAGTTAATTCTTCTTGCAGCTGTGGTCTNATCATCTTCTGTTAGCTCAAAGTCAAGGCTCAGCCTCCAAATATCTTGTGTTTGCATCTGCAGTGTGTGGAGTCATACAATTAGTTTCTCTCTGTGTGGGAGTAAGAGTAGAAGAGGAAGAGATTTGATTTACTGCACTGCACGTAGCATTGCACCTGATGTCTAGATCACCCTGCCCCATCATCTCCTCTTTTCCTGAGTCACAAGTGGAGCTCATCAGCTCAGGCACTTTGTTTTCATCAGGCAGTACTGCCATCCCTCAGTAATAACCAAATTATGAAAAAGAGTTAACAGCCTAATGGGATGTAGACATTTTAAAACAAAAAGGATTTTGCTTCATGGAGGCACACCCTTTGCCCTCAACCTTCTTTGCCTTCCCCATCAGTGAAAAGCATTTTTGGTGGAGTAAAATTAATGACAAAACACAGTATCTCATGCATTTAATTCTCATTGCCATCACTTGGATCTACACATTGTTTGCAGGATTTGCAGGTCGCATAACACGTGGGAATATATTGGTTCTCTTGTAGGTACCAAAGGAGACTCCAGACAGTAGCTAACCTGAAAAAAAACCCATATCTTCAGGACCAGGAAGCTGTAAATCAGCCAAGAGCTATTAGATTTGAAACAGAACTACCCAGCCTGAAGGTAGTGGTCATTGTCCTCTAGAATTACCGATACTATACACAAACAGGCGTGGATATATTTCTATATAAATCAGTGGAAACCTTACAAAGGTAAGTATCACTAACTGCTCTCTTGAGTAGCATTAATTTTCCTTTGGTGACAATGCTTCACACTTTTTTGTAGACAGCAAATGGAGACCAGAGTGCCAGAGCCCTCCTGTTCCAGCAGCTGTCATGGTTTTTAATTTTTACCAGTCCACACATGGCCAGGAGAAAGATCATAAGATCATAGAATCATGCTGAATTGGAGGGGGCCCATCAGGATCATCAGATCTAAGCCCTGGTCCTATGCAGGACACTCCAAGAGTCACACCATGTGCCTGAGTGTCATCCAAATGCTTCCTGATCTCTGTCAGCTTCGGTGCCATGACCACTGCCCTGGGGAGCCTGTTCCGGGGCCCAACCACCTTCTGGGGAAAAACCTTTCCTGATATCCAACCTAAACGTCCCCCAGCTCAACTTCAGGCCACTTCCGGGAGTCCTGTCACTGGTCTCAGAGAGTGACCAGATTGGTACCTGCCCCTCTGCTGCCCTTTGTGAGGATGTTGAAGCTCCAGTGAGGCCTCCCCTCAGTCTCCTCTTCTCTAGCTGAACAGCCCTCATCTGCTCCTTACAGGGCTTCATCTCCAGGCTCTTCACCATCCTCATGGCATCCTTTGGATGGATTTTGAGAGTTTAATATCATTTTTATATTGTGATGCCCAAAACTGCACACAATATTCCTGGTGAGGCCTCCCCAGCCCAGAGCAGAGCACGACAATCCCTCTCTGGGCCAGCCGGCCATGCTGGGCCTGGTGGCCCTGAGGACAAGGATGTCCCTCCTGGCTGCAGGGCACTGCTGGCTCATGTCCAACTGGCCATCGACCAGGACTCCCAGCACCATCCCAGGGGCAGAATCTGTCACTTTCCCTTGCTGAACTTCACACAGTTGGTGATTGCCCAGCCCTTAAATTTGTCAAGGTCTCTCTGCAGGGCCTCTCTGCTTCTGAGGCAGTCAACAACTCCTCCCATCTTAATGCTGTTGTCAAACTTACTTAGTATTCCTTCCAGTCCTGCATTCAAATAATTTATGAATTTATGAATTTGATATTGAAGAGAACATGCCCTAAGATGGAGCCCTGCAAAACCCCACTAGTGACAGGTCACCAGTCTG
Organism: Aleadryas rufinucha; assembly: GCA_013397815.1. Classification (NCBI taxonomy): domain Eukaryota; kingdom Metazoa; phylum Chordata; class Aves; order Passeriformes; genus Aleadryas; species Aleadryas rufinucha. Next base: position 10,764 of record VZTH01002399.1, on the reverse strand, counting down.
ATATTACCCGATTGTCTATAACTCTTCCCAAACCATGAGCCAGCTGCTCACCCATCACATGATGTGTTTATCCAGCTGTGGGATGAACATTTTGTTCAAAAGGATCCTGGGAAAGAAAGTATGGAAAGCTTTGCTGAAGTCCAAAAAGATTACATCAGTTGGCTTCCCTTGATCCACTAGGTGGGTTATCTTGTTGTAAAAGGAAATCAGGTTTGATAAGCAGGACTTTCCCCTCACATAGCCGTGCTGGCTGTGACTGATGACTGTGTTGCCCTTCAGGTATTTTTTAATACCTCCCAGATAATCTTTTCCCTGATTTTACCAGTCACTGAAATGAGACTGACAGGCCTGTTGTTTCTGGGGTCCTCCTTCTTGCCCTTCCTGAAAATCAGGACGATGTTCACTGGCTTCCAGTCAGCTGGGACCTCTCCAGTTCCTGACTGCTCAAAAATCATTGAAAGAGGCTTTGCAATGTTATCAGCAGCTGAGAATTCTCAGACAAATCCTATCAGGCTCCACAGATCTGTAGGGATCCAGCTGGAGCAGCAGATCCCACAAAAGGGTCAGCTGGGAGTTAATTCTTCTTGCAGCTGTGGTCTTCCAGCTCAGAGCACTGAGACTCCCATGGTCCATCATCCATGTTGAAGACAGAGGTAACGAATGTGTTAAACACCTCTGCCTTGCCCATGTCCCTGTTTGTGGGGTGACCATCCTCATTCTGGAACGGGGCAATATTATTTCTACATTGCCTTTTGTCATTAACATATTGGAAAAAACTCTTTTTAGATGAGCATTATCATTTCAGCTAAACAGGAAAACAACACAGGTGGGGCAGGATCATCTTTTGCTTGCCCTGGAGAGGAGAAGGCTGAGTCATCTTCTGATATATCTCATGTTTAATAGCTTGTTGTGCCATCTGTGTGACTGCTGTTCAAAAACCTTCTGATCTGGGGTAATGCTTGGCATACCCTAGGTACTGCTGCTGACAAATAAGGTTGCCCAGAAGCCCCTCAGCCAGATTAAAATATTATTTATGATTTTTTTAGCTTCAGGTAATACATGAATTCCCAACACTGCTTTTCTCCGTTTGATAAAACTCTGGCTTTATCCTGATAAACACTCCCTGAACAAGATGAAGCTGTATGCAGGAGACAGCTGGCAGAGAGGATTTGTGTGACAGTCCCTGCACTAAGCAGACCAGAGTTGGAGCAGAATGAAGCAAGAAGACGAGTGCAAAAGGTGCAAGATACCTGCATGGACAAACAAGGAACTCATGTCATTATGCATGAGTAAGCAGGAAATACACAGGAGATGGAAGCAGGGTCAGGCCACTTGGAACGAACATAAAGAGGTTGTCAGAGTAAGCAGAATTGAGACAAGGAAGGCCAAGGCTCATCCAGAATTAAATCTGGCCAAGGATGTCAGGAGCACTCTGAAATTCAGTAAGGGAAAATGCAGGATCCTGCACCTGGGCAGGAATAACCCCAAGCACCAGCACAGGCCTGGGTGATGTGCTGGAACACAGCTCTGCAGAGAAGGACCTGGAGGTCCTGGGGGACAAACAGCTATCCCTGAGCCAGCAGGGTGTCCTGGGCACAAGGAGGCCAACGGGATCCTGGAGTGCACTCAGAAGGGCATTGCCAGCAGGTCAGGGAGTGACCCTGCCCCTCTGCCCAGCCCTGGGAGGCACCTCTGGAGTGCTGTGTCCAGCTCTGGGCTCCTCAGCACAGCAGGGACACGGAGCTGCTGGAGTGGGTCCAGCAAAGACTGTGGGGGTGAGGAAGGGCCTGGAGCACCTCCCTGCCCAGGAAAGGCTGAGGGAGCTGGGGCTGTTCAGCCTCAAGAGGAGTCCCAGCTGAGAGGGGCCCTCAGCCCTGGGTGTCCCTGTGTGCAGGAAGGGCTCCAGGAAGGGCTCCAAGCAGGGCCCAGGCTCTGCTCTGTGGGGCCCAGGAATGGCACCAGAGGAACTGACAGGGAATGCCTGGGAAACTCCCCCTGAACATGAGGAAGAACTTCTTCCCTGTGCAGGGACCGAGCACTGAACAGATTGCCCAGAGAAGCAGTGGAGTCTCCTTCCTGAGGATATTCCAGACTCCTCTGGACACAATCCTGTGCCCTGTGCTCTGGGATGACCCTGCTTGAGCAGGGAGGCGGGACCAGATGACCCTGGTCCCTTCCAACCTGACCCCTGGGATTCTGTGATTCTATGAATGACTTGCTTTCTTCTGCTGTAAACAGAAAGGCTGCAAGCTTTTCTGGGAGCTGCCACCTTCCAGAGCTCCTCCTCCCTAGATGCTGCTCAGCAACTTCCCTGACACAAGTCTGCTTTCTGCTCAGAACCGGGAGAGAAACCCACATCTCACCGCTGCCCAGACACAGAATAATCCTCACTGCCTTTGCTGCTCCTCTGCAACAACAGTCTGCAGTTTTGAACAGGCAGGTCCCTCCACTGAGGGGGTTTTATAGGTTTTCTCTTTCTTTACGATTTACTCAGAGTGCTCTTGTATTCTGAAATGTGGGAATTTCCATGTACACTATGGCCCAAATACTTTGGAAATGGTCCCATCTTCCTCTCTCAACAGGCAAAGCTGTGGTTCTAGTGTTCTCAGCTGCCTTTTGCTTTCCTATGTCTCCTTCCTGGGCCGGTGATGGATGTACCTCCCCACCACCTTTTCCAAGCCATGCCTCTCCCAGTCTGTGCTACTGCAGTGAAGCTGCAACACTTGCAGGCTTTTCCTGAAGATGGAGCCACCCAGCTCCTTTTCCAGCGCTTTTATTGCTCTTGTCTAAATTCTGGCAGCAGCAGGGATGTGCAGGGCAGGGCAGCTGAGCACAATGGTGGGAATTAATTCCCAGTCTGGTGCCAGGACCCAGAGGTGTTGGAGCTCCCCACTGGGCGATGCAGCCGTGTGTGTCCCCAGCTGTCACTGGAGCATCTTCACAGCACAGCCTNATGAATTCCCAACACTGCTTTTCTCCGTTTGATAAAACTCTGGCTTTATCCTGATAAACACTCCCTGAACAAGATGAAGCTGTATGCAGGAGACAGCTGGCAGAGAGGATTTGTGTGACAGTCCCTGCACTAAGCAGACCAGAGTTGGAGCAGAATGAAGCAAGAAGACGAGTGCAAAAGGTGCAAGATACCTGCATGGACAAACAAGGAACTCATGTCATTATGCATGAGTAAGCAGGAAATACACAGGAGATGGAAGCAGGGTCAGGCCACTTGGAACGAACATAAAGAGGTTGTCAGAGTAAGCAGAATTGAGACAAGGAAGGCCAAGGCTCATCCAGAATTAAATCTGGCCAAGGATGTCAGGAGCACTCTGAAATTCAGTAAGGGAAAATGCAGGATCCTGCACCTGGGCAGGAATAACCCCAAGCACCAGCACAGGCCTGGGTGATGTGCTGGAACACAGCTCTGCAGAGAAGGACCTGGAGGTCCTGGGGGACAAACAGCTATCCCTGAGCCAGCAGGGTGTCCTGGGCACAAGGAGGCCAACGGGATCCTGGAGTGCACTCAGAAGGGCATTGCCAGCAGGTCAGGGAGTGACCCTGCCCCTCTGCCCAGCCCTGGGAGGCACCTCTGGAGTGCTGTGTCCAGCTCTGGGCTCCTCAGCACAGCAGGGACACGGAGCTGCTGGAGTGGGTCCAGCAAAGACTGTGGGGGTGAGGAAGGGCCTGGAGCACCTCCCTGCCCAGGAAAGGCTGAGGGAGCTGGGGCTGTTCAGCCTCAAGAGGAGTCCCAGCTGAGAGGGGCCCTCAGCCCTGGGTGTCCCTGTGTGCAGGAAGGGCTCCAGGAAGGGCTCCAAGCAGGGCCCAGGCTCTGCTCTGTGGGGCCCAGGAATGGCACCAGAGGAACTGACAGGGAATGCCTGGGAAACTCCCCCTGAACATGAGGAAGAACTTCTTCCCTGTGCAGGGACCGAGCACTGAACAGATTGCCCAGAGAAGCAGTGGAGTCTCCTTCCTGAGGATATTCCAGACTCCTCTGGACACAATCCTGTGCCCTGTGCTCTGGGATGACCCTGCTTGAGCAGGGAGGCGGGACCAGATGACCCTGGTCCCTTCCAACCTGACCCCTGGGATTCTGTGATTCTATGAATGACTTGCTTTCTTCTGCTGTAAACAGAAAGGCTGCAAGCTTTTCTGGGAGCTGCCACCTTCCAGAGCTCCTCCTCCCTAGATGCTGCTCAGCAACTTCCCTGACACAAGTCTGCTTTCTGCTCAGAACCGGGAGAGAAACCCACATCTCACCGCTGCCCAGACACAGAATAATCCTCACTGCCTTTGCTGCTCCTCTGCAACAACAGTCTGCAGTTTTGAACAGGCAGGTCCCTCCACTGAGGGGGGTTTATAGGTTTTCTCTTTCTTTACGATTTACTCAGAGTGCTCTTGTATTCTGAAATGTGGGAATTTCCATGTACACTATGGCCCAAATACTTTGGAAATGGTCCCATCTTCCTCTCTCAACAGGCAAAGCTGTGGTTCTAGTGTTCTCAGCTGCCTTTTGCTTTCCTATGTCTCCTTCCTGGGCCGGTGATGGATGTACCTCCCCACCACCTTTTCCAAGCCATGCCTCTCCCAGTCTGTGCTACTGCAGTGAAGCTGCAACACTTGCAGGCTTTTCCTGAAGATGGAGCCACCCAGCTCCTTTTCCAGCGCTTTTATTGCTCTTGTCTAAATTCTGGCAGCAGCAGGGATGTGCAGGGCAGGGCAGCTGAGCACAATGGTGGGAATTAATTCCCAGTCTGGTGCCAGGACCCAGAGGTGTTGGAGCTCCCCACTGGGCGATGCAGCCGTGTGTGTCCCCAGCTGTCACTGGAGCATCTTCACAGCACAGCCTGGCCTGTCATAACTTGTTAGCTCTCCTGCTGAAATCACTTCCCATGTTACCCTTTCCTAGGTTTCCTCTTGCTGGATTGATGTTTACTCTGCCTGCAATTCCCCCAGGTTTCTCTTTATTAAATTTTGCTTTCCACCCGCATGCTTTGTGCCTTTTGCTTTTCTGTGCCTGTGATTCTGGTGTCTGTTGCTTTGCATTAATTTGCAGCTCTCACCAGTTTTAACTAATCCTCCCAAGTATCAAATCTCATTACTCTCTGCTTGTTTCTTCTTCTGAATCATTAATGAGGGTGTTAGATGGAACAATTCCTGACACCTATCCCTGTGCCATAGTATCATACAAACACTCCTCAGTTTACTATATTGTCACCTATCATTTTGTTCCAGTCCTTCAGCCAACTTTGAAATGAGAATGTTCCTTCCAAGCCTGATTTACATTAATTTATCAGAGACAAATTTCATCAGTGTGTCAAGTATTTCATTGCAGCCCAAATCTGGTTGGTTTTGCTCTCCCGCAACTGTGCCCTCTAGTGCTTTTTTTGATTTGGATTCTTTCAAAATAAAAACATCAGTAATATTGCCAGGCAACACTTGTTGCTTGCTGTTCAGGGGGTTTTGGCCATCTGAATTTCTGGTGGTGCAAAACACCATGTGTAATCTGTGTTTCACTTCTGTGCTAAGGCCCAGACAGTCTTTTCAGTGACAAAGTTCATCTGCTACAATTATCAGGCACAGGGTATTTTTTCTTAAGCATAATCTACTGCAGGTGTAATATTTTCAAGGAAGCATGGGAGCAGAGGAAAACTCGGATTTCAGACAGTTGTTTGGTTTTCATCTTGTTCAGCTTCAAACCTTTAGAGGTGTTCCTTGCCCTTTCAGGTAACAAGGCAAGAAAATTTGCGGTGGAAATGGAGAACGGTAGGCTGGAAAGTGGCTGCTAAGTACAGGAAGCTATTAAATAGAGGTAAAGTAAGAAAGGTTTTGTCTTTGTAGCTCATAGGTAAGGTTTGGTGAAGGGTTTCCTGTTGCTGCTGGTGTTAATTGTTGCCTTGTGCATTGCAGCTGGCTCTAGCAAGCCAGTTCCTTTCTTATCCTGCTGCTGCTGCTGGACTTGCCAGCAGCTCATCTGATGGAAATGACCATGCTGTCAGCAAATTGTTCCTCCTGCTCTGGGGAAGCACCAGCCTCCCCAGGGGTTGTCATCTCTATCAGCAGACTCTTTAGTTGTGGATAGTACTCAGTGCATCAGTGGTACCAGATTTAACACTGCAACCAGAATGATCACATTTTTGGTGACAGCTGTCCCCACTGAGCGACACAGAACTCTTTTAACTGGGCATCGTTTTGTGCCCTGGTAGGCACTAATGAATATCATGGGTTTTGAAGTGGAAAGGGAATTGGGTAATGTTTATTTTGTGTTCTGGCATGAGAAAATGTGATGTCTTTTTCACAGTCAGCAATAAAAAACACCCTCGGGTCTTATTTTCCTAGTTAGCAAGAAGACTGTGTATAAAAAAAACATTGACAGGTGCCTTCTTATTCACCATGCTGACACACCATGCAGAGCACTCAGTTTGCCTTGAAACTCATGGAACTTGTTAAAACATAAAAATTGTACCAAATAATTGAACAATTAGAAATTACTGAGAACATCCTTCATTTTACCAGCAGAAAATTACACCCTTAACTGCCAAGGTAATTTTGATAAAATCAACACTCTGGGCTAGGAATTTATCAAGCTAATAAAGGTTGATTACCATTACTTGATAAAAGCATCAAATTGTCAATAATAACGTATTATCAGCATGAAAACCTCTTGCTCTTTCTGTTTACCAAATCATCTTATCTATTCATGCAACAATTGCAGCATACAAGTTAAAATAGTAGTCTTGATTTTGCCATTTGTTAAATAGAGGAAAAAACAATATTACTGTGAAGAGCTGAAAAGCTGTTTTGTAATTTTCATATTGCCTTGGGACCTTTGGAAGGAATTTCTCTCTTGCAGGAAAAGCACTGCACCTTTTTCTTCAGCTCGTCTAGGCCATACGTTTCATTTCTAATTAAAGCATGACCTTGCAATGAGGATGGCTGCCACCTCATCATTAGCTGCATGAAGTGTTCCCCCTGACTTCCTTAGGTGCACCAGTGCCATGATTTATTCCACCCTTTCATATTTCTCTATGGCCAACAAGTCTCCCTCCAGCTGAAAAAATTTTCCCTTTGCCTCGGCCTCTGCTTCCCCACTCCTAGATGGAACTCCCTCCATATAATAGTAAGATGGATATAATCCGTGGTGTTTTACTGGGCAATGAATAATCACAGACTCACAAGGCTGGAAAAGCTCCCTTAGATCCTTGACTCAAACTGCTAAGCCAGCACTGCCAAGCCCACCACTAAACCATGTCCCTGATCACCATGCTTACACAGCTTTTAAATCCCTCCAGGAGCGGTCACTCCACCACTGCCCTTGGCAGCCTGTCAAAGGAAAAGAGAAAGGCAGGTACTGAATGAAAAAACACCTGTAGTAGAGCACAGGCCTTGTGATTGGAGATAGTGTCCCATTTGTATCGACATGTGTTTTACTTCCCACAATTTTAGCTTTGTTTGAGGTCAAGTACTCCCTATGCATCACTCAAACATGAGCAAAACAGGTAAGAATCTTCCTCATCGTTAGGGTGTGTAAACTCAGTGACAAAGGGAAAATGCTACTAAAATGCTGACATTTAGGGTAGAGACCACTGGAGCTGGTGCCTTCTGATCCCAAACNCTCCTTCCTGGGCCGGTGATGGATGTACCTCCCCACCACCTTTTCCAAGCCATGCCTCTCCCAGTCTGTGCTACTGCAGTGAAGCTGCAACACTTGCAGGCTTTTCCTGAAGATGGAGCCACCCAGCTCCTTTTCCAGCGCTTTTATTGCTCTTGTCTAAATTCTGGCAGCAGCAGGGATGTGCAGGGCAGGGCAGCTGAGCACAATGGTGGGAATTAATTCCCAGTCTGGTGCCAGGACCCAGAGGTGTTGGAGCTCCCCACTGGGCGATGCAGCCGTGTGTGTCCCCAGCTGTCACTGGAGCATCTTCACAGCACAGCCTGGCCTGTCATAACTTGTTAGCTCTCCTGCTGAAATCACTTCCCATGTTACCCTTTCCTAGGTTTCCTCTTGCTGGATTGATGTTTACTCTGCCTGCAATTCCCCCAGGTTTCTCTTTATTAAATTTTGCTTTCCACCCGCATGCTTTGTGCCTTTTGCTTTTCTGTGCCTGTGATTCTGGTGTCTGTTGCTTTGCATTAATTTGCAGCTCTCACCAGTTTTAACTAATCCTCCCAAGTATCAAATCTCATTACTCTCTGCTTGTTTCTTCTTCTGAATCATTAATGAGGGTGTTAGATGGAACAATTCCTGACACCTATCCCTGTGCCATAGTATCATACAAACACTCCTCAGTTTACTATATTGTCACCTATCATTTTGTTCCAGTCCTTCAGCCAACTTTGAAATGAGAATGTTCCTTCCAAGCCTGATTTACATTAATTTATCAGAGACAAATTTCATCAGTGTGTCAAGTATTTCATTGCAGCCCAAATCTGGTTGGTTTTGCTCTCCCGCAACTGTGCCCTCTAGTGCTTTTTTTGATTTGGATTCTTTCAAAATAAAAACATCAGTAATATTGCCAGGCAACACTTGTTGCTTGCTGTTCAGGGGGTTTTGGCCATCTGAATTTCTGGTGGTGCAAAACACCATGTGTAATCTGTGTTTCACTTCTGTGCTAAGGCCCAGACAGTCTTTTCAGTGACAAAGTTCATCTGCTACAATTATCAGGCACAGGGTATTTTTTCTTAAGCATAATCTACTGCAGGTGTAATATTTTCAAGGAAGCATGGGAGCAGAGGAAAACTCGGATTTCAGACAGTTGTTTGGTTTTCATCTTGTTCAGCTTCAAACCTTTAGAGGTGTTCCTTGCCCTTTCAGGTAACAAGGCAAGAAAATTTGCGGTGGAAATGGAGAACGGTAGGCTGGAAAGTGGCTGCTAAGTACAGGAAGCTATTAAATAGAGGTAAAGTAAGAAAGGTTTTGTCTTTGTAGCTCATAGGTAAGGTTTGGTGAAGGGTTTCCTGTTGCTGCTGGTGTTAATTGTTGCCTTGTGCATTGCAGCTGGCTCTAGCAAGCCAGTTCCTTTCTTATCCTGCTGCTGCTGCTGGACTTGCCAGCAGCTCATCTGATGGAAATGACCATGCTGTCAGCAAATTGTTCCTCCTGCTCTGGGGAAGCACCAGCCTCCCCAGGGGTTGTCATCTCTATCAGCAGACTCTTTAGTTGTGGATAGTACTCAGTGCATCAGTGGTACCAGATTTAACACTGCAACCAGAATGATCACATTTTTGGTGACAGCTGTCCCCACTGAGCGACACAGAACTCTTTTAACTGGGCATCGTTTTGTGCCCTGGTAGGCACTAATGAATATCATGGGTTTTGAAGTGGAAAGGGAATTGGGTAATGTTTATTTTGTGTTCTGGCATGAGAAAATGTGATGTCTTTTTCACAGTCAGCAATAAAAAACACCCTCGGGTCTTATTTTCCTAGTTAGCAAGAAGACTGTGTATAAAAAAAACATTGACAGGTGCCTTCTTATTCACCATGCTGACACACCATGCAGAGCACTCAGTTTGCCTTGAAACTCATGGAACTTGTTAAAACATAAAAATTGTACCAAATAATTGAACAATTAGAAATTACTGAGAACATCCTTCATTTTACCAGCAGAAAATTACACCCTTAACTGCCAAGGTAATTTTGATAAAATCAACACTCTGGGCTAGGAATTTATCAAGCTAATAAAGGTTGATTACCATTACTTGATAAAAGCATCAAATTGTCAATAATAACGTATTATCAGCATGAAAACCTCTTGCTCTTTCTGTTTACCAAATCATCTTATCTATTCATGCAACAATTGCAGCATACAAGTTAAAATAGTAGTCTTGATTTTGCCATTTGTTAAATAGAGGAAAAAACAATATTACTGTGAAGAGCTGAAAAGCTGTTTTGTAATTTTCATATTGCCTTGGGACCTTTGGAAGGAATTTCTCTCTTGCAGGAAAAGCACTGCACCTTTTTCTTCAGCTCGTCTAGGCCATACGTTTCATTTCTAATTAAAGCATGACCTTGCAATGAGGATGGCTGCCACCTCATCATTAGCTGCATGAAGTGTTCCCCCTGACTTCCTTAGGTGCACCAGTGCCATGATTTATTCCACCCTTTCATATTTCTCTATGGCCAACAAGTCTCCCTCCAGCTGAAAAAATTTTCCCTTTGCCTCGGCCTCTGCTTCCCCACTCCTAGATGGAACTCCCTCCATATAATAGTAAGATGGATATAATCCGTGGTGTTTTACTGGGCAATGAATAATCACAGACTCACAAGGCTGGAAAAGCTCCCTTAGATCCTTGACTCAAACTGCTAAGCCAGCACTGCCAAGCCCACCACTAAACCATGTCCCTGATCACCATGCTTACACAGCTTTTAAATCCCTCCAGGAGCGGTCACTCCACCACTGCCCTTGGCAGCCTGTCAAAGGAAAAGAGAAAGGCAGGTACTGAATGAAAAAACACCTGTAGTAGAGCACAGGCCTTGTGATTGGAGATAGTGTCCCATTTGTATCGACATGTGTTTTACTTCCCACAATTTTAGCTTTGTTTGAGGTCAAGTACTCCCTATGCATCACTCAAACATGAGCAAAACAGGTAAGAATCTTCCTCATCGTTAGGGTGTGTAAACTCAGTGACAAAGGGAAAATGCTACTAAAATGCTGACATTTAGGGTAGAGACCACTGGAGCTGGTGCCTTCTGATCCCAAACACAGCAGGGCCCAGGCTCAGTGTGGCCGGAGGCACATGGCCTCTCCAAACTGATTCCAAAGGGCT
>VZTH01002398.1:541917-568138 GCA_013397815.1 Aleadryas rufinucha | reverse complement strand
GAGCGGGGTAAACAAGGTGCGGCGCATGCGCGGGGCCGCGCGCGGGGCGGGCGCGCAGCTGCCGCGGGGCGGGCCCGGGAGCGGATCGGGATCGGGATCGGGATCGGGATCGGGATCGGGACCGCGGCACGGCCTAAAAAGGAGCGACCGCTCGGACCCGGGGCGAGCCCGCGGGACGCGCCCGGCCGCACGCGGGGCCGGGGCCCTTTGCCGTTGCGGCCCTGGAGCGATTGGACGTAATCGTCCGGCCGAGGCAAAGTTGGGCCTTACCGAAGTGACCTGCGGAGCCGATGCCGCCGGGCCGCCCTCGCTCCCTGCGTTCTGCCGCCGGGAAGCGAAGTCGTGTGCGAGGAGATAGGGGCTCAGGAGATAGGCTTAGGAGATAAATGTGTGGTTGCCCACATGGATGCAGGGTGCCTTATCTTGGGAACTGCAGGACGCGCACAGAAGCGATGTCTGCTGGCACCCATGGCAGCTCGCGTGGTCGGGAGCGTTCTCCAGAAACGCTTTCTGCTTCTGCCCATCGCCAAGTGTGTTCCTAGTTAAATGAGCATTTATGGGATTCCTTTTTTCTCCCTGCATGAGGATTTTATGAACCTGAAGCGCTCCATATAAGCAGTACAGAATTCTTAAAGTAACCAGATACACAATTTGTGACACGTTTTTTTCACTTTATTGTGTAATGCTAAGCGCATTGTTCATGCTGAATAGTTCCACGTAAGAATACATTTAGATCAGTCAGCACAATAATACTTTTGTCCTGGTAATTAGTCTCTAATCACCCTCTTGTGTTTATCTACTTATAATTTTGGGGACAGCGTTAGCATAACTAAGCAGTCGCTAAGCCGAGTTACTCCGCTCACCTGCCTAACAAAGGCAGGATACTTAAGAGAAGAGTGTCCACCAGTTCCAGTCTTTTCAAAACTAAGATGGGGCATCTTGCAGGGAAAATAACGCTTACAATGGAAACCGTGATCAGATTAGGAGCGTTTAAAATAAAATTTAAAACAAACCCCAAAACTTAAAACCGGTGTAGTATAGTTGATGACACCTAGGAATTCTAGATACAATCTGTCAGTTGGTACATGAGACAGGTTTAGAAAAATAAATTATATTCTGTAGCTTGAATTCGCATTTCAGAATCGTTTTGCACCTTCTGTCAAGTTTGGGGGAAACAAAAAAGAAAATAAGCAGAAAGACTGCCTCATAGGGAAGACTTTAAAATAGCTCCCTGAATGCCCAGTCATACAACTATGTTCACTGTTTCAATTACAGCTACAGGTGCTGCTGATGATCTTTAATGTTAATCTGATAGTGTTTGGAAATTGTAGAAGAATTGTGTATTTAAAAAACCCCACCAAACTTAATGTAAGCCTTAAAAATTATCTATAATGTTACAAAACAATGCTCAGGAATAGATGGAAAGGAGCTGGATCTATTTGTGCCTTTCCCATACAAAGTCAACTTCTGACAGCTGCCAGATAGACAACCGTCCCTTAAAAATAAACTACAACATTTTGCCTGCGCACAGAATTCCAATAATGTATCTTCTGCTTGAGATACAATAGGGATAACTCATATTACAACTGCAGTCCAAAACTTTGCAAGATTATAGCAGTTTACTGCAGGAGCTGGCAGGAGCACAACACAAGGCATCTCCAGTCAGCTGTGATTGAAATACATGTACAGCACATGTATTTTGTTCTATTCCAAGAAGACTGTAGATCACACTTGAGCTCACAGCTGAGAGTTTTCAGGTAAATGTGTTTACCTAATGTGAAGAAAACACGACATAGTTTTTAAGGTGTGGTTTTGAAGGAATGAGTGTGCAAGCACTGACAATACCATGGCAGAGAGTTCAGCCCATATCCAAAGCTGACTCAGGCCTTGGAAGCCCAGATCCATAACACTTCTGGGTGTCCTGACTCACACAACAGAATTTGCTTTTTTCTACTTGTGACAGAACATGGAAGCACTCTAGAGACCAGACTCCAGGTGCAGCAGCATATTACAAACCCCTGGTCACAGAGCCTGCCTAAAAGGATTTCGCACTCCCCAGTTCAATTTCTTCCCTCGCAGTTGTTTCATTCAGCTGTTTGCTCAGCCCTGTCTTAGCAAAACTGTTGCCTCATCAGAAAAGGGGGGAGGGACATTTGTCTTCTAAGGGACTGGTTTGATTCCCGCCCTCCCAACCCAGATCATTTCTCCGAGCTGTTCCAGTACAACTGCAGGAGCACTTCAGTCAGCACAGCTGAAGGTGCTGAGCGCTCCGGTGAGGCCAGGAAAGATTCTGCTCTGCTCCAGTGACCAGAAGACAGGAGTTTCTTAAGTCAACTGTGCCCTGTGAGGATTCCTCACCTTTAAGGCGGCCAAACTGGCTCTCCGAAGAGCCTAACTCCTGCATTTCCCTCATGAAGAGATCATGCTTCTGGGACTGAGCCTTCCAGTTGGTACAACAGGGCAGATGATGAAAAGCAGTTCCTCTGCTAGCACACCACTTCTTTCTAAGCTACTAATTCCAGAGTGGGCTTCTACCATCAGTTCAGACTTTGGGAAAAAAACAAAGATCATCCTGAAGTTTCTGTACAGTTTTAGCACACTAGCATCCTTTCCAATACAGTGAAAAATGTAAAAGAAAAATAAGTGCTATCTAAGCATTATAAAGAAATAGAGATATTTAAAATTCTGACCTGTCTAGAAAGGATTTATATCTGATAGAAAAGAAGTTCTGTGAAAAACTAGGAGAAAGTATTTTACAGGACTATGTCATCTTTCTCAAAAAAGCTACTCTTTAGGTGCTTCAAAGTCTACCATTTCTGATATGGAGTCCAATTTAGAGAGGATTTAACAAAGACTTTACAACAGGCACTGTTATTATCCTTGATCCAAAGAGAGCTTCATGATCAGTCACACAGGAAACTGAGCAAGGAGAGGGCAGATACCAATTCCGTGTCTGAATTAATGGCCAGAGGTTCACCACTAGAGAAGATCAGAATAAACTCAAGCTGCCAGATGGCTGATTCATTTTTCCAGGCAGGAGATTCATGTTCATGCTGCTTCCTTTTCTTTTCATGCTTCTTCCTTTTCTTTCTCCTGCAGAATAGGAACCCCCTCTGCAGTTCCATTTCCTCATTTGTATTATTAAAAAAACCCCAAATAAATAAAACAAAACAACCAATTAAAAAACAACAACAACAACAACAACAACAACAACAACATAGAAACCTACCAACACACCATCACCCACAATTATTTATTTATTCATTTATTTTAAGACTTTGCTTTCGAGAATTGGAAAAAGAAAACAGAATTTGTATACTGGATTCATCCAAAGTTGAGGTGGTAGCTTTGATGGCCTGTATTGAGTAAGCCATGGCCATACTTTTGTCTGTTGAAATGGGTACAGAGGGAAAAAGCAAGCTTCCCAGACAAATTTTTTTTTCCAGATTTTTGAATCTGGCTTAGTCACTCCAGGGAAATCTGCTCTAAATCCTTTTCAAGATGAGCTATTACATAAGAAACAAAAATAAAGACAAAAAAATGGGTTACTTTCCCATAATTTGCAGGAGAGAGATTGCACATCAGTAGCTCCTTAGGTCTTTCCCTGCTCTGTGAATAGTTTCTTCCTTTTTCCATTTATGTAAGTCTCCCTTGCGTGCCCCTATTTCTCACCAGGTCTTTCCAGAACACCCAACTCAAGTCTGAATTTTCTGTGATTCAGTAAGTTTCTGCCTGCTCTTTCTGTGAAGGAGCACAGAATCACAGTTTGTCCCATACCACTACAAAGGAAGGAAGTTTTAACTCCCTTTCATTATTAGCTCTAAAAATGAACAGAATCCCAGTAAGTTGCAGATTCCTTCCTGCTAATTGCATTATGACCAGCAGCTTTACTGAGTCCTCTGTGCCACTTGTTACCCAAAGCCCTGTGCTCATTCCCCTGTTTGGGTGAGGTGCTCTTTCTATGTCTCATTCTTTGAGATAAAAATCCATTAGTCAGGTTCTAAAGTTCCATCTCCAAACTGTGCAAAGGCCACACCAGTTTTTGGTAGGAAATAATGAAAAGCCCTTCTCCTGGCTGCAGTCAGGACAAGGTGCTTTCACTTGAGGCATCACCTCACCCTAGGTACAGGAACAAGTGTTACCAATCAGGCCACCTCTCTTGGATTCAGGACACGATCTGCTCTGGTTTCTGGATGTAGGGAAGTTTTGAAAGACACAGGCAAGACATATTTGTGTCCTGTAGCTAAGTCCAGGCAGAGGGACCATGAATCAAGGTCCATTTTATGAGTCAGGCACTATGACAGCATCAGTGACAAAGTCTGAGGAGGAAGCACAGGAACCAGAGAAACATGTTTCAAACTGGGTAAGCCAGGTAAGTGGCAGGGCCCGCTTAAAGGCAGCAAAGAACAGAGTGCGAGACAGAAAAACAGCTGGGGTGAGAAGCTTTCAAGAATGAAATAAGGTCAAGCAGGCCAAACAGCACAACTGATGCCAAGCAAGGGAAGCAGCTTTAGCTGAGAAACAGCTAAAAATCCAGTGAAACTGCATAATACTCTGGATATGTAGGGCACCTAACCCATCAGGAACACAAAGCAGTTCTCAGCTGGTCAGAGTTCATAGGGCTCCAGCCCCCCTGAGACTCTGACATGGAGCGAGGGGTTGCCTAAAATGGGGAGAAAGGAGGCTGGCTTGTGGTTAGGTGAAGTTAGAATAGAACTGAGACAAACATCATTATTCAGCTCAGCCTCTGCCCAAGATCATAAAGCAAAACAATTATAAACAACAAATCAAATATTTTCATGTTTAAGCTTTGAAAAAAATCCTCTATCAAATGTATGGGACAGCACTCCTCTATATGTGCAGCAAACACAAGATTTGGATGATGTACCTTGATCTTTTCCCCACAAACTACTGGGGCTGGGACTTACAGGGTTAAAGGGGAGGTCTAGGCAATGGGGGTTGTTACTGACAGATAAAGCCAAGGAACAGATTACTATTTCAGATAAACTTGTATGGTTTTCTGGGGCTGACCTACCACATTCCCAAGGTCCTATATATATATATATGTCTAGCCCTAACACAGTTTCCTTTGGTTTACATTTCACCATCAACCAACTTCAAGGTTTCTTTCAAACTATGTTTCTCACAAGTCACTCCCCTACTGACAGCTGAGTCTGGGGCTCAAGGCCTTTTTTGCTGCCTCAACTCTGGCACAGCAGGCGGTGGAAGCAAAGCAAAGTGTGATCATGTCATTAGCTGTGATTAAAGGTTTTTGTAAGTGGCACAATGCATAACAAGTAGCAAAGAACACAACACTTTATGACATGTTGGTGGGTTGCACAGATGTTCAAAACCGTTAAGATAAAAATACTTCTCTTAGACTGTAACTTCCTTTAGTGTGATAGTAGCAGTCCTGCAAAGCCTCAGTGCCAGCAGCTGTGAATGAAGTGTTTTCCCCTCCATGGCAAAGGGCACACCTGGGATGCTCACTATAAACACCGAGGACGGCGATTCTCACTCTCACTCCCCCAGGGAGTCCCCACTTCTCCATTCCCTGTACCTCTGGTTCCAGTTGTGGGCCCAGCAGAGGTGAAGCTTCCAACCCAGAACATGGGTCTTCCTAAAAGAAACTTGCAATTGCCAATTAAGCCTTTAAGAAAGCAACTGTTGACAAAGTTATAAAAGTCCTAAATTGTGATGCAGATGTCAAATTGTTATTTTTGATACATCTATTTTGCAAAACACCCATTTGAAGCAACAGTTAGTTTTCTAGTGGCTTGTACCCTGTGGTCAGGGCTCCCATACCGACTCCAGTAACTTAACTGTCAGCTATGCAGGACAGGGAGGTAAAGTCAGTCCTGGACTCAGAAACTTCTCTCTGTAACACAGAATTAAAAGGAAGAGATGCCTGTGGCTTGACACCCACTTTTGAAAAGCTTGTATTCAGAAGATTAACTATTTGGCTTAGGTGATCACTCTCACCATACACTGCAAAATTAAGTTATGTAAGAGAAATTGTGTCAAGAGCTTTACAGCAAGATCTAACTACATAAAATCAAAAAGACATAACATGAATAAATTTAAATGCTGTGTTGGTAATCTTTGAAGGTTCTATTAATTCACTCTCCAAAATCTGAAGGTGACCATATGCATTTATACTAAACCTGGCTTTTCAGCAATTATTGTAATGATTCTTCTAGATGTTTTCACAGTGGGACTCTGTAAATGGGTTTTTAATTTTTTGATAGTAAGCACCATTTTTCAATCTGAGAGCAATACTAATTCCACTATTTCTCCAATACATTTCCAGCAATTATTACTTATCAAGCAATTTATCTCAGCCAACACAATAGCTATGCAGGCTATAAAACTGTAAATTAATAATTATCTAAAAACAACCAACTAGTTTTCAACCAGCTTTAAATATTATATACTCATAATATAATTAATACCATTTTGTCCCAGATTTTTCTTGGGGTTGTTACCCAAATCATTCATAAATTAATATATACCATCTTCTGTCCTGCCCTAGGAACAAACAAGTTTTTTGATAAGTTAACCACAGAACCATGTTCTCTGAGTTAACACTGTAGTTTTACTGTAATACTGTCAGTATTGCTTAATAGGAATTCCTGGTTAAGAAAAAATTAAAGATAAAATCTGAATTTCAGCACAGGTTGTTTATCATCATAGGCAGCCACATTATAATTACAGCACATTAATTGCTGCACAGCAGCATTGGTAGAGCTCTTGAAGTGACACGACACAGTGATATGACACAGTGGCATTCGCAAAGATGAGAAGGTACTTTCAACAGCCTGAATCAGTGCGAAGCCATGGCAGGGGCACGGGGGAGGAAAGATTTCTTGATCAAGTTTTCAAGCTACTCAGTAAAACTTAATGCATGTAAACCACACAAAAAACTGGGAGAGTATTCACTAAGTTTACTATGTAAACTTAGTGAGAGTGTACTAAGAGGGAGAGTGTTCACTCATACTTCAGTTCCATGAGGAATTAAGGTGGATGTGGGTAGGCAGGCTCTTCCCATCTGACCCTATGGAGAAAGGGACCAGCACCCTTCACGAGCCATGTTCAAGAACTGAGGCCAATCCAACTGCCCTGCACAAGACCAACACGGAGAAGCCTCAGTGGCAGCACTGGAAGCACTTCTCTAGCCTTCTCTGGCATCTGGCCTTGCTGACAGGAGTCAGTCGTGCACAAAGCAGAGGGTAACAAAGAACACCATGTAACAACTCACTGTTCAAATCCTCACTGCTGTAGAAAAACACTGCAAAAGCCAGAAAAATCTCCAGCTCCTCCTTTGCTCTATGAAGAGCTGACCTTCACATGTCAGATGCTTGAACTTGCACACCTTGTAAGGTAGAGCAGATTCTCTTCCAAGTAGTTCCTGAATACCGCAGCAGCAAAGGTCACTGTCCCTGGTAATGCTCTATCCTAGAGTACACCACTTCAGCTTGGTTTCACATGAACACCATATTCAAGTGCCTGTGTTAACCTCCCACCCAGTTATAATTCAATTCCAACCACCCATTGTATTTACGTTTCTGTTAATTACAATAAAAATGAATAGAAAAGGTAACTTTAAAACCCATGTCTTAGATTAACAGCAACGCTTTGAAAAAGTTAAACTCTTTGTCCTGTAGCTTCAGACTGCACACAGAGCTAACAAAAAAACCCACTGAAAAACTGTGGTCAAAACTAACCAGACAATGTTAAAATGAATATTTAAATACTCTAATTAAAGAAAAAACAACAACCAAAACCCAAGCTATAATAACTTAAGAAGTTTTTGTTGTATTATGAGCTTAAGATCAAGTCTCAAAACAAATTTTTTAAAAGTCCAGACAGCTCCACTGCTGTAGAGACAGAAGCTGCTGCAATCAGCTGAGTAAGTCAGTGGTGTGTTTCAGGCCCCATGTTTCAAGGCAGTGAGAAAAAGCTCCATATGTAACAAAAACATCGAGTCTTTGGGTTCTCCTTATTTTAGCCTTCTGTTTCTAAATGAGCCATGCACTTCCCATGCTTTCTAAGCAACACACTCCTGAACGTTTTTGGAAACCCTTGTAAATCTCTCATGTATCCAGAGTAGCAAGTAATTCTGCTGCTACAAGTAACACCAAAGGAAGTTTTTATACAGAAGCCAGTAGAAGAAAGTTACTGAATACTGATACTTGAATATATTGCACAGCTCCCAGGTAACTCTCATAAAAATCAACTCCCACGGCAGCTTTGTCCTGCTGCTAACATCCTTTTCAAAGCCCATGTGCTTCCACTCCATTTATTTGCATCCTTCATTTCTGTTTCTTTAAACACTCAGCTCAGTATTAGAGGCCATGGAATTTCTTCTCTGTTTCTTTAAGATACTGAAAATCAAAGTAATTAAAAAAAAAATCTTCCTAATTTAAGCTGTCAGAGTTTGATGACTATGCTAATTATTTTTTCACATTTAGTCTGAATAGAACTCTGATTATAGTTGTTTTAAAAAACCCTAAACCTACAGAGCAGTTGTCATCTCGCTAACAGGTTTTTAACCCTTTAATGTCCCTAAGTGATTACAGTTTGAATTGCTATATAGCTGTATCTTTTATGATATTAATGAAAAGTTGCAGTAAGGGATATGTATATAAAAATATAAAAGTATACCTTTTAAAAGTTAACAAGCTTTACCATGAAGCATTCATGCAATGTAGGACAGTTTGCTCTCCATTGCAGTGTAGAAGGTTCTATGTGCAACCTACTTCCTAGCTTTTCTCAGACAATTTACATACTACACTTACACTCCAAATCATCTCCTTGCTGAGATTTAATGTTGTAACAGTTTAAGTTAAATTTGGTCCATCTCTCTTGCAGACAGGACTTTGAGCCACTTGCCAGGTTCTGCAGCCTGTGAGTTGGATTCAGCTGATCCAAACAGCCTCCCACATGACTCAGGTCAAGCTTAGGTAACCAACCATCTGCTTAAACAAGTCAGCACCACACGGTGTGCAGCCTTAACTAAACAAGCTATTTCAGACAAGGTACACCAGCTCATGGCTAACAATCCCCTTCAATTTCTCTTGATAAGTACAGAAAACCCTCCCTGCAAGGAAGAATGGGAGCTAGGAACAAGGCTGTCAGAATTGCCAGTCCATATCTGTCCTGAAAAATCCCTCTATGCATGAATTATCTGAAACACTAAACTCCTCACAAAGGCACAGAAAGGCAAAATAAAACTGAATTCTTTATATGTGCTGAATTCTTTATGAATTTCTAGTCATCATCTATGCCCCAGACCAAATTCAACCATAAAAAATTGCAAAACTAATGTTAGATTTATAATTAACAAACTTTAATCTATCCAAACAACAGGTTTTATTTCCTCTCCAATTAAAATATATTTGTTATCCTTAATAACATTCAGGTTAAATTAATAAGTTTAGTTACAAAACAAAAAGCAACAGAAAGCAGCCTTCTGATTTTTTTTTAATGTGAGAATGAAATACACTGATCAAGGAACATCTGGGTTGCACTTTGTTTTAAATATTCATACCATTACTCAGCACAGATTTTAAAAAATAGGAAAGGTAGATAACACATTCCTGTGTATTCAAAACTTCTATAACATGAAAAACTATGTTCTGTATATTCTATATTCTAAACCTTAGTATGTGGAAAATATATACACAGAACATATCAGTAGTACCACAAAATAAGGAAGTGACATAATTAAGCAGAGTGATCATAAAACAGCTGTACTTAAATACAAAGCTGTGATACTTTTAAATAAATCAGAAATGGAGGATCAGTCAAGTAAGAAATAGTTTAAATATATTAAGGTGATTCCCACTAGAATAGTTTTTAACTTTTAAATTTAAATGCTGCAAACTGACAAGAACAAAAATGAAAGATTTCTAACATTGCTAGTGAATTTTAAAAAAGCATTTTCTAGGAGATAAAGTTTCATCTTCTCCTATGAAAATATAAGATATGAAGCAGTGAAAAGTATTAGCAGATAAATCAGTTAGGACAATGCTGTGTTAAAAAAAACCCAAGAAAAATGCCAAACTCAACAACTTTTTGTGTAGGGGGCAAATTTAAAATGAGCCTCCTCTCATGAAGGGCACAGGGTACATAAAATCCCCTTCATTTCTCTTCAGTTCTCTTTTAATCAATAAAATTAATGTACATTTTACATACAGATGGATCTTTGAGAAAAACAGATGGCTAAAACCAGTTTACTGAAGCCAATTTATACATCTGAACCAGAAAAATACATAGGGAGACAGGAATTAAATTAAGACAGACAAACTTACAAAGTAGCAGAAGTAAACATAAGGTGAAGTATTACAGCAGCAGGTTTATGTGTATTGTCTGAATTTTGTCACAACCAAAGTTACAGAAAAAAGAGACTATTTTCAATCTTACATAATATTTTTTAAAAGCTAAAATCTCAGGTATAATACACATGTATACAATTATATTTTGAATTAACTTATTTACAAATTTTATATAGTGGCAGGCTCTTTGTACAACTCTATTTGCTCAAACTTCAGTCACAGAGTCCTACTGAAGTGAAGCAAATGAATGATCACATAAAAAAAGGTTTACATTACTTGGGCTTTCCCATATCAAGTCTATGAATTAAGTTACAAAATATACATATTTGCCTTTCATACATATTGCTTTTTACATACAAAAAATTCACTTAAAGAAAATAATTTGTAAAGTGTTAAAACTTATAGAGCTTGACAGCAGAAAAATCTAAATCTTGCCATATGGTTACATTCTGGAATCAACTGAGTTTTTTACATTATGCTACACATTTTTAAAGTAATAAAACAGGAAACATTTGCATCTGTAGTGCTGTGTATTTCACTAATACATAAAAATTTCCTGTATCTTCATAATATCTGTACGGCACAGAGGGCATTCATTAAGTAATTGAGCACATTCCTTACAGGCAACTAGGTGACCACAGGGAATGAAGACAACTGATACGTCTTTGGCCATACAGATTTTACAGAGCTTTTCTTCCTGCAAGCGTCTTAACTTCTCTTCAGTACTGAGGTCTAAGGAAAATAGATACATAAAAAGAAGTTAACATACTTAGTACCACTGACTCTCACTCTTTTTTTTTCTCTTTACACACAAGGACAAGGTTTTCTTCATATGATTTAAAGGTCACACCGTTAAAAAGAACAAAAAAAAAAAAAAAAATACAAGAGAGAAGAATCCTAGCTGCAGCATGGAATCCTCTTTTTTTTTTATTTCCCCTTCTGTCTCATTACATCTCCCAGGCCAATGCAAGCAGGGAGTGCATCTATATTTGTAAGAGCTTGAAATACCTATAGAATTCAGGATATGCATATTTCAATCAGAAACCATTCTTTTCACAGACCTCTCACTGACAAGTTCCCCAAAATTTGAGCAGAAGGTGAAAGAAAGGATCATTGCTACTGGTTAAGTAATTTGGATTTTATTTCTTTTTCTGAGTTTCCCCAATGAGAAAAATGAGGATGTGATTTCCTTCCCTGTCCCCATTTTCAAAATGCCCATATTTCAAAAAGCTTAAAATCTGCAACACAGAAAGAGTCAATCTGGCATTGTACATGAGCTCTTCATTATTCCAATATGCCCCATTTGAAAATACACAATTCAGACACCTTCCCCTGCTGCTTGGGGGAAGCTCTGCACAGCTAACCACCAAAATAAGGTCCAGCTGCACTGCAAGTTCTTTTTCCCCCACAATGTCCTATTAAAAATCTTATTAAAAGGAGTGGGCTGGTAAGATCTCTGCTTATCATGCCAACCAGATGGTCTTTGCCCTCCCTATGAATTCACCCATATGCTTGTCTTAAATTACAAGTCTCCTGAATGAGAACTCCTGGGTTTGGTGTATTTGCGGAGTGCACCACAAGGGCTTTCTGAGCATGACTTGCATGTCCCAGCAAAGCTGGAACATAAATAACTGAATAGAAACACCATTCAGAAGCACGCTTGTTCTTACTGGCCAAGAACAAAAACACTTCTACCCCAAGCAAAATTATATACTGCAAAATAAATAACCCCCCACTATGACTTTTTTGTATTGAATACACTGAATATGACAGTGTGTCCCTGTGTCTATTTCATTTTGCCACATCTATAGTACTTCTTATAACTATATTCTTGCAGTTACTCTCACTTTTATTTTTAAATATAATTGTCACAACAAATTTGGCTTTTTTTGTTAGCACATACAACCTTTCCCAGAAGCACACTAGTCAGTGTTACAGACTTCTGAGACCTCTTATTTTAGAGATGCTATTTATAAATGCTGCTACACTCAAACATTTTAACACCCTGTTTGTTCAGGGGGTTTTTTTGAATGTCCCAAACCAAATGTCTTTAATTTTAAGTTACAGTACTGTAACTTTACTATAGGTAAGACTGGGATCAGAGGGTACAATAAACAGATAACAATAAAAAATATTTCACAGACTAAAGAACTGATATGAAAGTACACACAGAGGTTTTGTAACTGAATAAGCTCATCTTGCTCAACTGGGATTTCATTTGGTTCTTCTTCCCTTGTATTTTCTTTATGAGTACTTAAGTCTGCTACCAGATCCTCAACAGATGTGTGACTTTCTCCAGTCATCTGCAATCTCTTTTCCATGGTGTTCCTAATCTCAGACAAACTGAAACCCATGGCTATGGCACTTTGTACCAAAGGATTCTGTAAGAGATCATCTAAAACAAGAAATTAAAAACAAAACAAAAACACTTTAAGAAGGATGAATTTGATTATCTGACAGTATTCACTACAGTACTCTAAAACACATATTTGCAAACAAATATGTAGCCAAAGCAACTATATTTCCAATTGCTTATTGTAAAGACTGCAGATTTGAGTTTTATTCTATCCTAGTTTTCCCAGTCTCTCTTCATCTATATTATAGAAATCCTCCTACATTTGCTATTCAAATCAACTACTTCAAACTAAATAACATGTCTCGTATAACTATCATCACAAATTCTGTAGCTGAATGTTAACTGAAATTCATCCAAAATTCCAAGTCACAATGGATAAGTAACATTACACCAATTTTAATTCAGTTCAGGGAAGAAAAAAAAAAATGACACATATGTTGAGAGAAACCAATAAATAATTTGAATTTATTAAACCAAAACACAGCACCACCAACAAGCAAAGAGATCTATCCATGGTAAGACACAACACTACTTGGGGAAACCATTTTTCAGTCTGTTGGACCTTCCCCTTCATTTTACTTACCAACATTCAAATAGCAAAATTTTTCAGTCTTTATTTTTTTAAAATTAAGCTTCTTTTAAAGAAAAAAGGTTCTTTTATTTTCACTCTCATAAATGAGCAGTATGAGAGAGATTTCTAAGCAGGTTTTGTGCAACCACTCTTACTAACAACAGCTTCCTGGGATGAAGCTGCTTGACTGGCCTCCTACTGTCCCTTTAACTGCTTCCTCTCTTTATTGCTTGGTATTTGTGAAAAGCATTGCAGGAATGTGTTATACTAGAACACAAACTGCTTCAGCTTGCTCAGCTTCCTAGTCCTTGCTATTGGACAGACCAACTCTTCCTGCCCCGTGAAAAAGGACTGTTTCCGTTCAGTATTCTTTAGCATTCATCCCACAGCACTAATTCAACACTTGATGCACACTCACTAGCTATAAGACTGCATGCTATACAAACTTCTTCCATGATTCATAACCTTTACTTTACAATATTTACCTAATTATAATTGTATTTCCCCTAAGAGAAATAAAATACATTCTGCAGTTCTTTAGAAGCAATGAAGTGATGGAAGAGTATCATCCAACAATTTGCCTGTCATGCTTGATTTAAAAATATAATAGGGTTATTTTAAAAATCAACCATTCCTGTCACTATACATTCAAATATGTATACTCCAAAATAGGAGGGAGGATGGTTTGTTTTAAACAGATACCTTTAGGAATTATTGTTCCTTCAGCAGCTTCTGTCTAAAAGTGAAATATAAAGAAACAAAATTACTATTCTGGAGAAAGTAGAAGGAAATGTATACAGTTACAAAACTAAAAATACAGCTATTTAATCTCAAATTATTTTAGTGACTAAAACTATTTAATCTGCTCTGAACAAAATGATCAGTATTTTGTTATAATTTTAACCCATCTCTGCAATAATCTTATGTACATGATTCTTAGGCTACAGAAGAATTCTAAAATATTATCAGTTTTACATTTTAGTGACTACACACAAGTTTAACAATGCTCGACCAAGAAGAAAAGAAAATGTATCTGCTATTATTCATCATAAACCTTAGGTTCCCAGGCTATAAATAAAATGGCACTTGTTCAGTATCCAGTATACAACGTTCACAAGGTACCCTGGCTAAGATCCCTAACCCAGCTATGGAGAACTGGGAGATCTGTACACTCAGATTGACAGAACCAAAACATACTGCAGTTCTTTCACTTTCTGCCACTGAAAGAAGCAGCAGGTGGATTAAATGATAGGCACATAATTAACAGGTAACTTCATATAAAAATTATTTAAATTTTTTCAATTTTAACAATATTATTAATAAGCAAGAAACTTACTGTTGAATCCCTACATCCGTCTCTTAAGTGAACATTATTTATAAATTCTACCCCCTTTTCCTTGCTCACGAATCTGCACCTAAAAATAAGAATATTTAGATTTAACAAAACTGCATTAGCAGCAAAAATTTGTTACATAACAATGGAAGCTTTGATAAATTTCCCACATTATACAGACTGCCTGCTTTTAAAATCTCTAAATGTTTAGTCAACATCTGTGATGTCACAGTAAAATTTCTAAGAACATTTTAAGCACTTAAGCAGTACTTATCTTTCTTACATTTTTGGAAACAGAAAGATTAAGAGTTCTTGGCCATGACAGCTTATGACATACATTTCTAAAAGTAAAGACTCACTCAAATGAAAAATAAACATTATGTTAAAATGCTGGTTCTTTTAGTCTTTCACAATCAAAGCAAACAGTCAATGGTCAGACAGGAGCCTCCCGTACTTTCTTGCACTATTTCCCAGCCAGTCTTAGCCACTGGGCAGAGCTCTTCCCTACCACAAGATTTAGGGAATGCCATAACTGCTTGACAAGAGTTCTCCAGCTCCAGCAGTTACTTTACTTTCAGGAACAGAGAACTGCTGTGAGACTGACACATTGCCACTGAGGTTGATGTGCAAACAGAACCCCCAAAAAACACTGTTTATGATCTGAGAGGAAGTAATCAAACCTGACATAATTTAAGCAACCTAAACCAAAATCAAACTCATAAAAGCGGAGTGAAATGTAGAAAGAAAACATTCCTTAACCATTCAATGCATCACGCTAAAAACTTGGAATCATATCTCTTTCAAGTGGCAAAGGCTAATAATTAAAAACTGCCTGTACCACTATAAAAAAAGAGAATAGCTAATGCATAAATACCAATCTCCAACCTCCAGAGAGCCTTTCACCACAGAAAAGAAAACTGGGAGTCAATGCATAGAAGACAGTGATTTTATCAATGTTATACAAGTAACTAAGTCTTCGTATCTGGATGGCTTCTGTCCACCTGTGAGAACTACTGAGTCATACTGTTCTTCCTCTCCTCAAAACAGATTTTAGACAACACTGGCAGTCCTTCTAAAAACTACTTCTGGTACTACTACTACTACTATTGCTTGGAATCCTTAACCCTTTAAAATTAGAGAGAACTACGTTTTATATTCCACGCCACTACTGAGTTCTTCAGGTGTGTTTGCACTGCGGCAGCTGTTTAGTCATTTTGTATCCTGGTATAAGTTACAAACTTTTACATGTACCAAGCTAGTAAAACAACCATTACAATGTAGCACTTGGATAACAAGAAAAAACCCTCAGACACATATTGACAAAACTACACAATTCTTCTTGCTGAGAAAGCAAGCATAGGTTAAATCCAGACATAAAGACCTTCCCTTCAATAATGCCTACAAATAAGACAACATAAAATTATTTTCATAAATCTAAACAGTGTTAAGCCATAATCAACCTTCTCAAATAAAAAAGACTCAGACACACACCAAGAAAACACTAAGAGATAGATACCTTACCCAGGAAACCATTTGGCATGTTGATCCCAAGGGTCTTCATTTTCCTTCCATTCTTGCAATCCTCCACCACAGTGGAAACACACAACATGATCACCATTGCCTGAGGAAACACACAAGAATAAAGTTACATACTTTGTGCAGGCATAATACCAAGTTTTCAACTAAAATGTTACGTTATTAAGAAAAGAAATATCTTTTGCTGAAAAATCTTTTACTGACTCACAATTTCAACTGAAAATAACTCCATTTTAACAGAGGACAACATACATGATTTGAAACAAATGTTCAGGGGAGAATTGAGCTTAAAGAAACACAAAATAAGAGAAGCAAGTTTTCCTGAATTTTATTTTAGTAAGTAATTATACAGATAAAAAACAAAAGCTGAAAGTAATCTATTATTAAGGAGCTCAATCCAGTGGTAAACGAGGCCTGAAGACAGCTGCCACAAAGAATGAGACGCTCACATGGGTTTGTGGTCCTCCATTTCCCATTACGATCAACAGGCCCTAATCAGCAATAGCAAACACAGCTGAGGAGAACTGTGTCCTCTCTGTTCTAGAACTGTGCCAACTGTGATCCAAGACTGCCCCAGAAACTGCTTAAATATTGTTTAATTGGAATGAGAGAAGGTATGGATAGTGTTTCCTTAGAGAGTTAAATTCTTCTCAGGCCACAGGGAACAGTTTTCACAGAAGTCACCTGAAGAGCCCTCGGTTTGATAAGCTGGTGCCCAGCTAGTGCAACTCCACAATACAGATCTTCCGGTACTTTTATGAATCCAAGAAGAAATCAATAAAATAGTTCTACCGGGTACAAATATTGCCCATTTATAACCCATACAGGGATATAGCAAAGATTTCATTTATGGCCACAAGTAAAATGAACAGAATCAGATTTAAAAGTTCTGAGAGCTACTAAGAGAGAAGTCAAGTAAGATGAGAGCAAGAAATTATCCCAGATAATCCCCTTTTCCTTGTGACCGAGTAAGAGCAACACTTTGCATTCGTACAGGATCTCTCACAGGAATTTCAAAGGTCTTTAATGGTACTGTGCAATTCCATCTGAGAAACCAATGCACAGAGCGGTGTCTTATCCAAATCAAACATTACATGTCCAAGACTAAAAGCTCTTCCACTGGCACCACCGTCTTCATATAGTAAGCAGTAATGGTATTTGCTGGTTTTGGGCATCCACATGCCATGATAATGCAAACACCTGTTAACTAAGTAGAATGGCACACAACCTGGATTGTCTTGTTCACAGGCTTTTGTACAGGCCACAGGCCCATTCCTTACACCTAAGGTCTGGAGGACAGCACTTCATTTCTTAAAAAATATTAACTCAAATTATTGTCATTGTGAAGGATGTATTATAAAGGTTTTAACAGGCAAGAAAATACTTGGCCATTTTACTGCTAAGAATAAATTCATGATCAAGTCTATGCTTTGCTAGTAACCACACCTGATACAATGTATACGATTTTACATAAGAACTGTGGAAAGTAGTTTACAGAATAAAGAGATTCTGGCAAATTGTTCCATATAAGAATTTTAAAAATTGGGGGTTTTTTTCATAATGCACTTCCTTGTGTACAATTTCTTTGTAAAAGGTATTAGCCATTTCAAGGTCTGGCTTACCTATGCTATAGAATCCAGCTTCTGCAAGTTGCTCCTTGTCAACAGGATATATCCAAGATAAAAATGTTTGTAAACGTTTTCCATATTTTGCCATAGAGGGATTCCTTGGGTGCTGTGCATTGTTCAGACCACTTATGCCAAGCTCAGAAGGAATAGATTCACTTGAAACATTTCCAACATCCCGGCCCAGGACAAAAAGGCATTTGGGAAAATGCCTCTTGTGTTCTGACCAAGCTCTGTCACTGGGTTCCCAGTTCTTCAGTTTTCCACCACAACAAAAACATGCCACTTGGTCACCAACACCTGTATAATAAAATCCAGCATTAGCTAATTCCTGTGGTGTCAACTGGCCATTGAGGGGCCAGTTGTGAAAAGACTTTAATCTTGTTTCTTCACTGCACATAGCAGGGTTTTTAGGATACAAACTATCCGACATATCCACAACCTGCCTAGTTCTCAAAAGGTAATCTGCCTCCACATCAGGGTCATCCAGAGCACATGGGAGGGCTGAATTGCTGGAACCATTTTCAGCTCTATTCTGGTAGTTCTGGGCAACAGGAACCACGCTATTTTCCAGAAAAGCAGATTCAGTAATAAACTTGCAGTTGGGGGCAAGCTGTTTGTGTCTCTCAACTGCAGAATCCCCAGGCACCCATCCTTCAATAGTTGTATGGCAACTGAAGCACTTCACTTTGTCACCTTCTCCAGTATAAACAAAGCCAGCTTGTGCTAGAGCTAACACTGAAATGGGACAGCCCTGTGGAAATCCAACAAAAGTTCCCAGTCGGTCACGTTCCTGTGCCCATTCCTGGGCACCGTCAGTGTCTGCAGAGGCACAAGCTTCCGAGTTACGTGGGACATTACACGACATCTCTTCATAAGCAGGGCTCTCCTTTAGATTCCCTAAAGAAAGAATATATGTTTTAATTTCCCAGACAGAAGGATAGATCACACCCATATACAAACCTGGAAACTGGCTAAATTCAACTACCATCCTTTATGTATTACAATAACAACTCTTCCTCTTCTCTCCCATTTCACCCTTGCCTGTATTACCTGCTACACAGAGGCAAACACCAAGGTATTAAAACCAAAATAATAAAAAAATTGTAAAGAAAAGCAGGAAGATCAAGATGTCTTAGAGGCCTATAAACATTCACCTGGAGAACGCACAGGTTTATAGCTTTAAAAGTATGTTGTATTTCTTAATAAAGATTGCAAGAACAAAATACTCAACTGAAGTTCTGGCCAAAACGCTGCCTAAAGGCTTCTGAACCTGAAATACAAAGTTACTAAATTTAAAATACTGATCTGAGCCAGACCACAGTTGCAAGATTTTAGAGCTCAATTCTCAAACACAACTATATATTATCCTCATATGAAGGCCATGACCCCCATGCCCATTACAGGTGGACAGCAACTGGTAAAAACCGTCATCAAAAAGAAAAAAGCTTTTTTACTTAAGTTATATTGTAAAGACATACCTCAATTTATATTTTAGCAAAATATCTTGCGAAATAAACTATCAGATATTTCACTGGGGCATTTTACCAAAGTGTTGTGCACTGCTTTTAAGATCAGTGTCTTGGGACTACCCAGCACTAGTGCTCATGTTCAGCATATTGCTTCCACTTTTCCATGCCCTACCTACACTCTCTACAAAAATTCCTGTCCCTCTGCCATCACCTCAGCTTTTCCTCCCCTCCCTCCCTGAAGGAAATGTCATTCTTCTTAGCACTTGTTCCTACCCCTGCCTACACTTTTCCAGGGTGAGTACCAACTACCAGTCCTGCCTCGTGTCCCTTCTGTGCCAGAAGGCTGCTAAGAGCACTCAAAAAAGCCCCATCTTTGCTGAGGATGAAACAAAGCAACTTGGCTACAGCAGGTCCTGTGCAAGAACCACAAATTGAGAGTCATCACTTTCACCCCAACAGGGATGAAGTCAAAGCACAGTAAACATTAATCTCTTGTCCAGACAAGAGATTGTGATACTATTGACTTAAAAAGCCTTGGCTATTGCTGATACACATCTTAAAATAGTAAATTAAATTATAATGAGACTGCCCAAATAAACTTCTTTGCACAAAGCAGTAATAGTTCAGCAATTAGCAAAAAAGAAAGGCATATAAGGAAGAAGAGTATGTACTTAAATGAACCAGTGCCCTTCTCCATTTTCGACAGGAATGCTGAAATATATCTATTTCCAGTCTATATAAGGTAGGCCAGCACACAAAAATAAAGCTTCCTCAAGACCTGCATTAATATTGATTATACATTCTGTAATGTCAATGCAGATATTACAATGATTGCTTCTACAACACCAGATTTAGCTTCTACAAAACCTTTTTTAGGGTTCAGAAAGGGGAGAGGGAAATTAAAATGCCTATGTATTGCAGGATTGCTGCATCCTCTGCCAAGATGACAAAGATAATTAAGCTATAAGCAAGTGAAGAAAACGTGACGTCAAACACCTGGCATGGGTGCTTCATGTAATCACAGATGCAAGACTTCTGAGCGCCAGCTTTAATTCCTTCTTTCTGTTCATGACTAATGTAAGAACACTAGAAATTATACTGTGGCTTTCTGTTTTAGCTTAGCAAATTCAAAAATAGCATCTGAATAAATTGCATTGACTGACCTACAAATCTGACCTATATGCTTGTTTTGGCTTTGAAGGGCAAAAAACCCCAAACCAGTAATTACATTTAGCAATATGAAAGTTGTCATAAAATACGTATTTTTTATATACATACATATATTGAAAACAATTGGTTTTTATAATGAAATCTTAAAAGTTTTCATGTTTATTGCTCATATTTATTTCCTTATAAAATCTTATTTTAAAGCCTCTGGAACGGTTCCTGTAAAGATCTCAAGTGACCTTAAGCATCTATCACTACTACACTGCATTCATGAAAGAATTGGTATTACTCAAAACCAGTTAGCTGCATAGTAATTTTCTTATCTGCATGCCTGGAAGACTTTCTACAAGAACACAAAAAAAGCCTGCCTCACATCCTTCAGAGTCTCCTTCTCAAACTGTTCAGTGAAAAAACCAAAACAAATGCATATGGCTTTTGCTGTATGAATAGCAGTATATCTATTTCTATTGTATTTATATAGATATGAGTTCAGCAGCAGTGAAAAAAACTCCTCCTACTTAAATTTTTTACATTTTAATTTTTTGTTTTATGTACATTAGTTTTTCTACAATACTATGAATACTTCAAAAATCCTTCTGTTAACATGGTGAATAACAAAGAAATCATGCCCTCTACATGGTAATAATGACAATATTTGCCACATTTGGATTCTCTGGAGTTAAGCAATCCATCTCAATCCTCACAATCAAAACAATATGAAAACCATGCACCAAGAGAGCAATTAAGTATTGACACAAAAGGTACAATCACAACAGATCAATTCTTTAATATGAACTAGCTTTTTCAAATTATATCAACCACATAATTTAATCATGATCTCTTGGAGCAGAAAGGCTCCACTATCATTCTAAAAGCCTCTCAAAGCCACATCTAACTACTGCAATGACAGAAGCAGGACCAGTCCCTCCCAGGTAGATGCAAGGTTTAACAGTGCTCCAGCCACATTATGAAGCCCTTCCCTTACAACAGCCCCTCGAAACATGGCTGGTTTACATTTCACTGTAGTTTTATCTATGAGAAACATCTTTATCAAGCATTGAGGCAAACTCCTTGCCTGTGTAATGTTTATGTACAACATTAGTTCTACTTTAAATACAGCATCATGTTCAATTATTTCTATTTCAAACAACTGCTAAAAGCAACTCTTCAAAGTGTAAAATTACAGCTCGCTTAGGAAGAGTATTACTGCACTGGTTTTCTAGCAGTTGCCCAACTCTAGTTAGTTTGAATAATGATTTAGAACAATATCTGGCATCATAACCGCACTCAGATATTAATTGCAGCAGAAAAATGAGTGAGGGTAAATTTTTGAATAGCTTATGGCTAAGAAACATAAATTCACAAAAATCTGCCACCTAAGATGGGCACACAAGACTTTACAATATATACCAGTAGCCAATCTGAGTTCAGAGTATACTCTACGTATACTGAAGTTAATTAAGCCATTTTGCATAGGTTTTAATTAACGACATGTGAATTAAAGGTAGAAGGTCCAGAAATGTTAATCTTCACTTATAAAGCCCAGATATTTTAACTATTATTGAAGTATTACATATCTTCTTATACAGTGAGTAAACAAAGTCTATTTTAGCCTGAAAGGCTTCCAGAAGCTGAGGCAAGTTTAATCCTGCTTTTAAATATCTGAAGGCTATTTGCCACAAGACACCAACCTCTTTCAAGTTGAATTACCTATTTATACAGCTTATTGATTATGTTTCAGAAGAAAAAATAAAGACAAAAATATATAGCAAAAATGTTAACTTATTCAAAATGCAAAATTGTATACTGTGGTTCTGCAAAACAAACATGTTTAATTCAGCTTTAAAAACATTAACAGGTACTGATTTTATGCAAAAATACAACACGATCATATTATCTAGATCTGAAAAGCTTCAAAGGAAAAGTAGAAAACTCAATTTTCCCTTTCAAGTATGTTCTACTAGATATGATTATTGCCATCCTTAACCCCAAACCAGACTGGTATTATAAGGAGTTACTTTTAATTCTTTTACATGACTAGCATGGCAGTAACCTCCAAGTCAGAAATCTACTTGCACAGCCTCATGTTCCAGACCAAAGGGCGCATGTTAGTGTTTATTGTCGACTGAATTTTGAAATGTGAGTAGTGCACCAAGTAAATATCAAACAGAACATACTGTACCAGCTGACACACAGACTATGCATATGTCACTTCAATGAACTTCAGTTTCTGCCTGCTCAGCTGCAATTAGATCAAGGAAGGTGCATGCTGCCAACTGAAAACGTACTTATAAAGATTATAAATGTACTTATAAAATGACCAGAAACATGATTTATTTAAACAGTGTTTACAAATTTTAGCATATTTGTATCTAACTATCAATAGCCATTTTAAAAAAAAGTTCTGTTTAGATTCTTTTTAATTTATTTTAGGAGGAGGGTATTTATCTACAGAATGCCTCTTGATTCAGTGCCAAAGCTTACATAACCCCATCAGCTCAGCTTCATTTGTCTGTTCTTCCAACAGGTCCTACTTAGCCTCCCATCGGGGTTTGTCATCACAGGAAGTCAGTCAGCTGCTCAAGGTTATAGTAGGCTATTACATCCTCCTAATTTCTGACTTTAGTCATAAATGTTAAGCTCTCTCCATCTTCAAAATGTACATAACCAGGCCAACAGAAACATACCATTTTGAGAACTATTTTCACATTGTGCTTTTCTTCATGAAGAAGTCATATGGGTATGGAATAGAGAGATTTAAAAAAAAAAAGGATTCATGGCTGCTAAGGGCAGAGGAAAAAAAACCTCTTGTGAACTAGCAAGTTAAACGTCATCAGAACTTTAGCTGTACGTATGAAAAGGAAGGAGTAAATACCAGCTGCTACAGAAAAAACTGGCACGCTGGTAGTTGAAGATACTGCTCCTGTGGCTAAGAAGCAAAAAAAAAATTATTGAGTCAACAGGGGTTATTAAAAAGAACAGCCAGTAGTAAAAATGCCTATTAAAACCTGCAGTGCCCTGAGATGCATCTTCTTTCCTGAGTATGAGCTGTGCTTCAGCTTTTAGTGCTACATCCTCCTTTTACAAATAATTTAAACTTCTAGTTGAAGAAAAATATAGAGAAAGAAGGCATTTTTCAACAGGGAGATATTATGATGTGAAACTTCAGTTACAGCAACATGATTCATGCCACAGCAAAACTGCTGAATCTTCTGGATTCTATGGCAAAGTTGGAGAAGAATCGGACCGGCACCTCCTGCCTCACCCACCGGCGAGGGCGTTCCCTGCCCCGCCAGTGCTCCTGCCCACAGCAGCCATGCTGAACTCATCACTCACAGTCACTCAGCTGCACCCTGAGGCAGAACAGCATCCTGATACTTTCTGGTGTCACAGCATGAATGTTTTGCTATTAAAGAATGAGAAGAATCTGCATACATACATATATATACATTTATATATAAAGTGTGTGTATTTATACACACATATCCCTCATCATCTTGTAAACTTGGAAATCCCTCTTGAGTTATCCTCTTTTATTTTTAACTTTGTCAGGAAATGGGCATGACTTGGGAATTAATTCTAATTATACTATTTTACCAAAAATGAAATATCAAAGTTGTGCCTGTTGAAAATACTCTGCTTGCCTTCCTATTTAACAAGAAACTCTCCAAAACATTGAAGGGGAAGGACAATGATCTGCAAGATACGTGCAGCTTCATTTTACATGATAGGAGTGACACTCAATTCAAGCTTTGCAGCTTGCCTTCTTCATCTTAACAGCCTTTCAGTCTTCACACACAGCTACATTTTTCATGTTTAAAACTCTTGCAGTTTCTAGAGCCTGACTTTATATCATCATGCTCAGAATATTTTGGATTAGAACTCTGCAAAAAAGACCTCATGCTATGAAAAATAAAAAGCAGCAAGGGACTGTACACTGTTAAACAAAACAATACAAAAGGTACTTACAATAGTTTTCCCTAAGGAATTAGTATCCAAGCAGACCAAGTATAACAGTGCATTAATCAAAGCAAATATTGGTTTCATTGCTATTTTCTACCAATCTTTAGAACAAATTCCAATATTTACATTCCTGTTGATAGAAAGAAAAAGAGGTTAAAAGCCGTCTTTTTCACATAACCTTCAGCATCATTTATGAAGCCACAACTTCAAAATTATGACCAAAAAAACCCATTTTAAAATTCTCTCCCTTGGTCAAGAAATTCAAATTAAAATATATTCTAAAGTTGAAAGAGTCTGAGGTCAGAGAAAGTCTGAAATGTACATGTTTTACTAATACTAGTAAGGGACATAAATTGGGGATATTCCAGAAGATCCAAAGACAACAAAACAAAATCCTGGAATTAAAAACTAGAGGGCAGCAAAAAGGAGAAAGAACGTAACAGCAGACAGAATTAAATTCCATGATCCAGACTTCTCTTCTCTCTCCTAGGAAATTCGGTATCTGATTATAAGTTGGATTTTCTGGAACTCTTCAGCTCCCTGCAGCTGTACCACCCACCTAGGGAGGACAGCAACAGACAGAAGTCCTATCAGAGGTACACAAGGCATGAAATTAAATCCATTTTCATACTTCTAAGATTGAGATATGAACACACATTTCCTTACTTTTCTGATAACAAATTCAAGTCTGTCTCATATCAGTGGGAGCAGTCAAAAAAACCCACAGCCAACCATCCTCATCTGCATTCTTTCACTTTTGCTGCTGGTTGCAAAGGGCAAGGTCAGGTGAGGTGCAGAACAATCATTAACTTACTCCTTTGCCCTTCTTGGCCAGTGCTGTAGGTGCCAAGCTTTTCATAAAAGGAAGTAGTTGGGGATTCTTTAAAGGACCTCAAAAAAAAAAAAAAAACTGCAAAACAATCAAGTAGATAGCAAAAGGAAGCAATTAAGAAAATTAAAAACATCCAAATAAAAGCTTAACCAACCAATGTATCACAAAAAACTTGCTTTCTTAGAGACAATACTTCACTGTTGTCTTCTCTGTTATGTGGCGATTTACTTCAGGATAAACAATGAGTAATTAAGTTAATGTATTTCCTACTGCTCTTTGTCAAGCTACTAGGTTTAAAAAACCTATTTGACAAAAAGGTAAAAGAGGGGTTTTTCATGCAGTTGGTTGCTTTTCCTTCAAAAATGGTCTACTGTAAGATTTTGTAGCTTCTACATGGTCATTTAGAAACCTAAATTCTCCCAGTTAGTTACATGAACTATTGCAATTAAAATCGCAACGTAAGACTATAGCAGTGAAGGGATAATGAAAGTAGTGCCGCAAATATGTTTGCATTTTGCAGCAAATGCAGATTAAAAACAGCGCAAAAATTACCCAAACCAAAATGAGTACTTACACCCATTTATAGGGCTTTCAGCAGGAAGACAGAAGCATTAGACAAGTAGTACAGAAGCAGAAATACATTTACTATTAAAGAGAAAAATATAAGCATAAGATCATAGACGTTGTGCAAAAGAGAACTGCTTGAACTTAAATTACCACTGAAAAAATACTACCTGAGTGAACTTCTCCCTATAGAATTCTTAATAAGTACTGTAATCTTAACAAAGACAACCCGAACAGAACTGCATTTTTATTAACAAGAAGCAGTTCTAGAAAGCGATGGGCCTAATAAAAAAAAATAATAAAAGAGTGGACAAGCAGAGATAATATTTAAATATGTGAAAAGAACCACAGAGACGACAGAAACGCTTATTAGATAGCAAATTTTTCATTACTTTTGTAAAGAGCAGCCCTGAAGGTTCCAGCCGGAGCACTGCGGACCCTCGAGCCGGGGCACGGCTCGGGACA
>VZTH01002398.1:420160-541752 GCA_013397815.1 Aleadryas rufinucha | reverse complement strand
CAGCCCCGCTCCTCGTTCCCCTCATCCCCCTTGGCCCCCTCAGCCCCGCTCTTCGTTCCCCTCAGCCCGTTCAGCCCCCTCAGTTTCCTCGGCCCCCTTAGCCCTACTCTTCAGCTCCCATTTCTCCGTCCGCTCAGTGCCTCACTTCCCACCGCTCCCGGCTCCGCGCCGGCCTCGCCTCTCCTCCCTCAGCATCTCCAGCGGCCCCTTCATGTCACACCATCTTCTCCAGAGGGTTTCAGGTCTGGAAAATGCTCATCCCAACACTCTCTTTGCTCTCACCTCTTGTCCCCGCAGAATTACAGCTTGTTACGGTTTAAATTTGGTAAACCAGAAATTTTTTTTGACTTGAGTTTTCTAAAGCAGACAGAAACCTCAGGCTATTTCCTTTGGTAGCTGTAGCCAAAAATCATCTAATTATCCTCATGGCTAAGACTAAGATGGTCTTGAACATGAAAATATTGCTTTAACCTCTTCCTGTTTTTTTTAAATCTCAGTTGATCTCATTTTTGACCCAACGCATTTTAACGTAGCCAGAGTATTTGGTCGTATGTAGGGACCTGCTTCCTGGTATCCTCAGGAAAACTCAGCTACTTGGAATAATGTTCTCAAGCTTTTTTTGATTTCCCCTTGTGCATGTCAACAGCAGCGACTCACTTTTTTCAGATCATGTATCTCCAAAGACTTGTGGCAGATAGTGTGGACAATATCAGGAGAAGCAGTGTAATTATACAATGTATTAAAATGTTTGCGGATTCCAGGGCTTACACTGAAAGCCCTTCTGAGGAAGGATTGCTTCTCACTTTGTTGTCCAGCACCTACCAAGGCCCCAGTTTGATTCAAAGCTTCTAGTTATTACAAGTAACTATAGTGTATGGAAGGTAATGAAATAGTAACAAACTCACTTTGATTGATTAGAAAAAACCTATAATGATTACTCAGTAATCAACAACAGTACTCAATAACTTAGGATGCAATACCACATACCACTTGCTCTTCATTCAGAAAAGAATGAACCACAATCTATAACATAATATTTAGTGATGCAGCACAACGGTGATGCTGAGCCTATAAAAAATAAACAGCTCTATTGCAGTACTGAGTCACATCCATCTGAACTTATTTCACATCAGTCCAAAGCCAGATCATTTATTTAAGATTCTCTGGCACAATAAGAGGTTTGCACCTTAACACTGCAATGTGAACATGAATATTTAATCTTCTAAGTCCTTGTAATACCACATTATTAATACATTCATTAACAGTGATTTTCACAAGGGCCCTTGCTCTGTTGAGGTTTGATACTTCTCCAAATGAAGCAGATTGTTTTCAGAGGTCACAAAGTGGTTTTGCAGAGACCCACTTCCAGGATTTGATGTCTAAATCAAAAACCATGGTAAAAGTTTAAATCGAAAAGCTCCCATCCTTGAAGGAGATTGGATTAGATCGCCTTCCAAAAACCTTTCCATCAAAAAATATGAGATAAAACTGAAAAAATCAGATCATACTAAAAGTACAGTCTCCTTGAAATTTTCTTTGCACAGTCATGTTAAAAATTTCAGTCAGTTACAACCTGTTTGAGCCAGATAAACATAAACTGGACTTAGCACACAGTTCTTTGACACAAACTGTTTAGTCAACAATGGGTCATGAGTCACTGAGGTTCATATGGGAAACTGTGTTTGTTGACATAATCCCTAAGAAATTAATGTAATGTATTTCCTACTCATCTCATTGACTAATCAATTGGACCACTAGTACCAGATTAATGAATGCAGTGAAAAAAGCTATGCAATCCAGAGCTGGGATTTCAGAGGTGCAGCAAAGAAGAAAAGCAAGTAGGGAAAAATGACAAAATGGTGCCTTGACAAGGAATATTTTCTCATGAATATGACAATAGAAAATTGAATAACTAATAAGTAACAGATGTCTGAAAGCTGTCTTTTCCCTTCAATTATATAAATTCCAGTGCTTTTGCTACCATTGGAAGAAAGAGGCAGTCATTTGATAGGAAAGCCATGCATTTGTATGCTGGTCCACAGAAAATCAAACCTAATTCTCTCTTCCAAAACAGGACATTCTTTATCCACAGCATTTACTATTACAGCACATTCTTTCTTTTTGTTGCAAGCAGGTGATAAACATCATTCTCATTACATTTTCATGAAGGGAGTGGAGGAGTCTGAAGGGAAGTTTGAGAAAAATAGAGGCATAATTATAGTACAGAAACAGGAAAAGCTGAAAAAACGTGATGA
Source organism: Aleadryas rufinucha (assembly GCA_013397815.1). Classification (NCBI taxonomy): domain Eukaryota; kingdom Metazoa; phylum Chordata; class Aves; order Passeriformes; genus Aleadryas; species Aleadryas rufinucha. The sequence continues at coordinate 539,497 of VZTH01002398.1, read as the reverse complement.
GCCTTTTCAACTTCAGCAATGAAATCTTATGCAGGACAAACATTCCTGTAATTCCCAAATCCATTGCTGATCAGACAATGCAATAAAATAACTTCTCATTAAAACTAAAGCCATCAAATAATGGCAACAGTACTGAACTTGATAATACATGCCCTGTGTGAAAATTAGCATCTAAACATGTAAAAACCGAATCTTCTTTTGATGTCTTAGTATGCTGCTGCTGAAACTACTTCTAAGTTCACTTCAGTGTGGTGTCAAATCAGAAACAAACTGTTTACTTTCTTTCACAATTCGCTGAGCAGACGAGCTAAGATAAATGCCAAGTGAAGAGGAAAATGCAACTAGTGATTTATCTTAGTTCTGTTTGAACTGATTAATGCAAGAGATAATTATCTAGAGCCAGGACTTTGGACTTAGCAAGCATGTGACATATGACTACATACATGGTTTTCTATTCATAATTCCTTCATGCTGGAATATTAGTGCTGGCACACAGGTACTATGTAAGTCTGATATAGTAAGTAGAAAAATGGCAAGTTCAAGGTGATGCTTGCCTATTCCCTGCATGCTTCCACATGTATGCCCTGATAGGAGAAGAGAGACAGAGAGGAGCAAAGAGGAATGCTGTGATTAACAAGCATGTCCCTTTAACTGATCACTTTGGTCATTAATTTTCCCCACATCCTGTTGATGATGTCTGAGAATTATTATTTTTGTGGGCAACTCAACATGACCATCCAAATCTTAGCAGAGTAAACTTACTAAATGCTTTATATTGCTGTAGAAGCTAAAAAAATATATTCTTCACATGTCAAAGGCAGGTGTATTTAATTAAGTATCTTCTGACCTTGAACTGACTCAAACTATCAGAAAGAGATGCAGCACCAGAACAGAGAGCAAGGGACAAGGTGCACCAGACTGCTTTCCAGGCTGGGATCAAGAATGAGGAATCACAACTGAGAATTCCAGAAACAGCTTCTTTGACTCCTAACAGTCTGCAAACACCAAGTTTAGGTAGGGGTTCAGAATTTCTCTGACTTGATTACCACTAGCCACAGAGGCACACTTTCATTTTAACATACTTGGTATCTGGGGTACACAACCTAAACAAGGGTGTGGACTGTGTTGGTAAGAGCCTGATTTACCAAATTCAGGTTTTACCTTCAAACCTTCATATTTTCTCAATGCACTAATACTGTTAACCCTTCACAATAAACCAGCATGAGGCACCTATGCCATGGGATAAGTAAGTGCCTGCCAACTTCACTAACAGCCACACCAATAGCTCTGGCAAAATGCAGATAGTGCCCACCCACTGATAAGTGGTGACTGTTTGCAAACATCGGCTTCCTACACTTCCTGCATCACCAGCACCCAGGCAGCCCTCCCCAGAGGGTCCAGCCACCTGGAGCTTCTCTGCACACAGGCCAGAGGAGAAAGGCAGAAGGACAAACTGTAAGCACAGGCTGCAGAGCTGCTGGGACACCAGCATGGGCTGCCTGGCTCTCCCAACACTGGACAGACACTGCCAGGGAGCTGATACACTAAACACTTTGTGTGCATGACCACAGGTTCATTACAGGCTGAAGTTCCCAAAGGGATTTTGTCAGCAGACCGCAGTAAATCATCCCCTTTTCTGTGGGATATGTGTAATCCAAGAGGTGTAATGATACAGAGCCATCCTGAAGAATATCCAGCTACTAGGTCAATGACTGGATGATGAGCTGTGAGCCAGGAGTATCTGCTTTACAAGTTGTACTCTGCCTTTCTGCATTAATGGACTTCGAAAGCACTACAAGACTCCAAATTACCCTGCCAGTGATACTGTCACTGCTCAGCTTGCAAAATATGCAAAATTAATACTTTTTTTTTTGTTATTTTCACACTTTACATACTCTTATCTTGAGATTCCAGTAATTGACCTTGACATGACATTTTCAAGGAAGGTGTATGTACTGGAAGACAAAATGTTGCCTAATTAATTTATTAGTTTTTTATTGTACCATCATTCTTCAGCGCAGGCAAGCAGGAATTGTCCATGCAATAGTTCCAGCATAGGCTGGGAGTAAAGCCCATTAGATCAGCTTGTCTTCATTCTTCAAATAAATCCCAGCAGTAAGTGTCTAACAGATTTCCACTTCTGTGCTAACATTTTGCCATTTGGTGACACAGTGATTAAATAAATAATTATCCTTTTCCCTGTTGTTGTATGTTTCTCCATTGTTCAAAGCTGCTGCTGAAACAGAGATTTTGGGGAGTCCTTTTGTCTTTCCTTGTCAATGCTAATCAGAAAAAAACAAACAGTACTCCTTGGAGCTATACGCTCTGTTGGGAGAGAAATACACATTGAAGTAGTGAGACATATTGTCAGGCAAATAACATGTTGTTATTTGATATTTGATCTGCTGATATTTGATTTGATAAATTATCTGCTGCCTACCAAATGCTGTTCCAATCACATTACTCCAGGCATTGCTCCCAGCACCATTTTTAACAAAGCCCCTTCTTCATAGGCATTATGCAGAAGAGTTTAATTAGTCTTTCTGCCTTTCATTATTCACCAGCAGGTTGCAAAAACATACACAGAACCAACAAGTTAAGCCTTGACCAGAAGACTTCCAGGTCAATCAGGTTTGGAAATGGAATCTAAATCTGCAGTTGGCTCTTGTCTGTGTTGGCAAGTGGTAAGAAAAGCAAACAACTCTGTCTGAAAGAACACTGATTTCTGTGAGCTGAAAACAAGCAAAGCTGTCCAAAATGGTGTGATCCTCCACATTCACTGATCTTAATTAAATCTGGGACATTTTATAGCTCAGGATGATGCAGTGACACTGAGTTTAGCTACGAAAAAGCCCAAAAGTTGCAAGATGTGTTTGACAATCACTGTCTGAGAATGTTTCTCATTTCAGTTGTCCAGATGAATGGAAACAGTTGGTAAAAGCTAATGTCTAGAATTCCTACTTGCCTAAATACCAAATGGAAATCATCTGAATAATGTGGAAGCATGACTTCTTTGTACCTTTATTTCTTCTGTGTGAGAATTTAGGAAATGTCTACAGAAAAAGAACAGGAGAAATCACAAAACAATTACTGATTAAAAAAAAAAAAGGGAATTTAGAACAATTAGTTCTTACATGGACACAATACAAAAGCCAAATAATAAAAGACATTTTATTCCAAAAAGTCATTCTTAATTGTCTGTGCAGAAAAAGTAAAGCACTCAATTACTTAACCCTCAGAGCAGATAATAAAGTTATGCCCTGTCACATAAATTCCATGGAGTGGGTTAATACAGACGAAATGAGCTGTTGGATGTTTCCTTTCTTCTCCTTTTTTACATTTCCAGCTCTCTCAATGGATGTCCGTAGTATTTATTTAAAAAAAACAAGAACAAATACATTTTTATAAGATCCAATTACCACTGATATTTTTCTAGCTATGTATTTGCTGGATAATGTACTACACCCTTGAAAACCTTGTATTTACTGTTCCGTTAAATAACTTCCCGCTGCTATCCAGCTGTTACCATAGTGGTGACACAGGCATTTCCTTTAATGTAGCTGGGACAAAGCCTTCAGAGTACTTCTTTATTCAGGCAGGAAGCACAGTAGGTGACTTAAGACTGTGCTGTGACATATCCTGCCTTTGCAGGCATCATTTTTCCTTCTTTTCAAAATTTTATTTTATTCCATTATTTAGAAAGGTAAATGTCAACCTGTAGAAATAACAGAAGGAAACACAAAGCTGTCCTGGCTTTTAACAATGTTCTCTTACTCATTCATACAAATCTTAGGATGCCCAGAATGCTTTTTCTAGCACACAAAAGCCTAATGAAAAGACGAAGAATAAACTACAAAGGCTGTTTTATAAAACTGAAATATAAATCTTATTTTTTAACCTAGGAATTCCTCACAATTCAGATAACATCAGGTGGTACTGAGAAAGATGTTTCACTACATAAAGATGTCCACCTCAAAAGCAAGGATAAGTCAAAATTGAATGTGACTTTATAGCCTGGAACAAAAAATACTCTGTGTCAATAATGTATTATTCTGAAGAGGAATTGGTATATGCTTATTTTTAAAATATTTTGCTTTGCCTACATTACTTTATTAAAATGCATGACTGTCTATGTTTTAGAGGTTATATGTCATATATATCATGCATATTAATTAAGTAGAGTATATTTTATATAAATCCTACCACTAAATATTTTGTATAGGACCATAGAAATATTGTGGAGTCAGACTCTTCTCAGAGTAGATTTTAAAATTGTTTCTGTCACATGTATTTCTACAGTGCATGGACTATCTTCTATTTTCAGCCTGTCCCAGTCTGTTACCAATATACTTCAAGAAAGAAGTGGTTTAGATTCCTCAAGTAAACTTGGGATTTAACCTGTTGGTCCTGCAATGACTTGATGGCTTTATTCTACCGCATTTCTCGACAACTTTCTCTTCCTGTTCATCATGAAGGCAAAATCTCACATTTTTACATTCACACCTTACATAGCTATTCCTACATACATCCTTGCACCTAATAGCTTTTGCTAGATTCTTGTTTTCTATTTATGTGTCTCTTAAGCTTATCTTCTAAATATACTTATTGCACTTGCTTACAATACCCTCTCATGTTATTCCTTAGGCCTGCAATTCTGTGCCTCTTAATATCCACACATATGTTTTAAATATATTTATTTAATATTTTTAAAAAATAACCTATCACAAATACATTAGGCACATGTAAACTGAGTGTATCTTCTATCACACTGCATATGGTATGCCTGGAATGTGGTCTGTATCTAATTAAAAATGTAACTATGAGAAGCAGAGAATCTGCCTCCTTCATTGCTTGTGTTAGTGCAGAGTTTAGGGGCTGTAATGAATCCCTTTGTAGTACGTGTTCTACATAGGGCCCAAGAACACCAGCATTCTGCACAATATACAGCTTGCAGGAACTGGCTGTGAATAATAATTGAAACAACATTATTTCCTCTCTCAGGAAGAGTTACGTAGATTTGCTGAAATGCTAGACTTTCTGATCAGAGCTATTTTGTGAGTGGAAAACACTCTTACACCAAGGGCTTGCAAGCTATACGTTTCAGTTCAGTGTGGCGAACACAGCAAAAGGCAGAGAGCACAGCAGTGCTGGCACTGCTACAGGCACAGGGGCACTGAGGCCTCACATTCTGATTTTATTTCAAATTCCCCATTTTCTGAAGTTTAATCGTATTTGTGAAACAATTTATGCTTCAGTAGAGGAGGAAGCATGTACAAGACTGAGCACGTAGGTGAAATAAAGACTTGAGAGGAAACGAATGTCTGGAAAGACTAAAAACGTGGGCTGCATGACCAAATGGAGTATTTTAACCCTTATATCCCAATTACCAACTGCAGGGAACACAGAAAAACTTGCGGAAACTTAATGGAGATGACCGATATGTAATAAAATAGGCACATGCATTAGGGGCAACACTCGGAAGACGACATCCACACAATTGTTTGTTCGAAGTGCTTATGTCGGATAGACCAGATGGGCCACACTAAGTTCTACACAAATCCTTTTTTAACCGCCTATTTATAAAAACGATGTACCGTTCTCGCCATTTTTGCGGGCAGACATCTCGCACCTCCCGCCCTACTCGGGGCTGGCGGCGCCCAACGCACGCGCGCAGGGCACCGCGCCCCGCGACTGCAACGCACATGCGCACGGAGCGCCCCGCTGTACTAACGCACGCACACGGGGCGCCCCGCCCCGCGCCTCCGGCGTATATACCGCGGTTCCAACGCGCACACGCGCGGCGGGGCACACCATACGCATGCTACGGTTCCAACGCGCACACTGCGCGGCACACTGCGCGGCACACTACACACTGGGCTCCAACACGCGCACGCGCGGCATACCACACGCACGCCGCGGTTCCAACGCGCACACGCGCGGCCCACTGCGCGGCACAACGCGCACACGCGCGGCGCGGCACACCACACCACACCACCCACTGGGCTCCAACGCGCATACGCGGTGTACCGCACCCCCGAGGCTTTAACGCGCACGCGCACAATCCACCGCGCCCCGCCCCCGCGGTTCTAACGCACACGCGCGGCCGTGGCACCGCCCCGCGGCCCCCGCGCGCAGGCGCAGTGCGCCCCGCCGCCTCCCTGCACGGCGCGGCCGCGTCCCGCGGTTTCTCGCGGCCCGTCCGTCCCCTCTGACCCGGCGCCGCCGCTGCTCCATCCGGGCCCTCGGCGCTACACGGGGAAGATGGCGGCGCTGCTCCCGGCCGAGTGGATAAAGAACTGGGAGAAAGGCGGCAAGAGCGAGTTGTGAGTGCGGGGCCTCGCCGCGGGGAAGGATGGGGCTCTGCGGCCTGCGGGAGGGAGGCGCGGGGCGGCGGAGAGGACGTCGGTCGGGGCTACGTCCTTGCTGCTGGGCATAGGGTCGAAACCATGGTCGGGAGGAGGGCCTGGGCCGCCCTCCCGTCCGGTTCTGCCGGGTGCTGCCGCCCTCCGCCGACGGTCGGCCCTCGTAGCAGGGCCCAGCTTTCCCGGCGCCCCGAGCGCCCCCTTCCAGCCTCTGGGCCAGATTTGGCGGGGGTCGGGTTCATCTTCAGCCGGCCCCCGGGGTAATACGGACCCTGAAGCGTTCCTGTGTCGTTGACTCTACGGTACTGGCCTTTCTGGCAGAGGCCTCAGTCTCCGTTCTCACCTTTTTACCGATTCCGAGGGGACTGGCCCCGTATTTTTTGACCCAGGCAAAATATGATCAGGTAGTCATGCTTGTTCTATCTTACAAAGTAACCTTTGTGCGCGGAGGGCTCCGGTTGCAGCCTCCCAAATTAATCCAGGTGTGCCAGGAGCTTTCCATTCTGGGCCTGTTTCTGTTTTAAGCCATCTTAATGTGGCAGGTTCAGTAAATGCCGTGTTTCAGGAGTACAGCTCTTCAGGGGCTAATTCACTAGTTTGGCCATTTCATGTTGCTCTGTTAGTTTGGCCAGGGGTGTCCTCTGCCCTAACTATATGTTTTTTATATCTCTTGTTTTAATTCTTCCATGTGCTTCTGGTTTTTGTTTTAAGTAAAAAATTCTGCAGTTTTAAATATGGATGTTGAAGGGATCACTTAGAGAAACACTTCTTGATAAGCACTCATTTTATTATTTTCTTCTGTTCATGTTTTCTGAAAGGTTGTGCAGCTTTGGCAATGAATCTTCCTTGTACATGAAGGAAAAGGCAGTGGGTTGGAGATTAGAGAATGTAGAGAATCCCTGCACAAAACACTGTTCTCTCCAGAGCCTCCATTTTGTAGTGAAGGGGGCCCCCTTTATAGCCATGTAATTTTTGGTTTGAATTACACTAGAACCATTATCATGTTAGTATGCAAGTTGAACATGTTCAGAGGTTGTGTAGAGTTTGCAAGAGGACAGACATTTCATAGCTGATCATATGAATAGCAACTGCACTGCTCACACTGGATTCTCAGCACTCTGAGCTTTGTAAGAGGCAAGTTACCTCAGCGTTTGACCATGATAAAACCTTTTATGATTCTTCTCTCCCCTCAGAGCATTACTTCTTAAACATGATGGGAAGAAAGCGTTCATCTGCTGTGGGACCAATAAAACAAAATGATTAGCTAAATTCCTGTGTTTGTGGTACTTGCACTTAATTTGAAATACTGCTTAAATGTTGTTCCAGGCACGACTTAAAGAGCAGTTTGCAGATGAGGCCATATGTTTTAAAAGAAATGTAATTGTGTCTGGATAACAGTTGTCAGGTTTTGCAGTGGTAGCTTTATAAATCCGAGGAATATGCATGAACTTATTTTCTAGAATTTAGAGGTACATATATACCTGTAGACAATATTTAGAGAACTTTTTAGAAAGCCGACTTTACTGGGAGAGTGTTCAGTGCGTAACTTTGTGTTTCTTTTTCCAAAACTTCCTATCTCCTGATTTGCAAGAGGAAAGCAGAGCTAGGATGCTATCATTTTAGAATGAAACACATGAAATGTTTTTAAACATTAAAGTAAAAAGGGAATAAATGCAATGACACTACCTAGTTTTATTGAATTATTTATCTAATACCAGTATGCCCAAGAATAAAACTTAGTTCTAGGCATAAGTGCACTCTTGGGCTTTGTGGTTCAAAGGCAGTGCATTATAATGATGTTAGAAAAGTGGGAAGGGGAAGAATAGTGCAGAAGGACAAAACTGACATTACTAGCAAATAGAAGATTTACAAAAATTCAGAAGATTTTTGTAGGCTTTTTAAGGGGATAAAAACACTTTATAATTAGTAGAAAAGATTAGTTCTTATGGAAGAAATATTTACTTGCTGGAGCATGAAATGGCTTACCTGATCTGACTAGATCAGTTGAGGCGGTATTTTGGCAGTTAGTAGTTACCTAAATGAAAACATATTTCTGTGTTTTGGGGGAATATGAAACTATATTGAGAGAAGTAAATAGTTTGTTTTAATTTGGTGTTTCATCTTCTACTGGGATTAATAATGGATGCTTAAGATAATTGCTCTATTTTTTTGAATGGTGTGATATTTTTGATCATGTGATCAACTTGTCATGATTTAACAGTATTATCCAGAAATCAGAAGGTAAGGATTTTGTGTGTTTTAGAGTGTCGTAATGTTAATTAGTAATTCAGCAGTGACCATTTACTTCCAAGACATTGTTCAGAGACATTGTTCAAAACTGTACAAGATTTGAATTTAATTAATCAAGCTACTGATGTGTAATAGTATGTAATACAAATACATAAATGTGGTAGTCTCAAGTGTATGTGCCTGCCAAAACTACATTGGTCAGGATGTGGTCATCTTACTTGTCCCTTTTTTGTTCAGATCCTTCTCTAAGTACAGTTTACTAAATTATGTTCATTGATGTGCTACTGCCAGATACTGGTGTACAGATGAAGTTGAAGTCTGAGGGTGACTACTTATGCTGCTCAGTCTGGACTCCTGTAGACCGACTTGTGTGTATTGTCCTTGTAGAAAAATTGTTGTGTTCTCCACACAGATGCTGGTCTGTGACTGCAGCCCACGTGGACATTTATAACACACATAGGAGCTGGTACCTTACCTTGTTTTGTGAGAGATTCAACACATCCAGGAGCATTTAGCATGGATGGAGGGCTTTAATAAAGTACTTGCCTGGCAGTTTATGCAATATGTTAAGCCTCAAGATAAACTGAAGACGCTTAACATTCTGTGAATGTGAAATTTTGAGACTCGATCTTTCAGGCACTTCCAACTTGTTTGTTGCTTCAACTCAACACTGTAACATTGCTCATGCAAGTGAAGGGCTGAGAATCAGGAAAAGAGAGTTTAGCTGTGGTTGTGCCATCCTGACTGCAAAATGCAATTGATTGTACTTTATCTCAATTAAAGAACTACCGACATCAGTTGAATTATGCATATACTTAAATACTAGCAGACACATGCACTTTGTGATAATTACTGCTTTAATCCATGTGTGGGAGTGAAATGGAGGTTATAGGACGTGGTGTATGAGTTGGGAGGCCTCAGTTCCGGTGCTGCCTCTGCCATGCAAACTTGTTCACACTGTTTCAGAATTTGTGTTTTAAGCAAGTCTATCCCATCGTTGTCCAAAATAAATTTAATTTTGAAACTGTGGTTTTCAAAAGTGATTCTGTGTGGTTTTTTTAAAAATACTTTTGCTTTCTAGGTTATTCTGTTTTTTAATTGTATTCTACACGCATTACACAGTTTTACTTTCGGATGAAGAGATATAGGTTTTAGTAGAGCAGGGAAGTTCTCCATCCTAAGCTTGCAGCAATGAGCTACCAGGTCAGAGTAATAAGTGTCAAATGAACACTTACCAGACTGTACCAGCATTGATATTTCTATTTTTGTGAAGGTGCAACTGTTTTGATTTTAATTTGATGCACCCAGCTGAGACTAGATGAGCTGATCTCTCAGCTTGTTGTTACTGGAAAGGAGGGTTTCTGCCTTGTCTTCAGTCACCAGGGTGCCTCTTTGGCCTCCTGGTAAGTGCTTCAACTTGCAGAGGTGGCTGAAGACTTGGGTTTTGACCAGTTTTCTGCCAGGTTTGTCAGTTGCACTAATGTAACTGATGAGAGGGCTAAAACTGTGCTGCTGAGAAGGGAGGAAGTGTTAGTGAATGTGTCCCATTTTTGCAGCAGCAAACCATTAAATCAGTGCAGCTGTACTGCCTGGCAACACCTACAGGAAAGGTGGTCTTCCTTTGAGAGCGCCTCTAGAAAAGAATAGAAGTATAAAAAGAAATATTTTTGCCTTCTTTTTTTTCCCTCCAATTAATGATTCAGGGAGTTCCAATTGCAAATATTAAGCATGTTGTTTTGCAGATTCATCTCAGAGTTTCTTACTATATTGATCAAACAGATTCGTGTTTTAAAGTAATGTGAAGTTGTTAATATTATTTTGATACTGCTGTAAAAGGAATGGGAAGAGGTTGAAACTCTGATTTTATATTAAGACGTACTTAAATGAAGTCATCAGTCCAAGCAGAGAGAGTTGTTGCTCTTGCAGCCTGGTTGAGGATGCCGTCTTAGGACATAGGGTCAAAGTGTGTGTCTCAGATTTTTTTTTTTTAATCTGATGTTTCACTTTACTGTTACTTGTATACAGAACTTAGAAATGAGTGCTTATAGGGTACCTTCTCTATGCAGGAGTAATTAAAATTTAAGGAAATTTTATTGATTTTTATTGAATTGATACACTCTTTGGGGATAGCTGGGGGAAAAAATCTATTCTTCTAAAAAAATGTTTGCTTACCATTAATGAAAAATAAAATACCTATTGCCCTGTTTTGCTGTCTCTATTCTGGTTATTTCCAAATATGTTGCATTCTCTTCAATAGCATTTGGGACATCTTAGCCATACCTTTGCTTTTTGCTGACCTTCTGTGTTTCTACTGATTATATGTTATGTGTGAAACTCCCTGGTTTCCAGTTGTCTTTAAAGGGTGTGTATACCTTATATTTGCTAATTATCATCCTTTGATGGCTGCAACAGCTGTTTAGTCCTGCTAGAGAAGTGATAATCTATATAGGATGCAAATAGAATGAGTAATGGATTGCTACAGAACTATTTTTTACTGTTTATTTTTTGTGATAAGCCTCTGTAATAATTGTACATATCTGCCTTATTTGAGACAGCTTAAAATGGCTCCCATAGCAAACTGTAGTCTTGCCATCTTATGTACAAATGAGGCATAGCTCTGATACCCTCCTCAGTTTCTGCACGTGAAAGATACTTTGAAAAATATGTGAACTTTTGGTTGAAAATGTCCAAATGTGACAAAAGTTCTTAAAATATTCCCTGGTGTCTGTTACGATAAAGGTAAATCACTACCCTTTCTAAAATACTGTCACTTTTAAATATGAAACTGCTTTTGGAACCTTACTCTGGGGTGACAGTAGTGGTAGAGAAGAGGGAAGATCCTTGTATCTTAGAAGCATGTCCATTTCTGAGCTGTCAGTGTAGTGAAGAAGCCTGCTCTTTAAGCATTTATTTTATAACACAGAAAACTATTAATTTATCTCGTGTAACAGTCTGCACAGTAGTTAGAGTGGTTTTTGCATATGGCTGTTTGGTTGAGGGAGCCCTGGGAACAGCCAGTGACAGTGCAACATGACAGGTTTTTGCTTCCTAGAGTGGATTCTTTTAGGGACTAGAATAAAGAAAAATTCTGTCTTACTCTTGGTAAAATGTTGCTCAGAGAAATCATGCAAATATTTTAATGTTAAAAATTTTTTACAGGCAAGAGTTTGAAAACTACCATAGTTATAGTAATTCTATGAGAAGCATTTCCTCATTGCATAATGACAGTAGGTTATTGGTAATACTTCCATACTTCCACATTGCCTCATGTTCTTACTTTTCTCAAGGATATGTAATGTTAGGAAGAATATTTATATGTGTATAAGATCTATTGGGAGTCTTGCGTTTCTTTGCTGTGTAAGTTCTCTGAATTAGGGTTTACTTTGGAAAAATTAAAAGGTAGTCATCCATTTAAACTGCCCAAATCTAAACCTGTTTTAGCCAGAGCATCAACCAAAAAAGAGCCCCAAAACATTTGTGTGTGTGCGCTAATATCTAATGATTTTTTAAAAAAAGTATTTGTTTTATTTTAGTGTGCAGCTGTGTCGTGCTCTCAGTGAAAACAAAAACCATGATGTGGGTTTCAGAGGTAAGTCGTGTGGTTTGTTGGTTGGTTTTAGTTAAATAAAAAACAGACCTGGAAACAGTTGATTATGGTACCTTTTCATGTATGTGCTTGGAACATTCATGTATGGTGACCATTAGGGTGTGCTAAAGGTGAATCCTACAAATACAAACATCCACTACAAGGGTTGCTTTCAGACATGCAGAGATTTCTTTGTTGTGGGTTGTGGCAGCATCATCCAGTATTTGATCTGTGCTATAGAAAATGGAATTCCGTTTTGCAAACTCATCATACAACTAGATTTTATTTTAAAAGTTAAATATATGAACCCTAATGTGTGCAAGTGTGAAATTATCTGATCTATTTAAAAAATAAATTGTTTTAACTCACCCTCAGCGGTCTGTAGTCACCACATTATTGAGTAGTTGGTTTAAGGCGTTAAGATCTATATAACTTGTTAGTGAATATAATTTATTGAGCAAACCATGTGGTAAGAGTGCAAGGTCAAAGCATGGAGGTTTGTTATTTTTCATATAGTAAAAACACAACATTTTTTGTGTATTATTTAAAAACCTACAGGTTTCTCACAGCTGGTTTTACAACCACCATGTTTAACATTGCAAGGTTTTTCTCAAGTGGAATACCTCTGTTTAGTGCTTCAGCTTATTGCAAGCATTTGTAACATTACATTCTTGAGTTATAGGAGACTTTCCTTAAAAAATGAAATAAAAATAATCCTTATCAAGCATTTTTTCTCCAATTAAATTCTACTTTCTTCTAGAGAAATGGTTTTTGAGAGTATATCTGTGATGAGATATGAGTAGGAAAGTGCTGGAATGTTTTCTGTGTATGTATAACACAATATTTATGTGAACTGCAACGTAAAGGTGTCTTTGTTAAGCCAACTGTCAAGACTCAAGTTACTATATGCAGGATAGTAATTTTTCTTCCCATTTTACTGTTATTCTATGAGCTCTCTAGAGAAAGTGGATCATTGCTCGCTTCATGCTTGTGTGAAATCTTAGCTATTGATGATCAGTTTTAATCTATCAGTGATAACAGTGTAATCACCTTTTTTGGTAAGGGAAGCATATCCCCTCTACTTGTCCATTGTCTGAAGTCTACAGCATTACTGTAAATATTGCTTTAGCAGTTAGACAAAGGATTAACTAGTATGTTCCTTAATCATCTCTTGTCTTTCAACAGATATCCAGCAGGCTATGTATGAGCTTGCTTACCACGTTGTCAGAGGAAACTTAAAGCATGATCAAGCTTCTAATGTCCTTGGTGATGTCATAGTAAGTATATATTTGTAGTAATTGCATACTTACTGAAATCTTTCTTATAGAAGTCTGAATGAAATCCAAGCAGGAGAATATTCAAGAGATTTTTCTTTTGCGTGTCTAAGAAGTCATTCTTGTCAAGTTCTTTTTCTTCATTTGTGTGCCCTTGATATGTATGTAGACTGATAGGGTTTCATTTTTTCCCTCTATTTTTTGTGGTGAGGCATAGATGTGTTCATTTCAGCATAAATTGAAAATTAAGTCATTTTTTAAGGGCACATGAAGACCGAAGTTTTTAATAAATGCTAGAAATAAATGTCGCTTGCTCATGCAGCACATCTGTCATGCTGCCTACTGGTTTTTATAACAGTGTGACAATGTGCCTGCCATTTTACTGTTGGGATGTCCAAGTTCTGCGATGGCCTTTGAAATAATACATTAGACTTATTTTTTGTTTGATAAAGGTTTTTCTTAAAATGCTTTGAATAAGTAGAGAAAATAGGGAAAAGAGTAGTTTTGTTCAAACTTCCAAGCTTACCAAATTCCTCTAAACTTCCAGGCTTACCAAGTATTGTTGTTTCTTAAAAAAGCAAACCAGGAAAAATACATTAAAAATCTTTTAGAAATTATTTCTTAGTTTTGATAAGTTGCTGTTTTGATGTGTATGGAACATTAAGGAAAAATGTGTTTTTATAATCTAGTGTAACCTTTTTAGATTTTTTTGAACTTGAGCATTGGTGTTGAGGGAAGGCGAGGCTGTAGGGAACATTGGTGTTGAGGGAAGGCGAGGCTGTAGGGAGCCTTGCTGTTGGGGTGGCATGTGAAGTGTTGGATCTTTGGTTGCTGTAGGAAATCATAATCTGTTTGGTGCCTGAGAAACTGCAGGTCACTCTCTGGGCTGCTGCTTCTCACACAGGGTGTTCCCTTGGGCTAAAGAGGTGGAGGGACTAACCAGAGGGTTTTATCCCTGGTCACAAAATACACGTAAATTGCATTTCAAGGTTATGGGGTTTCACTACATATCAATAATTAGTACAGCACTTATATTAGATACTAGTCAATAAATAAGCACCTTTCTTATAATACAAATTATTAATAGTAGAAATAATACACATTATTAATTAATCTGAACTTTATGATGAAGTGTTGTTCTATATAATGCAAAAATTTTCTAAGTGTGCATATTGGAATTTCTGTATTCATTAAATGGGATCTTGTTTCTTCTTAGGAATTCCGAGAAGACATGCCTTCTATCCTAGCTGATGTATTCTGCATATTAGGTAGGTTGAGTTCCCTTCCTTTCAGCATTGCAGCAGATTTGGAGAAATTAATGTTTTGTGTATCTGCTTGTTGACTTCTTCAGCAAATTTTATTAAGTCTGTAAAGCATGACTTCTCTTTACAAAGCATGTGTTGATTCTTCCTCAGTGTATCTGTACCTCACTTGTTAATGTCTTTTCATTCTGCTTTGTTCTGTTATAGTTTCCAGAAGTTTGCCTATTAAAGGCAGTGGAAGTTGATCTGCCAAGAATAGTTAAAGGAGCTAGCTTGTAAGAATGTTGGATATTAGCTAATGGAATCAGTGACTTAGTGATGTTATCATTCTTAAATATTTTAAATAAAAGTTGACTTACTGGTAGGTAGATCCTTTCTCCTCAGAATGTGTTCTGTAAATATTTTTGTCTGTACAGTCACTGTTAGTGAAATGGAGCTTATGCTAATTGTCCAGAAATCTAAAGGCAAATGACATCGAGTCACTGTCTGCCGGCTAAGCAGGCTTTAAAGATGGGCACATCTTATTATGGTGATAACTTCTGGATTTTTATGTTGTAATGTTGATCCAAAGCTGTTGCTCTCATGTCTTCCAGCTTTAACTGCTTGCAGTTTCTGTCTTGCTCCATGTCTGTGTTTTTCAACAAATTTCAGAAAGTTCTTTTGCTGGTCTGCACATCACAGATCCTGTGTGTTCTGTATATTGAAGGAGTGAGGCATCTTCTGTGCTGTGGTTGCCTGTGAAGAGAGGCACCTCATTAAGTTTGCAAGTGCAGCCTTGGTTTTATACATCTGAATGATACATTTTGAATTTGTTTTATTCATACTCTTTCGTTCTGTGTCCTTGTATCATCATTTTGTAATAACTCGTTTTCATAATGCAGTATTACACTGATGTCCTTTTCTTTTTTAATCTGCATTAGAAGACTTGAATTAGCTGCTTCTTGAACTACTCAAATAACTGAAACTAGTGTATCTGTCAGCCTTTTTCTATTTATTTGATCCTCCTTTCCTTTAAATTAGTGTATAGCCAAATGCCATGCTTTCACTAGTAGCAGAGAATAGTATGGCTAAGGAGCTAGGTTTCAAACTTTGGGGCAAAGGACATTTGGCAATTTCTTGCTTGTTTCCTCTCCTCTAACCCTATTTTACTGTAATCAGTATTTGCTACTATCAAGGTTTTTTTTCCCAATTGCTTGATGAGATGAGACTTTTGATTTGTCCACTCATCCGCATTCCCTGGACAAATGTTTTACTGCAGCTTGTTCTTTGGCTGAGAGTCTTGGCTGCTAAGGTCCAGGCTGATCTGGCTGGTCTGTTGCCTCCACCTCTACCCTGCGACATCACTGGTTTTCAGTCTCTTTAGGGTCTTTCTCACATTTTTGTTGCTGATGTTTTCTGTATGGGTCTGATTTTAATGTGGGTATGTGTGCTGGGTTTTTTGTTTATTTGTTTATTGTAATGTCTGCCTTGCATTCTTTTATGGCATTTTCTACTCCTTTTGCAGCTGCTCACTTCCTGTAACGATGTGCTTTTTTAAAACTGCTTTAGAAGGTTTGCTTCCCTGGCCAGTGTTCCATAGCCTGCTTTCCCATAGGAGTGAATTGCTTTCAGTAGTTGACAATACAGAAGAAATTAATGGTAATACAGAACCATAGCTGGTAAAAGACTGCAGACAGACAGTAAATGGTAGTTCTCTGATGCCACAGGGAAAGAGATTAGAACATTACCTTAAGGCCAGGATCATGCGCTTCTCTTCAGCGGTTCGTATTTCTGTTTTTGTGCTTATTATTGATCTTTAATGCTTGCCATAAGCGTTATTGCAACAAAGAGGAGGGCAAGAAAAATTATTGCAGCATTCCTCTGGTTTCTCTTTTACCTTTTCATGAGACTTGTGGATCTGTGAGAATTGTCGTCAAAATATTGTGTGAACCTCAAGGGGGATGAGTGGGTGGGAAGTGGCAAGAAGCCATGTTATTAATAAGTTGCTTTGCCTTGGGTTATCATTGGCATTTATCAGAATAGTTACTAAAAGAAGAAACTCTCAGAATTTCTCAAGTAATGATTGCTTTTTGTCCTCCATCTTCTTTTATAGATATTGAAACAAGTTGTTTAGAAGAAAAAAATAAGAGGGATCATTTTACACAGCTGGTATTGGCCTGTTTGGTGAGTTGCACCTAGGAAGTCTTTTGGCAAAATTGCATGTCATGATCTGACAAGAAAAATACGAGTGTTGAAGCTTGCTTTTTTCTGTTTTTCTCCAGAAAAGAAAAGACTATAAGAGTGTTTTCCAAATGCCCAAATAATTTAAAAATTCGTCTCCAAAGTGTTGTGATAGAAGAATATAATACAGCTCTCCCCTGAGTTCTTTAAAGAGTTTTGAGAGAACTTAAAATTTTCCACCTGCAAGTTCAACAGAAATTTTGCTTCTGAAGTATGCTTTGAGTTGCACTTCTTTATGCAACCTCCACTTGTCTTTAGAAGTAGCATTCCCAAATGCATGGAATAAGCTTGATTTGTAGGAAAGTTTAGCATATGAAAATAAGACTTTTTTCCCAGAATATGAGAATATGCTTTGTAAATATGCAGTTGGTAGTAATGTCCCTGGATGCTATGCAATGTATAATTGGTAACCAGCAATTGGACTCTAAGGCTTGTTTCTTCAAGGTGCTCTTGTATATAAAATCTACCACTGTAAAACTCCAGTTTCAGTTAATAGTGTCTTAATTTTGTATGCTTGTGTGTTTGAAGCAAAATACAAACTTTTTTCTGTTGTAGTCAGAATGCACATGTAGTGTAAAGTAATTGTGTGGTTTCTAGGTCTTTGTAATTGACAAATTTGGTGTGTGTTTTTGGTGTTTTTTAGTATCTTGTATCTGACACTGTCCTAAAGGAGCGTTTAGATCCAGAAACGCTGGAGTCATTGGGACTCATCAAGCAGTCTCAACAGTTCAATCAAAAATCTGTTAAAATAAAGACAAAACTATTGTAAGTTTTGGGGCAAGGGTTGTTTGGGGAGTGGGTGGGGAAGGGCAATGATAAATGTTTGGTAACATGTTTCCTACCAAGTGCAATGTTTCTTTGAAGATACTCTGTTTTCTTTGGGAAATACGTTTTGTTGCAATTTAACTTGCCATTGGCAAAAATAATTTTGTTAACCCTTACTTTTCAAACTCTTGACAAGTATAAAATCTTTCTCATGTTAGCTATGGCTTTTGCTACAGGGATTCCATGTACACATATTAATTAGTATTTATTTGTGACATGTGAATTTACGAAGTATAAGAAAATTAATTACTGCTCTTGCATCAGTTAAGAATAGGTTTCATTTTCATAACTAGGCAAACATAATTATTTTAGTTTGGGCAACACAGGTTATGGGTTTTTTTGTTGTATGTTTGGTTTCTGTCTCTGCATCCAATGTTTCAGTCTCAGTCTCAAAGAAGATTACTTGAAACAAGAATAATTTCTTGAGCATGAACAGCCACAGAGCAGTTCTCCAGAGTTGTGTGTAGAACAAGCTTTCCTGTTAAGTGTAGGTCTAATCTTTTTAATGGTCTGCATTTGAAATAAAAGAGGAGCTGGATTTGTTTGGAGACTGCTTGCTACCCTACAGGTATTCACGTACTGCATTTAATAGTTTTTGCAATAGCTCAGGTGAATGACAAGTTCTTAAAAATGTGTTCAAAATTAGCATTTTGTATAACAAATTGCCAAGAGCATAAATAAGCTTCACTGGATACATGTAACACAGCAGTATTTCATTTCTGTTTATTTGCAGTTACAAGCAACAGAAGTTTAATTTGCTGAGAGAGGAGAATGAAGGTTATGCAAAGCTCATTGCAGAACTGGGTCAAGACTTATCTGGAAATATCACTAGTGATTTAATCCTTGAAAATATCAAATCTTTAATAGGTAAGGAATTTATTGAAAGAATATGGGCATTGGTTTTCCTATATGATCTTATGACTACAGAGAGTAATCACCTTGGATAGAATTACAGTGTCTTGAAGTTCCTGTTTCTGTGGAAAAATTAATTTGGGGAATGTTGTGTAGGCATACTTAACCTTAGATACTGAATTTATGGTGTAGCCTCAGATATGCATGCTGTGATTTTGACATCTTTTGAAGATGTGCTTGTCATCTCAGCAGGCAGGTTGGAGCATAACAAAGTAATGCTTTTTGCTATTGAATGTATCAGTTCAATGCATGAACATTCTTTTATTCTTGAAAATGTTGAATGAGTGATTCTTTGTGAAGAGAAATGAGAAATAGTAAATGTTCTTCCTTTATCTAGTTCTTTTAGTGATTTTTCCATATTTCTAAGTTGAGTCACGATGAAAATCTCACGAAGTGCAAAATGTTAAAAACAGGAAATACCTGTAATTACCCTTGGTTTACACTTTCTTTTTGAATAAAGAGTTTTATACAATATATTGACATTTGCACCAGTGCCTGTCTCATATGGTGCCAGTGTAGTAATGGGCAAAAGGCTATACTGCTATTTTATACAAAAAATAATTTTTCATATGTCAGAGTGTTTTGCCTGAGCGTCAAATGCCTGTAACAATAATACTTTTTCTGGGAGAGATCAAGAGAATAGGATGGTTTTGCTAGTTATTACAGTGAAAAAATACACTCAGTGTGAGGAATTTTGTGATAAAACATTTTTCTTTCTGGAATTTTAGGAATTGCACATAGACTTCCTGCAATGTGTCAATTCTTTTAAAGTACTAACTTGCAGTAGGTTCTGGTGTTAATGGAAATGGCTTTTGGGAAGGAAAGACTGATGCAGTTATATATCTGCATAGTGAATGTGCCCGGATAAAACATGTCAAGGCACAATGAAGAAAATATCTAGATGTGGATTTTTTTGAATAAAAGGTAATATTTCTGCCTCAAGTATGTATCCTGGAGTTTTGGTGGAAAAGTGTATATAGTAAAATACAGGTATGATTTCAGCATTAGCTTACCTGGTCTGCATCTTTGCTCTTGCTCCCCTTCAAATAAAGAAACTGTTCTCTCTTCTGCTGGCAATAATGCTGAATTGACAGGGCAGTACTAACAGGAGGATCAGGGTGTAGCTCAAACCAGAACAGTTTTTGGAGTGTAAAATAATTATTAGCTGGCTGATTTGTGTGAATGAATGTGTGTGGCAGCACAAGGGAGGAAGCAGCAGCCCATGCCTTTTGCTGGCCCTGTGGTGTTGGTGAGGTCAGGTTTTTAACTATTAAATGTTCCCTTTTAGGTGTTAATTTCTACTTTGCTGTAATCTGGGTTGGAAGTCCTGTTCAGTATTTTTGCCTAGTTCAATATTCAACAAGTCAAAATGATTGGTACTGTATTTATAGATGATCCAGATTATTTTGCCATTGATAAATCAGGCTCAAGTTTAACTGAAAAGAATTAATTTAAAAAGGCATTTGTGTTTCAGAAACAGAATGAAGATGAAAATTAGCAATACTAAACTCTTCTGCTCTGTCCTTCTCCACTAGGATGTTTCAATCTTGATCCTAACAGAGTTTTGGATATTATCCTAGAAGTCTATGAGTGCAGGCCTGAGTATGATGATTTCTTTGTACCACTGATAGAGTCATACATGTACATGTGTGAACCTCAAACTCTATGCCATATCCTCGGGTTCAAATTCAAATTTTATCAGGTAATGTATTTCCATTCTTAATTTTTGGGTTTCATTGTTGGTGATTGAACTGCAGTCAGTAATAACAGATTTTCTGCAGATTTTTTAAAAATATATATATAGAAATTAATTTTTAAGTTGTAAAATTCTGGTATTAAAAGCAATAATGTCATTATTTGTGTGGGAGTCTCTTACCGTATTTTAGAGGAGAATGCTTAATGTTCTCTTAAAAGAGCTGAAAGCAATCTTGATGCCTTCCACTTGAACTTGTAGAGTTATGTAGGGACTGACATGAAGAGAGAGACTGTACATTATAAACACGACTTATCCCCAGGAGTGGGGAACATGTTTGCAGGGGAGTCATGGTTGATATTTGATAATATATTCAAGGAGATTTTTTAAAATTTATAGCTAGGAATTGCATACAAGCACCATAGGGTGTGAAGGTAGTTTAAAGTTTTTGGTTTTGAAAATACTGAATGTGTATTGCAGTTAAGTCTAGTGGCTTGGGAGTAATAGCAGTTAAATAACATGATAACAAGGAGAACTGTGGGTTAATATATTTCATCTGAACAGGAATTGAGTGGTTCCTGTTTCATAACCTTCTGCTGTGGTCTGATTGCTTTTTGTTAAATTTCCAATGTTGTCCGTTTTAGGATCCAAGTGGTGAGACTCCTTCCTCTTTATACAGAGTTGCTGCTGTCCTTTTGCAACATAATCTCATAGATTTGGAGGATCTTTATGTTCATGTAAGTGACAATACTACTCTGCTAGATGCCAAAGCTAAGGACATTTAAAAAAAAGAAAATCTGATACTTTACCCTATTTCTAAATTTTCAGATTTGTGATATTCTGTGTAATACCTGTAGGTGTACAATACTTAATGGCTCTTAAAACTTTCAGCATTTTCTTAATGCCACGTATTCAGATTATCAGCATTCATATTTCAGTGTGTGCTTAACTTTATTTGAAATACCTGTGTAACATCCTCTGGATTGCTTACCTTCTGGCAGAGTAGGAAGTTGGAGGTAAATACCCAAGTAACCTTCCTTAAGAGCTAGACTCTTTGAGTTTTGCTTTACAAGATCAGTTTTTGAGAAAAGTGGTAGGACAATTAGCTCCAAACATTCTTTTAGTTTAATAGTAGGGTTATTTTTTTAAATGCTTGCATGTTGCTGAATAGGCCTCTTATTCTCTACAAGAATTCTGACCATTTGTTAGGTTGAAGGAAGGATATGGACTTATGTGTTCAGATACAATCAGACACTTATTCTCTGCAGTCTGACAGTCTTATCAACCAACCAGCATTCCAGTTTGATGAATGGTTAACAGAATGTTGTAGTTATCAGATTTATTTTACATTATACAAGAATTTTTAATTTTCAGAATATCCATGGATAGTCTTAAGATAAGAAATTTTAAGACTCAACTCTTTTCCAAGGAAAGAGTTCTAGTTATATCTGTGGAAGGTTTGGAAGGTAGTCCTGCCGTTAATTTGTGTGGCATTTCATAGCCTTAGTGACAGTCTCATCAATATTGACTCGTCAGTAACTGTCTCTGGCTTCATAGGAGTATTTTGGCTGAAAATGTGTTGGGTGGAGCAAGAGTAGGAGTGCATGTCTCAGATAATTGGTGTGGAGTGAGGAATGTGTGATGATAATGCTTGTTTTTTAAAGAATGTTTGTAAGCTTACAAAACATGCTCAGACTTGGGGTTACAGTTGCCTTTGCAATCTCAGCTCAGGCTTGTGCAGGTACAGGCTTGTTTTCTGTCAGTCTCATGGCTCAAGGGTCCCTGCAGTCATTTGCACTGTTCATCTGCATGATGGTGATTCTCAGTCTCATTCCACAATGTCTCTACCAGTCTCTCTGTCTTTGCATGTTTGGGATGATACATTTTTTTTAATCTCTTTTCAGTTCAGGCTTAATTTAACTTGCTATGAAAGTTTCTATAAAATAATTAGCATGTAGGTGTTGATTCTGAAGAGGTGTTCATTGTGTGGCTCCCATACAAGAATACTGCCAGGATTATCGCTCATATTAAGAATGTTCTCCCCACCTCTGCCCTCCCTGCCCTTCCAAGCCTGTAAAAACTGTTCTCAATTAGTGTGTGTATACACACAGCCATATAGAATGTATGGCATCCTGGAGATACAATTTACCCATTGAAATTCCATACTAGGTGCTTCCTGGTCAAGCTTAGTAGGTTTTCTGTGTTTTCAAATGAGAAAAATGCAACTCCTTAAACCTTTTTCCTTTCCAAGTGGGATTTGTTCTTCCCCAAATTTCTGTGAAATGGAGGAATTCTTTCCTCCTTCTATGATCAGTTTGGGCAAAGAAAAATCTTTTCTTATTAAAAACATTAGAAGAAAAGATGACTGTATCAAAGAGGTCATGACTCTGCAGTAAGTTTTGATTACTTACTTGCAGGGAAAGTGTGATCTTGGTTTCAGGAGCTAAATTGAAGTTTGACTTTGTCAGAAAAAGAGCTTTTCTTTTGTCTCACAATTTGACCTTTTAATTTCTGAATGTAGGTTTATATTCCTCACCCTGATTATTCTCAAGTACAAGACTATGCTGAAGTTTTTTCATACTGGGTACTTTCATCTAAGATGGTTTTTAAAGAACAGATGTTACATGTGTTTAACCCACATTGCTCATAAATGAAAAATTTGGTAAGCTTGAAATGGTATTTCTTTAAAATAAAGGTGCAATCAAAATGTGTGGCTAAGTAGCTTACCTGCTTTTCCTTGGCGATTAAATTTTTCTTCCCGTTAGATGAGCAATATTTTGAATATTCACTTGGATTAAAGGCACTGAGTTGTGTTAATGTTATCATGGAGTATGTGTGTAATTGTCACCATAAAGCTACAGCTGAATGATAAATTGGAGGGCAAGGGTTCTCAGACAATGAATGATTGTGAAGAAGTAGAGTGGTATTATTTCTCATGAGTCCTTGATTTCAGGGTAGTCTGTTATTAGCATATTTCCCCATTGGAGATGATGGTAACAAGGAAAAGAAACTGATTCCCTGAAAGACTAATTAGTAACAAGAAAGGATAAAGTTCTTCTCCAGGCTCCAGTGATCCACAGTAGCAGTTAGTCACTTCAATTTTCAGACATAATGTCCTATTTTTTCAGCTTCTACCAGGGGATAATGCCATCATTGAGGAACACAAGCGAGAGATAGTGGAAGCTAAACAAATTGTCAGAAAACTTACAATGGTCGTCTTATCGTCTGAAAAGACTGAGGAAAAGGAGAAAGAAAAGGAAAAAGAGGAGGAGAAAACTGAAAAGGTGTGACTGAGTAGCATTCTTTTCAGTAAAATTATTTAAATTACTTTAAACAAAACAATTGTTATAAAAACATGCTTGTATTTATTTGAAAAACAGTTATGTACTTCTTGGATGGCTTGTATTTGTCTTCTGACTGCACTTCTGTTATACTGAATGTGTAGAAATGCATGATTTGGGGTTTGTTCTGGATTTCTGTACATAAAATATTCTTGGTTCAATGGCTAACTGATTTCTTCCCTCCCTTTTTCTTGTATCAGCTCCACTAAGTATGTCCAGCATTCATACACTTCACAACCTTTAACAACTGCACTTCTAGGATTCATGACAGTACAATCTTAGCTGATTTCATAAAAATAAGGACATTAATGAGAGTTTATTCCTTATTTCTCTCAATCAAGAATTGGGGCATAAAGAATTGCCAGACTTAGAAATGTTGGTATAATTATCCTGCATTGTGGAAAAAGCTTATAACTGAAGATTTTTAGTTGTAACTGTTCACTGTGCTCCCTTTAAACCTGTATCTCCATATGTGTAAATTTATACTCTTCATTTAAGTTCCTACTATGTCATATTCATGTTGCCCGAGGTCTAATTTGATTTAGTGTGTCCAAACCTTACTTTAGAAACAAAATTATTTAATCTCTTAGGGGCCATTCTCATTTGAGTGCTTAAGTACTTCTTAAACACCTTATTTTAAACAAAAAGAAAAAGAAATGCTTAATATTTGCATTTTTAAGTGGCATACTGGGGTGGGGGCAGGGGCCCAACTGTCTTGACAGTTTCTGTTCTTGATTTTCTGTATTCTCTTGGATTCCTTATCAATCTAATTTGTCTACCTATTCCTGCTTCTACTCCACCTCGCTTCTGTTAATCTCTGACCTTCCTTCCTTTTTTCATTTTTCTTCCCTGGCTTGGAAAATCTAATTCCATTTCTTCCCTCAGGCATCTGATACAGTCACTGCCCTCTTGCTCTCAGCTGCAGCCACAGCTGCTGCTTAAACCAATTCCCTTCACTCACTCTAAATTTCTGATACCCCTCCCTTTTGCTTACACCCCATTGCTTTGGTCCACCTTCTCTGCAGTCAGGTGGGGCTGCCCAGAATTTTCTGAAGCATGCTTGTCACCCTGTTCTGATAGAAAAATAAACTCTTGATGGGACATGGGGAGTGTATGCATTTCAAGTAATGTCAGAGGAATTAAGACAGTTTTTATGGCTAAGCTTTAGAATTAAGAACTAGGGAATTTTAAGCTCTAGCAGAACCTGCAGCAAATTTCTGAAGGATTAAAATGACAAAGTCTGAGCCTGTGTGATGGGAAAATTAACAGCTATACTTAACAAAAACCAATTTCTGTGACGGCACACACTTTTATGCAATGCATGCTGTTTCTCAAAAAGCTTGTTTCTGTGTTAAAAGTATTTTTGTATGTGCTGAGCTGTGCACTTCATAGCAGTTAGGGGAGTAACTACATGTGAAAGCTGTTGACAGTCTAAGTTTAGGTACATTGTATCCAGCATGTCATGATAATGTACTATTTTTGATACAGTATCATGGAATAAATGCCTGCCTAAGGAAAGTAGTGTTTAACTAATTATTGACCTGACTTTTCTTTTAAATCCACGAAGTGCTTATTTTGTGTGGTTAAAATTCATTATTATCTCATGACTCCAAGATGAATAATTTAGTCTTGACAAATGTGCTACCTACTTTTGCCTTTTAAGATGCATTTACCATAATTGCATGATAGGAGATCTGGACAGGTCAGAGTGTGGGCAGCAAGAATGGGTTTGACAGCAGTTCAGACTGGCCTCTCTGTGCCAGGCATGTCTTGACTTTTGGAGAGCTCATGTCAGAACTTGCTTACCCAAAAGTGAAGCATGTGAGCTCCATAAGTTCAGCATGAATAGAGACCTTATCATTTTGTTTTGCTCTGAAGCTTTCCTCTGCATATAACCATGTGCAATGCTGTTTCCTGTTTTCAAAACTATCAGAAAAATATTTCCCAGTGTTAAAGTTTTAAAAAGGAAAAAAAACCACTAAAAAGCCACACAAACTGTAGAACCACAGGAGTGTCCGTTCTGTAATTAATTATTGTTCTTGTCAGTTGGCCTTCTCTGCTTGTGTGGTTTAAATAACACAAAATAATATTTTGTTTTAAAATAATAAACACATTTTGTCCTAGACTTGTAGTCTTCCTTCCCTGGGTGTCATCTTAGTCTTGCAGTTACTTACAGCTAGTGTCCCTTACTAATCACTTAAGAATAGACTTTAACCTTGGGGGCCAGGGAAAACCAATTTATAACAATAAAATATATCAATACCATGCCTCTGAAAAAGTGCTTCAGGGCATGACCTTAATTGTAGAGTCCAATTTCCTCTTATGGCTGTATTGCAAAGGGAGTATTTGGAAAACTTAGTGTAGACTTGCACTTAAGTCCAGAATTTCCTAGAATAGATGCTAATGTGAAACTTATGGTACAGGCACACTAAGACAGAGAAATGATTTGAATGTGGCTGAGCTTTTATTTTTTTCTAATCTGCTTTTGCAGGAGAAGTTTGTGCTTTTAGACCCAGAAAAACACACAGCATCAAGGATTCTTGAGTGCTTGCATTGTTCTTAAAATGTCCCATAAGGAAATAAGCTGCAATAGATTGTGCCAGTTTGAAAAATATGTGATCAGACATACATCAGACAACTTAATACATTTCTGTTTAATTTTTAACTTTTTCTTGGATCCAGATGTTGAATCTTTGTGGACTGGTTTATAATTTCTTTTGGAGTTTGCTTATTGTCTAAATGTCTAGCTAAGTTTTATTTTGCATGTGTTTTTATTACACAGTTGATGTACAAGGGTTTTTTCTCTAGCTGTGGATTGCTGCTTAGGGAGAAGTATTAAGGAGACTTTATGAACACACTTTTTCTTTATTATCTTGCAGCCTCCTGATAATCAGAAACTTGGCTTATTGGAAGCCTTATTAAAAATAGGTGATTGGCACCATGCACAAAGTATTATGGATCAGATGCCTCCGTTTTACGCTACTTCGCACAAGCCGATTGCGATCGCGCTTTGCCAGCTCGTCCACGTGACGGTTGAGCCTCTGTACCGCAGGTAAAGTGACAGCCACAATTCTGCTGCTGCACAGGGGAAAAACGATTTCTTTACAGCGTGAATTCACTAATAAGCTTAATTATTGATAAATTTCTAAAATTTTCACATCCATTTCATGTGAAATGCTGCACATTTTATTTTTCAGAGTTGGTGTACCTAAAGGAGCTAAAGGGTCACCAATTTCCTCTTTGCCAAACAAGAGAGCACCAAAACAAGCAGAGAGCTTTGAGGAATTGAGAAAGGAAGTGTTCAACATGCTTTGTTACCTTGGTCCTCATCTGTCCCATGATCCCATTTTATTTGCAAAAGTAGTGCGCCTTGGAAAAGCATTTATGAAAGAGGTTGGTATGACACAACAGCTGGTCAAAACATGAAAAATACCAATTATTCCGATGTCAAAAAATGCTTGTCTTGCTAATTGTGTGATGTTCCAATGCTGAAACAAAAGAAAATTTTGACTAAGGACAAACTTGGAGAATCTTACTTTAATTTTTGATAAATTTTATGATCTACAGACATGTTTATGAACAACTTTAGGCACTTTAGATTTACAACCACGGATATTTAATGATATCTAATTTCTCATTATGGTATTCATATTTTAAAATATTATCTGTGTGTGTATAATTAAAAAACCCAGCAGACATATGATACTGACTGCCTGGGAGCTTCTACATTATTACAGCAATAATGTAGTCAGTGAGGATTGATAACCTAATACACGTGCAGTACAAGTAATTTCAGCTTTCTGTTCCAGCTGTTAGGTTTCTTGGGAAGCAGGGGATGTTGCATCCTTTTACTTCATGGGTTTTTTTCCCCCTGTTCTGTCTAGTTAAAATGCTGCTGCTATTGATCTTGTGTCAGTGATAAATCTTCAGGTGCTAAGGATGAGTTTATTATGGAAATCACTTCAAGTCACCAACTTCAGAAATAAACCTGAGATGGGTTACTGTCTTTTGTCCCTGTCTTTACCATGTGTCTGTTGAAGGATTGGCAGTATGATCTGTTTTAAAAGGCTGCAAGTTTAATTTATATTCTGAACTCCCTTAAGATGTACTCGGTAGTTCAGATTGAGGCTAATGATTTCTTTTGCTACTTTTCTGGCAATTTGCTATTTAACTAGCAGTTTCTGGTTTATTCTTAAGTCAACAATAGGGGATTTAAATTTTTTTTTAAAAAACAGCAGCTCAGAGAAACTTTGAAATAAATATTTTTTGAATTACTATTATTATCAATGAATGACCAGTCCACTTCCCCAAAACTTAAAAATTATGGGTTTTGTTACCCAGCATTTTATTTTAACTTAGGACAGAAAATTGGAGAGGTCGATTGATCTAAATGGTGCTGGAGGGGAAGTTTTCAGTTTTATAACTTTTTTTTTCTTAAAAGTATTTTTATTTCAACTTCAACTAACAAATATTGGAATGCTCATAATTTATATACCACCTGAGGTGAGGCTTTCATGTCCAGTTGTACCTGATGATGCAGAGCTAAGAACATAGATAATTCTTGGGATTGAAGATCTTTCTGTTCAAAAATTTGTCCGGAGAATTTATTCTTGTTAGGTTCCAAGACGCAGAGATAGGATGAGAGATCTACGGTAACTTTGGGTTCCATGTAGTCTTTGTAATAAAATTATGGGAACTTTCCCTGCTTCTGTATCTCTATAATTTCTTGGCATCTTCTTGTCCAGAATGGTGAGATTTCCCAGTGGTAAATACTCTGACTTTATAGCATGCTCATTTCTTGCTGGTCAGTGAGAAGACAGATATCACTTCAGTGATAGCTGTGTTACACTGACAGTGTGGTTAACTTGGAAGTGATAATTTTAAGGGACTAATGCATTTTATTGCTGTCAGCAGACTATTAGGACTGCTTTGTAATTCAAGTATTGAAGGTTTGTGAGAAAGCCCTTGTTTCTGTGGATATATACAGTGGAATGGAGATTACGTGGTTATAGGAATCTCTTGTGCAGGTTTACTGTAAATATATAACAGTTTAATGTGTTTCTGACAAGAATGAGCAACATTTTAGCTATTTGCTCTAGGTTGGAACTGTGAAGAAATTCGTCAGTGACAGAGTGGTTAAGGTAACATAGGGAAAGTTATTTTTAATGCATTGTTGCCATCAGCATGTTCTAGTTGTGAAACTACATTTAACACACAGTAGAAATACTTATAACTGAAGGTAATTTGACTCTAAGTTAACCCATACAGTAGTTTAAAAGTTAGACTACTAACATTGCACTGCAGCTTTCATGCTAAAGTGTACCTTTAAAATAATTGTGCACTTACTGGTGTGATAGCTTAATGTGCTTTTCATGGTGAGTGGAGCAAGCAGAGAGAAAAAGTAATTTAATAAGGAAGACTAAAAGCTTAAGAGGATGTTACTGAGAGAAAAAAATGGGGAAATAATCTACGGTTGTTGGTAACTGTGTTGGAAGTCCTGAGATTTTTTAGGTAGAAAGTGAATGCTTAGGCTTTTTTTTCCCTCTCCAGTAGGAAAATTCGATATTTCATGTGTAATAGCAAGTTCCCTTGTAGCTTTAGTTATTATTTCTTTTTGGACAAAATTGTACAAAGCCCCTCTATATGTAAGGAATGCACTTCATCCATGCATTTGAATTTCTGTTTAAAAATACTTTAATGCTGATGGATGTGGCAAATTAAACATTTAAGAGATGCTTGGCTCTTCAGGTTTATGCTTTTGCTGAGATAGCCCTGTTCTGAAACTGTAACTGTTACATTAACTGTGCTACAATTAACATGGTTTTCTTTGTTACAGTTTCAGTCTGATGGAAGCAAACAGGAAGATAAAGAGAAAATGGTGAGTTTATTTTGGAAGAAGGTGTTTTTATGCAGGATTTTAATTGTGAGGAAATGTGCATTTTACTTATTTGCTTGGAATTAGCTGGAAATCGTCCAGCTATTTATTCTATAAATACACTTCATGGCAAGGAAAAGCATAGAGAAAAGACAAATTGGAAATAGGGGAGGTGTTTATTAATACAATTTTTAAAAAATTGTTTAATTTATTTACTTCAAAATTTTATAATTTATTATGAAGATTGTTCAGAATGAAACCCAAGTGTCCAGTTGAAATCTAACATAAAAAACAAGTAGGTTTTTTTTTTAACTCAACAAGTAAGTTTTCAGTATGAAGTTTCTGCAGTTTTCATTGTTATTCCTCTTTCTCACTTATCCTGATTTCCTGAATCATTGTGGAGAAAATCTCTTCTGGGTTTTGCATTTTGTTTTGGTTTTCTTTTCATTGCTGCTATAGTTATTCTAAAATAGCTCAGTGGAAAAGAGAAATATTTAAGAAAGGGTAAGGATAGGATACTGAAATAGTGGAAATTGGTACTGTGTCTTGGGAACATGTATAGTGCTTTCAGGTTTTTATCTGAAATTTTGAAAATGGAAGTAAAGATGAGGAATACCTTAATACATTGAAAGCAGTTGCCAAAATCTATTTTCTCTTGTGTTGCACTTGATGCAAGTCCACACAATACCCATTTTTTAATGGTATGTTTGATTTGAAAATGAGCGCAACCTGCTGAAGACTTCAGCAGCTTTGTTCTAGTATCTTATATAGGCAGATAAAATATTGACAGTATATACAGTCCATAAATTATTTACTAAATACATTATTATGGGAGATGCTTCTAGGTTCTATTTAGATTTTTGCTTTATTCTGGAGGTCTTAGTCTTTTGGTGTACTTGTTTTTTTTATCAATCTAATAAAATGTTCCATTCGTGCATCTGCGCATTGCATGTGTAACATTGCTTCTGAAGCACTTCCTGGTAGTTACCTTGGGGTTCTGTCTTTATCTCAGGAGACACTGTTCAGCTGTTTGTTGAGTATTACTGATCAAGTCTTGCTTCCATCTCTTTCCTTGATGGACTGCAATGCATGCATGTCTGAGGAATTATGGGGAATGTTCAAAACCTTTCCATACCAGTACCGGTGAGTAGAATAATTTGTTTCCATCCTTTGGGATGGGCTGTTGAATTGTCAGTACTGAACTTCTTTTTCATGTATAACTTTTCCAGGTACCGTCTCTATGGGCAGTGGAAGAATGAAACATACAATAGTCACCCACTTCTTGTGAAAGTTAAAGCTCAAACCATAGACCGAGCCAAATACATCATGAAGTAAGTAGTCTATTCCCATAAATAATTAGGAACTGTAGTACACTGTATTGCATATCAGCAGCTGAAGAAGAAAAGCTTGACAAATACAGTCCTTGTCTAACGACTTAGTAATTTCCCTAACAGTCCTTGTTCATGAAGTATTTGATGTATTGTGGTTAAAAACCATCAAATAAGGATACAGACAAATTTGTCACCAACAAGGGTATCTAATCTCTGAAAAATGTCCCATTAAATGATTTAAAACCTTTTCCGTGGGTAAGGTGTTTGATAAATTGCTTTGCTTATGGAAATGTCCAAGTGCTACGTATTTTCTCTAGGTGTGGAGATTCTCCTCCAAAGAGTCTCAAGAATCTTGTCATGCTTTCTGTAGATTTGAATGTATGGCAGTAAGTTGAACAGAATGATTTATTCTCATCCTCAAGTGGGCTCAGAGCAATTTCAGATTTATATCACATTTGATGTCACCGTCAGGGAATTAGGTTCTCCATTTGCCAAAAGCAAATGTGGTGTGGTGTTACAATGTGGATAATCAAAACCTTTCCATATAGGCAAGACAGTAATTGTTTCTGGATAAAAGACTTTGGACTCAGAGCTGTGAAAGCTGGGAACAATTGTTTTGATTCCCTTCTGACTTGCTACATACACCATAAACCTTTCCCCCCTTCCCCTGTACAATGGATTTCAGTTGTGCAGGTGAACCACAGTGCTGTCAGTTGTTGAAGGTTGCTGTGTATATAATTTACTGTCAACTTCAGGTTTCAGGTTGAGCTCAAATCTTCAATAGGAAATGCTATGGAACTATAACGCAAATAAAGAAATACTGTTTCTCAATGAACAGAATGCAACAAAAAATGAC
The DNA here is from genome assembly GCA_013397815.1 of Aleadryas rufinucha. NCBI lineage: Eukaryota > Metazoa > Chordata > Aves > Passeriformes > Aleadryas > Aleadryas rufinucha. The sequence continues at coordinate 507,710 of VZTH01002398.1, read as the reverse complement.
TGATCTGTGGCTAAATTAAATTTTCAGGAGCAACTAGCAGCATCACATGGTAGTTTGGTGTATGTGGTACAGGTTTCACTGACGACTTCTGAAAGCAAAGTGTTCGAAGCTGAAGCTAGAATATGGTCCATAGTAACACAGGGACATAGTAACTGGATTGGCTGTAGTCTCTGTGTCTTGGAGGATTTCTCAATTTCCAGTTCTCAATGGAGTAGTATTTCTATGCTGAGATTTCTTGAAAACACATCTACTAGTGAGAATTTAGTCTCTGAAACTAACAAAGATGTTTCTTCACTGAATCTAACCTGTTGTTTTAATATTCTTCTAGCTTGTCTATTGTAATAAAACGTGTTTCTTTTACAGACGTTTAACTAAGGAAAATGTGAAACCCTCTGGAAGACAAATTGGGAAGCTCAGCCACAGCAATCCTACAATTTTATTTGATTATGTATGTAGTTACATGTATTTGAATGCTATTTCATCCTAACAACAGATAATTGAAGTTCAGGAAGGGACCTGCAGTTCTAATTTAATTATTTTTTACTCTTGATGCAAATTTTAAAGTGTAGTAATTTTTTAGTTGCGCACATAGTGAGATACTAAATATGACTTAATACTTAGTGAGATATTAAATATGAAAATATCTCTTGAATAACCAACTGCAGAAAAAGTTAAAATTTGAGATAGCAGAGGTGGGTCTCAGGTACAGAGATGACGCAGAATGCGAATTCAGGTTAAGTTGCTCTGACAGCTGTCTGTGAGTGGGGTGGAGATGGATCAGGGTCATTTAGAAGAAAACTTAAAGCTTTGGAGTCTGAAATACACCTATGATATTGGGAAGGATTTTTGAGATTACTTGGTGCTATGGAGTGCTTGAGAAGTGTAAAAATGTGTTGATGGGCCTCCATCTTATTCACAAATGTGACTTAAGGGTATTGATTTACCAGTTTTTAGATTGTACTTGAAGAAATTACTGCTGCAATATACACGTGTGTCACATACCAAAGAGAACATCCTAGAACTTGATTAATATGACCTAGCTTCATGATTGTGGGTTTTTTTTAAAATAGTCTTTCATTTATTACTGTATGTAGCAGCAGAAAATCCTGCTGCTAAGGTTTAGGATTCTTAAGAAATAATAGGAGAAAAATGTTTTCATTGTTTTATTTGCTGATAATTGAAAAGAGAAATTACACAGAATTGGTTTTACATGTTAGAGACATGTTTCACTGGTATCTACAAGGTACCAGATAGATATAATGAGATTGCCTATTTGCTTTGACAGTTTTTTAGGACCTTCTGAAAAATTAGTTTTAGGCTTGTTTTCTGTAGGTTTTGAAGACAAGTATTGTAAAATGCTTTTATTATGTGAGAGATAAGGAATACTGTCTCTGTTCAGCTGAATGTCTGTTCTAACTTGCAGATTTTATCACAAATACAAAAATATGATAACTTGATAACTCCGGTTGTTGATTCACTGAAATACCTCACTTCCCTGAACTATGATGTCTTGGCATGTATCCTTTAATGTAAATCACTACATCACTTATTGATAAAGCTGCAGTTGTAGCCAGATTAAATCTGTTATCTGTGAGTAAATATCATCTCTGTTTTCTGTTCTTGCTGCTTTTTGCTGGAAATTTTAGTGAAGTTTGCAAATACCTTTGCACTTGTAGTGGGTTATGGAACCCTCTCTATTAATTCTTTCACACTATGAAAATTTTTCTTGGTTTTTACTACTTTCACTCTTCATGGCGTAGTGATCGTGTAAATAGTGAGGTAAATACTGCTTTCAGGTTACTATTTCATGTTTGGTTTTTTTTTAAACCATAATTGTGTTAGTGCTTGCTGTACTTATATGTCATGTTCATGTATTACAAAAGCCAGAAAAACAAGTCTCTGTAACTTTTGTGCTTGTAAGTCAAGGAAAAATACTCTCTTTAACTCCACTGAAGATTGTATCATTGAAGCATTGGCAAACCCAGAGAAGGAGAGAATGAAGCATGATGACACTACAATTTCAAGCTGGCTGCAGAGTTAGTATACTTGTTTTATTTATTACAATAATGTTTAAAATACTTCACCCTCCCTATGATCTATTCAACCATTGATCATTATGATGAATATTTCACTTGTATGTACTGACTAATATTTTAAATAAAATGGAGAGCTGGCAAGCTTAATCAATAGGAAGCTTTTTTTTTTTTTATTCCAGAAATGCATGTATTGCTAAGATGCCATATGCATTTTGTTAATGGTTATTTAATAATGAGGTGCAGTCACAGCTGTTTCTCTTTGCTTTAGGTCTGGCAAGCTTTTGTGGTGCCGTTTTCCGAAAATACCCAATTGAACTTGCAGGCCTCCTGCAGTATGTAGCCAACCAGCTGAAAGCTGGCAAGAGGTAAGTATTGCACAATGGCTCCTTATAAACTCAGTTTTTATCAAGTGTTATTTGGGTGTTCACTGATACACAGGCACTTGATGTAGTCGTTGCTCTAGCAGTGTTAAACTGCATTCATAATACTGGGAAGGTTAAATAGGAGAAAGAAAGAATGATATATTCTTTAGTACATTACTTTTCCTCTAATATAGCTGTGACATCATTGAAGCACTAATTTTTTGTCTTTAACTCACTTTAATAGTTTTCTTAACAGCTAACCAGACAGGGGAAAAAACCTACCAGTGTGTAATTCCATCATAGAAGTTATTGTACATTATTTAAAAAATAGGTATCCGTGATATAAAGCAGTGCAACTGTTGTAGTTTGTTTTTCCTTTCTCATAATATCTCCTCTACAGGGATGGCTCTTAGCATTTTAGTATTATTTAAATACTTTATTCAGTTTATTTAGTGGTAGTTGAATTGCTTCTTCAAGTGTCATTGTCAATTATAACTCAAAACAAGGTTTCCAATTTGAGTTTTCCTTTTGTCTTTCCATTGTCATCACTTAGTAGTATTGTTTCATTTACTTAATTTTAATTTTATCACATAGGCGAGTATCAACTTTTTTTTATTAGAAATCCCCATATGGTTATTGAAAGGCAGCTTACCAATGGTGATACCACAGCATGTTATTTTAGGGTAGTTATGTTGAGAAACGTAGTTTTTTTCCCGTTCCCTGCAACGTAGATATTCAGTCTCTCATGCTCCTCTGTCCCTACTTTGTTTTGTTCTGATGATGGCAATCACATTGAGCTACAGAGGAAGGGTAAGTAATGTTTATTGTCTTTCCCCAAAATCACAACTGTAAGTATTTTGGGAAAAAAAAGTCAGCTTAGTACTTGGGATCATAAGAATAAAATGGATTTACTGGTATGACCAGTTTCATAAGACTGCAATATTCAGGTATTTGGAGTTTATGCTGGTATTGCACAGTTCCCAGACAGAAAACATACTTACGTTTGGAACAGCAAACAAAAATGAAAGCCATATAAATTTCTTAAAGATGAGACTTTGTTTTGGAAGGCATGGGTCAATGCTTTTTCTGAGTAGGTCACAAAAGTTCAGAAGTTACTGGAAAACATTGCTGCTTTGTTTTGGTATACAATTTACTGTACTTCTGTTGAGGAAAAGTCATTGTCCTTATGGAATTCGGAACAGGAAGTAAAACCTGATCTCTGGGCAGGATGATTATTGGAGTATTTTATACTTTCTGTGTTTCAAGTAAAAATAAGATGTCTTCCATGTTTCCAAGTAACCTCTCCAGACTAACTTTGCCAGTACATTTCTAAGGCTGTATGCTATTCTAGAGACTCTTAACAAAATATAAAATATCATGAAATTACTGTATAGATACAGTTTGAAACGTGGAAAACAAAAAAAGGGAGCAATAAACTTTATGATTAATTTGCTGATACTTTAAAGTTAATAGCACCACATTCACTACCATCTTCAAAAACAATGAAGTTGTTCTGAAGGGCTTCTGAAATCCAACTGTTGAATGACTGCATTGAAGTACTAACTTTTTACTTGCAATAAAGAAATCCTTGTGCTTGGCATACCAGTTTCTTCTTGAAAAAAGAATGAAAATGTTGTGTACATGCATTGTAGTGCTGCTTTGTGATATATATTGAATGTCATAGCTTCCTGTTCTTAAACAAATTGTCTTGGTTTTACTCCACTTTTCTGTTTTCTTTGCAGCTTTGATTTGCTTATTTTAAAAGAGGTAGTGCAGAAAATGGCAGGGATAGAAATTACTGAAGAAATGACGATGGAACAGTTGGAAGCCATGACTGGTGGAGAGCAACTGAAAGCTGAGGTGCGTTTGTGTTAAATTTAATAATAGCTATTGCTTTTTAATGGTGTTTCTAAAGACTCTAGTTCAAGAACTCTGGCAGCATAGCTGAGAAAGGTGTGTGCTTTATCAGAGTTGCCCCCTCTTTTGAGCTTAAAGGCCTTGAGACAGGCAGCCAAGGCAGTGTAGATGTGAACCTTAATTGTTGTGCGTCACAGCATCTCATATTCAGGAGAGAGTGTTACATGACAGACCTATATGGTGCAGTCGTGCTGGCTCAGCCCTGCTCGGGGGGAGTAGCAAAAACTAATTAATAGCATGCAAAACTAGTTAGTTTCTTATTCTTCTATACATACATTGCAGTACAGGATCCAGAGAATTTTACTGATGGACAGGAAACTCTATTGCTGTTAATTCATCAGTATTTCTGCAGTCAGCACACACAGATCCTATTTGTGATGCACTATTTTCCAACTTGGGTAACTTTTTCTGTACTGTGCAGGGTGGATACTTTGGCCAAATCAGGAATACAAAAAAATCATCTCAGAGATTGAAAGATGCATTGTTGGACCATGATCTTGCCCTCCCACTGTGCCTGCTTATGGCTCAACAGAGAAATGGTGTCATCTTTCAAGAAGGAGGGGAAAAACATCTGAAGCTGGTGGGAAAACTGTATGATCAGGCAAGTAAAAACACCTGTGTTTGAGATCCCCTCCTTTTTGTTACCTTCTAGTGTATCATTGCAATATGTAAGAATTCAGCACATAAATAGCAAGATCTATAAAATTATATATGAGAATCCAGTACAACAAATACGTAAGACTTTTAAAACTAATTGCAGGGTTTATCTTTTAAAATATTTGGGTGTATTAAAAGTATATTATATTGACAAGTGATTTCTGAGTAAAAGAGCCAAGCATCCTATGTCATAAAAAGTTAGATTCTTATTTCTTAAGTGCCCCTCATGTTTTTCTAATCTTACTTTGGTAGTGAATCTTCCTTTTTTTTTTTAAGGAATTCTTTTGCTGCCTTAGGCAGTAGGAACCAGTTGCATTCTATTGTGGTAGAATAGAATGCTCTTTAGTTCTGCTGGCTTTTCTTGGTGGGGTTTTTTATTTTATTGTTTTCCCCCATGAGAAATTTTTTGCTCTACTATTTGGTGTTAGAATTTTTAATGAGAAACAAAAAGGGGGGAAAAAAAGCAAACTTTGAAGCTCTCCCTATCTTAATTGTTGAACAAAATAATGTTTGCTAACTTTTTGTATCTTTCACTTGTAGTGCCATGACACTCTGGTACAATTTGGTGGGTTTTTAGCATCCAATCTAAGCACAGAGGATTACATTAAGCGAGTGCCTTCTATTGATGTTCTCTGTAATGAGTTTCACACACCTCATGATGCTGCATTTTTCCTCTCAAGACCCATGTATGCACACCACATTTCAGTGAGTACAACTCTTCCATTTGTCTGCTCGTAGTGCTGCTCTGGTACCTTGTACTAGTACATGTGGTGGGTTCCCAATAAAGTTTGTTTGCTAAATAAAACTTGAAGTTTTATGAGTAGAGTTAGAAATAGAAGCTGTGGGCTGGAACAGGTTGTCCTTAATCTTCTTAGAAGATATGGCCCATGTGTCAGCTTTTACTAGTAGCTAGTGAAGGCACCTCTTCGGATGTCTTGGGTTATCAGTAGGAATTCTCTCCCTCCCTGTTCCCTTGAAAGTATAAGTTCTTCTGCAGGTGTTTTAGATGGATGTTTGCTGTGGAGGAAAGTGCTATAGCTGCCAAATGGTGTGATATCTTGGGAAGTGTCAGAAATAAGTTTGTTCCTGCATCTAAAAAGTTCAATACGGAGAGCAGTTTTTACTTGGTGTAATATAATGTGTTACTGTAACAACAGGCAAAGAAAGATATCAGTGAAGAAAGATAAATCCATCCGATATGGATGAAGGCTAAAAGTTCTGTGTGAGGTTCTTCAGTACTGACACTTCACATGTGTAAATGTTGTATAGAAAGGTTTTTGAGAAATGTTAAATTACATTGTTAAGTTGAATTTTTATATATATATAGATTACAGTTTTTTATTTCTTTTATTTTTTTATCCACAGTCAAAGTATGATGAACTGAAAAAAGCTGAGAAGGGAAATAAACAGCAGCACAAAGTTCACAAATACATTACGTCATGTGAGCTGGTGATGGCTCCTGTTCACGAAGCTGTGATTTCTCTGCACCTCCCTAAAGTTTGGGATGACATCAGCCCTCAGTTTTATGCCACATTCTGGTCTTTAACGATGTATGACCTTGCCGTGCCACACAGCAGCTATGACAGAGAAGTCAATAAACTTAAAGTCCAGATGAAAGCCATAGATGACAATCAGGAAATGGTATGTTGAGATAATTTTGTCGTCTAGTTTAAACTTTCTAGCCTTGAAAGTTTCTTTTCATGAAGTATTATATTAAGGTTGTTTAAATGGTCACCTGGTTCATCCATTCTGATTTGCCACGTTAACATAACTTGGAATGACTTTTCTTCATCATTCCCATATTAAAAGTACTAGTGACTCCACTAAGTGAAAATTACTGGAAAATCAGTTTCAGAAAGAAGGTCTTGACACCTGTTTCTGTGGTTTGTCTGTTCACTCTCAACTATAATCAGCCAGTGTTCATAAAATCAGTTGATTACTAGAGCAGGATATTTTTGAGTGAAATTACAAGTTTTTCAAGTATTTTTTAGTATTACCAGGAATTTATTGCTCTGTCTATAGCAAGTTTTGGTATAATACTAAATTAGTTACCCTGACATTTTATAGCCTCCAAATAAAAAGAAAAAAGAAAAAGAACGTTGCACAGCTCTGCAGGACAAGCTCCTTGAAGAGGAGAAGAAGCAATTGGAGCATGTGCAGAGGGTCCTACAGAGACTGAAACTAGAGAAAGATAACTGGCTTCTGGCAAGTAAGTGTGTCTAGGGAAAATGCTGTGGATGTTACTGTAGTTGTCACTGTCTCCAGAACTTCCTTGCACTAATACTCTTAATGTTGATTTGAAAATTTGATCTCTTTATATGTTGAGGTCTGTTAGGAAGGTAAATTTTTAGTTAGAATGTAATGTCTTTGCAAATGCTGGGTAGTTGGTTTTCATAGAGAAGTTTCTTGCAATGTGAAGACCTTTTAAATTTTGTCCTAATTTAGAAAATAAGTTAGAGATTGACCAATTCAATGGAAATTTGTAATTGCAAGCTGGCTTGTACTTGTTAACTGCAGTTGGAATGCTGCTAACTTAATATAATTGCTGCAGGACAAAAAATAGGCATGTAAAATCTCAATGATTGGTTTGAGTTAATTTACTTTGTTTGAATCCTGTGATTAGGAGCAATATGCCAGGGTTTAGGTGGTGACACAAACACTGTTCCGATGACAAGATAAATGTTATGCCAGCCTAACAGCCCCATGCAGTGAAACAGCATGCACGTGTTTCATATGGCAGATACACAGCAAGCAGAACTAAGGTTTTTTCCTGCAAAACCTCTGTAATGTTTCATGTTGCTTGTGAACTCTGCTGGTATGGTTAATCTGAAATGTTTTTCTCTGGTCAGTTTTCTTCTCTGGATGAACTTTGAGTTTGTAACTGGAAGTAGTAGTTCATCTGTCCCAAGAAGCCTAGCATAATCCAGTGGAAAAGAGTTTTGTTGTCCAACTCGTTTAAGATCCATTCAACTGGTTTAATGAAGAAACACTGACAGTTATATCAAGAGAAGTTATTCCCTATAAATATTTAATGTACTGGTGTGGACAGCGAGTGAACCACAAGAAATTACTGGTTGAAAAATTACTGCCTGATTAAAGCTTGGTCTAGAGGTGACTTGGTAAATTTGTCTACTTAAAGAAGCGCCCAAAAGTGTGTAGAAAATAGTTTGCTTAGGTATGATCTATATATAAACATGTAACTGTTTGTGGGATACTGGGAATAGCTTATTGTTGGCTCTTGGGCTTGGGCTTCAGCTGAAGGAAACTGCAATTTCCCAGCATTGTATCCAGGGGCAAGCTGACTATTTCAGCAGTTTGCCCATTGAAAGAAATAATCTGTAATTGTACTATATGAGGAAATTGAACAGCACATCCACTGTAGTAGTAGGTTTTACTGGTTTTTAAATTACAGATATTTATTATTTGAAAACTGGCTTCCTGTCTACAAACTTTTGATAGAGTGTTTGTACCCTTGAGAATAGGTTAATTTTTGGCAGAGTAGGTAGCCTGGTATCTTTAGCAATTGGAGACTACCTGTTCTGACTGGCTGTTTACTTGCTTTGTTTATACACTTCTGAAGCAACACATACTTGATTGTCCTATGAACTGTGATTCTCTTGATAGATTTTTTTCTTATTTTAAAGTATCAAATGTTTTTTATAACCTTTGAGGGGTAGATACTAAAATTAAACAAAGCATAAAGTTTTTAGTTAAGTAAAAGCTGACAGTCCTTTCTTGGACAAGCTTTATTCCATGAGCATCACAGAATTGAAGCAAGTAAACCCTGGGTATCATGACATATGGCCTGTGCAAAACCACCAGTGGCCCTCATGAGGATCATGACTGTTCTTCCTTTGAAGGCATCCACTTGCAGTCTTGAGTTCTGTACTTTCCTCTGACCTTGTTTTTGTGCTGTACATTCCTCTCAGCTTGTTTTTATGCTCTTTGTTGTCATGAGACCAGTTTGGGTGTTGAGTTTGCCAACCTGTGGTTGGTCAAACAGAAACAGGTAACTCTTGAGCTTGATACGGTGCAGCCTTTTACTTAGTGGTAGAATGAAACTTTCACAAAATGTGTGTGTATTGGGGTGGTGGTTTACTGAATACTCTTCCTCTTTAAATTCCTCTAAGTGTTTGATTAACTGGAAAAATGATTATTAATGGATTGTACAGAGACAGCATGTTCTTCAGTTTCTAAGGAAACCAAGCTGAAAGTCAGCCTCATGTAGAAAGATGAAAGAAAGTGTTCTAGGGAAATAGCAGGTGGTGGTTGCTTTGCTGATGTGCACAATTTGAGCAGGTGGAGAAGTTTACTGAAGCTTTCCCAGAACCTGTTTTTAGCCCTGTTGTGTGAAAGAACAATTTTGCCAATAAGAAATAAACATTTGCTACATCCATGCTGCTATTCTATCCCCACCCTCAAACAGTTACACTTATATTGACTTTTTCTGATCAATGCCAAAGATATGTCTGAAATACAGGTGGCCAAATGTACAAACACCAGAGTATGGATGTGTCATACTGAACTTCTTGGGAAGAGAGTAGTTGAATGAGAAACCATTAATTTACTCTATTTTTCTTTTCTTTTTTCCCCTCTCAACTTTTGTTTTTTGAAGAATCTACCAAAAATGAGACTATCACCAAATTTTTACAGTTGTGTATATTTCCTCGATGCATTTTTTCGGCAATTGATGCAGTTTACTGTGCTCACTTCGTTGAACTGGTGCATCAGCAGAAAACACCCAACTTCTCCACACTTCTCTGCTATGACCGAGTAAGTAGCTACAACTCTGTGTGTGTACATACATCATTACCTCTATGAACATGCAGCACTAGTGTCTCCCCTGCCTCCCAGAAGAGGTAAACAAGATCATTACTTATGTTTCATTCTAGAATCTGTAACAATCAGTTAACTTTTGTACTTCAGATCTTAGAAGCAAAGTTTTCTTACAGTTTCAGGGTTTATTTTCAAGAAATGTTGTTTGTGTTTCACCCTAATGAGTCTGAAGTTTCAGAGCAAAGTCATTAGCTGTCACAGGAGTTGCTTTCAGGTTTTGTAACCAGCCTTTAAGTAATCTGCATTTCCATGGCCTGCTCTAATCCTCCCATGATAGTTGTGTGTGCTCTTCTGCAATGGAACCAATTTTCTTATGCTTGTCCCCCACCAGCAACATCCTTGGGACCCTTCTGACCCTGGCAAATGGTGCCACAGTGGGCTAGTTTGTGTCACTGCATCTGCTCTGGTTTCATGTATCCAAAAGAGCACTTCTACTCAAGTAGCTCTATCTGATGGGCCTGTGTGGGCCAGGAAAAAAAACTTCTTTGCATCAGCTTGGCTAGATGTTTACTTCTACCAGCTCAAATCATTATTAATTTGAAAATAAACCAGTTATGTCAATGAAGACACTTGAACTATTAAACAGTGTGTCAGCAGCAGCTGTATGTGGTGCTTGGATTCTGGCTAAGTGTGAAGGACCAGCAGTTGGGAAACAAACAGTATTTTATAAGCAGTCTCTGTTTTATTTCGAAACCAGCTTAATGGTGGTTTAGATGAGAGAAATTTATTATTTTTGTTAGGTCTTTTGCTTTTGTAATTCAGTAAGGTCATAGTAACGTTCTCTTGCTCTATTCACAGGTTTTCTCTGATATTATATATACAGTTGCAAGTTGCACGGAAAATGAAGCCAGTAGATATGGCAGGTTTTTATGCTGCATGCTGGAGACCGTGACCAGATGGCACAGTGACAGAGTCATATATGAAAAGGTATAGGAAATTACTAAAATGAGTTTGCTCATTAGAATACGTACTAACCATTTGTGTAATTCAGCACAGTAAAAATGGGTTTAGTGAAACTGTTAGATTTAAAAACAGTGTGATTGGATTTTTCTGATGGCATAATCATAGAATTGACTTACATTTTATTATAATTCATGTAGTTTTGATAGAAGTAATTTTGTATGGTGTCAAAAAATATATTTGCTAAAAAAAACCTTTCCATTTCTGATTTTCACATAGCTTACCTCACAGATAATTTAGGGAGCATATGGAAACTCTCTTAATACTCCTTGCACAAGCTAGTTAAATTATGAATAATCTTTTCTCTCACCCACAACTAAAATTTCTACATAAATTAACTTTAAAAAAAAATTGTGAGCCTTGTGAAGTGTGATCATGTCTCATTCTTTAGAGTTTAGGCTTTAGAATTACCAGTTTTGTTTCCCAAAAAATAATTTTTTCCTATTCTTCGATGTGCATGTAGGAATGTGGCAACTATCCAGGCTTCCTAACTATATTACGAGCAACTGGATTTGATGGTGGAAATAAGGCTGATCAATTGGATTATGAGAATTTTAGACACGTGGTACACAAATGGCACTATAAATTAACTAAGGTAAATCAAGATGCCAAAAACCTTACATTTTTGAATGCTTTAAAAAAAAACCCCAACTTCATTAGATTCAATTTATGTTTTAGGCTTCTGTGCACTGCCTGGAAACAGGTGAATATACACATATCAGAAACATCCTGATCGTGCTGACCAAAATCCTTCCATGGTATCCAAAAGTGCTGAACCTGGGTCAAGCCTTGGAAAGAAGAGTACACAAGATATGTCAGGAAGAGAAAGAGAAGAGACCTGATCTATATGCATTGGCTATGGGGTAACAACAACTTATTTAAGAAAGTGGTTAAAAGTGGATCATGAAAGGCGTCTAAAGACTCGGAACTGTTACAGTCCTAACATTTGATTTTTACCTTATCACAGAAGATTTCGCTATCCTGCATCTCGGTGCTGGCAGTGTGAATGAAAACATTCATTTTGTGCTGGATGATCACTAATTTCCTTTACAAGACTCTAGTAAAACACTTAAAATAGTAAAGATTTCTACTCACAAGAGCATAGCTTAATTTTAGAGAAATAATGATAGCAGCAAGGAGATAGGAGGGATAGTAAAAGGAAGAAAGCCAAGGGCTATTGCTGCAAGACTGGTTAGATATTGGAAGTGTATATGATTTTAAAATGCTTAGTTACATGTTACTTCTTCCTGTGGTGAATGTGGAACTATCCTCGTATGCTTGAGGGGCAGTTCACGTTGCCCTAACAGTTTGAAGTTTTGTCAGTCCTCAGTTTGTTCTGTGTGTTTGGCAGGGGGTGTATGTGGGGGTGTGTGTGTGTGGTGGTGAGGAAGAGAGTGTGGAAGTAGGGCTGCTTGTGTGTCTAGTGGGTTTGTTTGTTTTTCTTTTTCTTTTGAGCTCATCAATAAAGGGGGAAGAAACTGCGTATCAGTTAGGAAAAACTGTGAAATAAATAACAGATGAACTGTTAGATTAGATCCACATTTAAGATTCAACCCATGTTTTGCTTTATGTTTGTGCATATTTAACAATCTGTGCGACTTGCAGCTATTCTGGACAGTTGAAAAGTAGGAAGCCTTTCATGATACCTGAAAATGAATTTCACCACAAAGACCCACCTGCCAGGAATGCTGTACCTGCAACAGTACAAAATGGGCCAGGTGGTGCTGGGATGCCTACGTCTCTCACAATAAATACAGTTAGACTGGAAGAGGGCACTGCTGAGGAGACTGGTAAACACACCTATGATTATTATGTTTACTTTTTAATAGAATTCTTGACATTACAGGCTTCTCTCAAAATTTGCCTCATTAAGCTAAAAAGAAAAAATGTAAATGTGATACTAAATAGGATCAGTGCGTGTTCTTTATTTTTACTTGGTTTTGGGAGAGGGTGTTCTGCTGCCTATTTTAGCTGTTAGCTTCACATGACTTTACATGAATATGCTCAACTACTTGTTGTATTTTAACCAATAGGAAATATAGTAACTTGTTGAAATAGAGCTGTTCTTTTTTTTTTTAAGTAGATAAACTAAAGGAGAAGTCTCAGGGTGTGGTGAAAGTTATTAATAAAACTGTCAACGCTACACCGAAGGTGACAACAAGCAATGGAAACAGTGCATCTAATAGGTGAGAAAAACTATTCTTACACATTCTCTGTTTTCTTCCTTCCAAGCCACAGAAATACACTTGAAAATGACCTGCCTTTTATTTTTACTTCTGAGTTCTGTATGAATAGTTTCCATTTCCCTAAAGTTTAATAAATGACATTATTTCTTTCAAAATACATAGTTTTACTGATCTGACCTTGTTAAGTACATCTCATTTTAGCTAAATAAGATAAATGAGAACATTTCCTTGTTGCTGTTCTAATAAAGAAATAGCAAATCTGAAATCTTACAGTGACTGCTCCAGGAAATTTTATCAAACATTCAGAAGTAAAACTCCTGTGATAACGCTAGAGCTGGGTTTTGTATCCATGCTAATTGGCCTTTTTATTTTTGATGCAGCAAAATTATTAAAGAGAAAGATGATAAAGAAAAAAGCGGGAAGGAAAAAGATAAAGAAAAAAAAGACAAGACTCCAGCTGCCACTCCGGAGATGAAGGCACTTGGGAAAGATGGGAAAGATAAACCGAAGGAAGAACGGGCAAACAAAGATGAGAAAGCAAGAGAGATCAAGGAGAAAACGCCAAAGTCTGACAAAGAGAAGGAAAAAGTGAAGAAAGAAGAAAAAGCTTCAAAAGAGGAAAAGTCCAAGACGGTTGTTACCATCATTGAGTCAAAGTCAACTGCAGAAAAGGAGAGAGAAAAGGAGCCATCCAGAGAAAGAGATCTAGCGAAGGAAATGAAATCCAAGGAAAATGCTAAAGGAGGAGAAAAGGTGCCAGTAGCTGGGTCCTTGAAGTCACCTGTTCCCCGATCAGAAACATCAGAATCTGAAAGGGGTAGGTTTGAATATTTAGTGTCTGTTCTTGTCTAGAAAAATAGAATGTGTCACTTGAGAATCACTGAATGTCAAAAAATGCTAGAGAAGTTGAGAGAGAATCCCTACATAGTAAGTAAGATTTTGGCACTGGCTTTTCAATACAGTCAAAATCTAAAGGAGGTGGTCAGAATAACTCCAAAAGGCAAACTATGTGAATGTGTGAACTTTACACATCTCCAGTGAATGCTTGTTCTCACAAAGCCTGTCATTTTTTTATTGTAAGTCTGAATGGTCTTTTATTAAAATGTATTAGTATAACTTTGACCATGCATGTTTTGCAAAAGTGTAATGCAAAAACTTTGTGTGTACTCTGAGACCTTCGTGACAACCTTTGAATTGGAAGGAAACAGGGAGAGTAAAAGATAAAGCTTTCTGCATCCTTCTTAAGGATGCGAAGGCCTATATCAGTCCTTTCTTATATTAAGGGTTAGCAAATCCTTAAGTTATTATCTGAGGCTGATGCTGAGTTTTATATTTGTGCTGCTTAAGGCAAACCACATAAGGGAGGACTGTGATGCTTTTCATAGGGTTCACCTGTTCAGGGTCTTCATAGCAATTCTGAAGTTCAGATACTGACTTCCATAAAATTGAAGTTTGGAGTGAGCGTAATTTTGCATCAGTTTGTTCACATTACGCTTTTGCTGCAAACTTTCATAAAGATGGTCAAGGCATGCTGCTAACTCTAGATAGCTTAAGGAAAACAAAATTCACATAGTGGTAAGAAATCTAGCTTTAATTATGTTGGTACTTCAGAAAGTGATATTATTTGATTCTCCTCTTTGAACTGTGTTTTAATAATGCCATTGTTCTGTTCTTTCCTCAGAACAAAAACGCCGCAAAGTTGATACACATTCTTCTCCGTCACATTCCTCAACAGTAAAGGTTAGTATAGCCTGAGGAAGGCAGCACCCATGTTAGGCTCACAAGTTTGGGATGCCAGTATTCGACTTCCTTCAAGTTTTGTGCCAAGTATACACTGGAACCACTGGAGGTTTTATGTTGCATTAGAAAATGCATTCCTTTTCTTTATTGGCGGACTGTCTTTTTTTCTATAAAAATATTTTTTAATTAACCAAAATAATGCTTCAAGGACCTAGCACAAATTTTGTAAAATAGTGTTTGGAAATTTCAAGAGAATTTTTACACAGAAGTGCCTCATTGCTTTAAGCAGTCAGTTTTTTTGGAGTGCAATGGTAGCTACAAGCAAACGAGTCTTTGCAACAGAGTGGAGCATATTTTTCTGCACTTCTTTGAAGAATCTATAGCACTGAAGATTCCTGGATGATACGGGATGTACGATACCTCTGAATTCATCAGGCTTCTTGATGAGCATCATACCGATATGTGCCTTCTAAGGAGGAGTCTTGAAAGGAGTTCCATTTTAAAGTCTCCTTGGTGATCAGTTCTCCTGTAGTTGTGTATATTCAGTGCGCATGCAGCTTCTGTTGTACCTTCCCTTCGAGGTTTGTTTATTTCCAATGGGTTCCCACCATGTTGAGCCCTGCGTTACGATAAAACCAGATGTGGCCACCAAGCCTCCTACCCAGCAAAGAGAAACCCCAAGCACTCAAGCGCAGCACAAAACCATGGGCGTAGCCTACTTGAAGACTCAGGGTAGCCATTCCTTGCTCCATATTTATATTATTTCTAAACCATCTATGTTCATGGAATCTTTGAATTTGCAGTACGTTGAACGTTTAAAACTGTAAGTTACTAATACTTCATCAAGAGCACTGTGATGGATTATGTGGGTCTTTAAACTTCACCATCTTACCAACTTTAGAACAAGCTCTTCTTTTTTTTCTGTTTTTTCAGAGTACATCTTTTTCTATGTAAGATTTACTTGAAAGATTTAACTTAATTTTGGAGAATTCAAATAGCTTTTACTAGTTTTGAGGAAACAGGTGACAGTGGTAACTACTCATAATGATGAAGATTTTTATAAATGGCAGCATAAGGTCATTCTAGAGTGACTTCTACCACATTTAACTGAAAGTGGAGAAGATACAGGTTTAAAAGTATTTTAAACCTGTTTCACCTCTTGTTCAGCTGTATTTAGACTTGAGACTACTTTTTCTTTATATTTTTGTCTAGGCAGGAGAGTGTGTTTTCACTGCTCTAGGAAGAATTAGGTATAGACTTATTTTGTAGTTTATTTAATAGCAGAGTCTAGAGAATAGATAATGACTGTCTTTTTCCCCCCCTTCTTTCTTTTCAAAAAGTATTTCAGTTCCTAGCTTTATTCAGAGTACAGTATTAACATAAGATTTATTCCAGAAGGAGTAGCTGTTTTTTGTTTCAAGGGTACGGCCGTGCTTCCCAAAGTCCCTCTGGTTTCTGAACACTATTCCAGCTTACGTGTCATCTCCGTTCATTTTCTACAGGACAACCTCAACGAACTCAAGGACTCTTCAGCAAAGGTTTGAATCTTTTAGAAACCAGCCAAGTTTATTTTCATGTTTTGTTGCAGAGAGAAGTTAACTTCTGCTCTGGTGACGAACTCCCATCAGAAAATTCCAATTCCATTCCTGTACATACTAGCATAGTAATAGAGGGATGGGGTTTTTTGTCCTGTTGTGTAAATCCTCTGTACAGGAAAGACGGTTGGTAATGCAGAAGCAACATAGCAAAAATCCCCTGAATTTACCTTTCTGTCAATATTTTGAAGAGATGTAATATGTCAGTGTCTCTTCTCTTCCCTTCTAAAACTGATGAATACACAGAAATGTCCTTATGATTAAGCCATTAATTTGACTGAAAAGCTAATAGAATAGCTAAAATAGTTCTTAGAATTGTTTGAGGGGTTTTGAATATACCAGTTAAAGAACAGTAGTTAGTTAAAACAAAGAATATTTGAGACATTTCTGGAATTATTGATACTCTTTCCCCTTACAACTGTATTAATGTTCTAGTACTGTAGTATTGTGCTTCTAGGCATCACAGACAACCTCCTGAATTGTCATCTTCATGTATTTGCTTCCTGTAAATGCACTTCAGCTAAATTATATTAGGAAAAGGGATACTAAAGAATGCTCTCAGGAGTTCATAGAATCCCAGATTGGAAGGGACCTCAAGGATCAGCTGGTCCAGCCTTTCTTGGCAAAAATGGGGTGTAGGCAAGATGGCCCAGCACCCTGTCCAGCCAGATCTCACACGTGTCCAGTGTTGGGGAATCCATCACTTCCCTGAGGAGATGCTCCAATGGCTGATTGTTCTTGGTGTGAAGCGTTTCCCTCTTGTGTCCAATTGGAATTGTCCCATGAGTAACTTGTATCCATTACCCATTATTTTTCCATGTGAGTCCTTGTTGAAAGGGCATCTCCCTTGGTAGCCACCCTTTAAATACTGGGACATGGTGATAAGGTCTCCCCTAAGCCTCCTCTTCTCATGACTGAGCAAACCCTGTTCTCCCTGGCTTCCCTCTCATGTCAGGCTTCCCAAGCCTTGGATCAGCCTTTGTGGCCCTTCTCTAGACCATCTCCAGCCTGTCCACATCTTTTTTGTACAGCAGGGACCAAATCTGAACACAGTGTTCCAGGTGTGGCCTAACAAGTACTTGGAATATTGTATTTTAGACAGATTCTGTAACTATTTTGTTTCTTTTTTAAAACTCAAGTACATTGTAGCTGTTGTACAGTAACAGTCACAGCCACTGCACACCCGCTGATACATCAGGGGATGTGACTGATAGGAAATGGATCAAATCTTCTAAAGTTGCTGTTAAAGTCTTTGGTTACACAGCCAGTTCCAGTGTGTAACTAAACTGCACAAAGGTTTATCACTTGGAAAATGCTGACCATTTGGACTTTTTGGATACTTTTTGGGTTTACGTAGGATTACTTATATTCACTTATTTCAAAAGTGTTATGGATTTCCATTTTCTATTCTGTATTTACACTGTTGTTTTAGTTGTAGCTATCTTTGTACAAAGTGTTCAGAACACTTTGTATGTTTTAAATCAAAATAGCTGTGATTCTGTAATGGACACTTGCTGATGGATTTTTTGTTTTAATTGAGTCTTTCCAATACCAACTGTATCTGCTTATAGGGATAGTGTATGTGGGAAACATCCTTTAGTCTTACCACTGATGAAATTACAGTGTCTGTAGATTGAATCCAGATACTCTTATAAATCATCATCATAATAACTTGTATATTTAATTTTTTTTTAATTAGAAAACTATAGTATTTGTCTTGAGCTCACCTCTGCCTGAAGGGTGGTATATGGGAATCTGTAAAACCTCACTTTTCCCTTCCTTACTGTATGAGTCAAGATTCAGGTGGTTAATTGAAAATTTGCTTATGTTTTCATTACTTAAGCTAAAGTTTTATTTAAAAATACTTATTTTATTTATTAGCACATGGATTTAATTAAGCCGGCAGTGGAGCTATTTGTAATTAAATTATCAGCAAACAGCTTTATTTTTCTAGTTAATTTGAAAAGTTATGTTTTAGAATTAACTGTAATGTGTTTGTGTAGACTTAGCTGGAAGTGTATTGCAGTTGTGTGACCTCTTAATGGATTTATTCTTTAAGTGTTTGTGGGATGGGGGGGTGTCCAACCCGTTCCTTCCTTTTCTAAATGCTATTTTCTAATCTTTCTCACTTAATGAACTAATCTTCACTCTTCAGTGCCGTTCTAACAGACTTAAAGCACTTCATGACAATGTTCACTGTACATGGTGTAAGACAAGTTAAATGTTCTTCTTTACTTCCATGTACTTGTTTGGGGAAGGGAAGGGATGGGATGTTCAGAAGCCTGTAAGAGTTATGAGTTCAGCTTCCACTGAAAGTCTAGTGCTGTTTTCTGCTTATAGACTTTCTTTATTCCTGACTTGGCTCATTTTCTGGAGCTGGACAATGGAGATACTGGTTTACACTGCAGGTTGTAAAATAAATGATGCCAGACTTGAGAAAGGCTTTTTTTTCTTTCTTTGGCCTTTGTCCAAGTTACAAACCACACAGAAGCACCCAAAATTTAATGTGACATCAGTTGGCAGCATTTCTAGAAGCAAGATGATAAAGGTGGGGGAGGATGGATGTAGTTTTCCAAAACCCTGCATTGGAATGGTAGAGGAGCAGCAGAATCTGTTGTGAACAGCCATGAGAACACAAGAAATGGAATAGGAGAAAGCAGAGCTACGAGTTTGCTTTCTCCTGTGGAAAGCAGCTCTAGGCGACAACTGAATGAGGCTGTTTAGAGAAAACATGTCATTGTCAGCAAAGAAGAGAGCAGGGATAAATTTGTGGAATGGCATTGTAGGAAATGGAGTAAGAAAAGAGGAGTGAGGGAAAAGAACAAAAAGAAATACCTAGTGAAAGAAGTTTTGAAGGTTCAGTCTGTTGTAGGATAATAAAATTCTAGTGCAATAAAAAAGGAAAGAGACCTACATTCTGTTAGTGTGACTTTTAACATAGGATCACTTACTTCAGGTTTTGGTAAGTTAAACGTTTACTGAAACTGGAGGAGGACAGGATTAATTTAATTTTGAAAGTTGTTTGAGACACTAACTGGTTTGGTTCAAGTGATATCTTGGTTGTTTTAAACTAATCTTCCACTTACCTCTTTTGTTGGTGTCCTTCTAAGTAAGGTGTCTCTAAAAAGAAATGCAGAGAACATTTAAAAAAAGATATTTTTGTCCCCAAATAAAATTGTTAACTTACAGAACTGGGGAAAGATTGAAGTATACTGATTTAAGTCTGTGTGCTGGTTTAACTTAAATACCAAGGGAAGTGGTTTTAATTTAAAACATGCTTTTAATATTTCTTAGATTTAACTACATAATTGTTTTTAAAAAGACAGATATAGTTACTGCACTGTATCCATTTTTATGTAACACATGCACTACCTGTTTTATGGAGCTTACCAGAACTGTTTAGAAGAGATAGTGGAATAACAATCTAGAACACATTACAGAAAAAACCAATTCTATGTTCATCTGTTTTTGTCATTTGAAGGTTAGAAATTAGATTAAAAAGCACATTTTTCAAAGTATTGTCTTAAATACTTTGTTGATAAAGATTATTGTTTAAAAATAAATTCTAGCTTGTTTAAGCAGCTGATTCCATTCGTTTCCAGGCAAGATTGGAGGCATTAACTGAGTCCATTAACCTTCATATCCTGTTTCTGTAGCCCCTGTGTCTGATTTGTGTTCATGCATCCAGCAGTCCTGGTGAACAGTGTTGTGTGTATTTAATATAAATGTTTCAGTTAAGTAAAAATATTCTTGAATTTCCAGTGTTGAGTAAATATGTTGTAGGTTAAATTATAGATGACGAGTTTGAACATGTCTCCAATCACTCTTTGTTTTGCTAATAAAGTATTTATGTTTAATATTTGAGCTAGATCTGATATGCTAGAATAAGACTTCTTTTTATTTACACATCTAGGAATATGTATTAATACTTGGTGATGTTGCCTTAATTTAACAGCACTACGTAAACCACACTACTCCAACACTGTCCAAGAGTAAGGAGAGAGAAGTGGAGAAGAAAGATTTGGACAAGTCAAGGGAAAGATCCAGAGAGAGAGAGAAGAAAGATGAAAAGGACAGGAAAGATCGAAAAAGGGTTGGTGACATTTTTAATGAACTGGTTTAGACAGTTGGTATGTGCTTGGAAAGCTTTTTGTTCCAAGCCCTTGAAGTAATTGGCTGTACAGCCCATCTGAGCAGAAGTGATCTATATCAGAGGTGGCTTTTTTGTTCTGTTATTCTTTCAACGATCAGTTTGCAGTAATGCATTCAAACCTCTTCACCCTCCAAACCGATGTCCAGAGAGATGTAACACCTCAGTTACGTCCTAAGTATTTAAAAATTAGCTCCCAAAATAGGAATGTAAGCAGGTGCTTCAGGACTGTGTTTTAGTCTGCTAACATCTGCATAATTGTGTTTGGTGCCAGGATCATTCAAACAGTGACCGAGAGGTACCGCAGGATTCAACTAAACGACGCAAAGACGAAAATGGCACAAGTAGGTATTTTATTTTTGTGTGTGTGTTTGTCAGGCTTTTACTTGTTGTGAATTACAACTTTCTGTTCTATTTTTAGCTGGTTCTTCAAAACATAGCAAAAGTGAAAGTCCTTCTGATTCCCCTCGCTTAAATGAAAAAGAAAAGGAGAAAAACAAATCAAAATCTTCAGGAAAAGAGAAAGGTGATTCAATCAAGGCAGAAAAGATGGAGAAGAGCTCCTCTGGTAGCAAGAAGGTAAAATAAGCTGTTCTCTTCTTGTTGATTTGTTTTTGTTGCTGACAGAACAAGCTGATATTTTTTTCCTAAAATTTATTGCTGCTTAATAACCTAAATTTAAGAGATAGGCTGTGAATGTGTAAGAAAATGCTTCTGAAAGTTCTGGTATCTTGTGGCTTTAACTATCTCAGCAGTCACTCCTGGCAGGAGCAGGATAGTTTGGAGGACTAGTTCCTTTTGGCAGTAGCCAGGAAAATTCAGAACTTATACTTTAGTTTCTGAATAATCTAAAATATTTGCAGACTGCTTTGGTAAACAAGTAGATGAAAATAGACTTAACTTACATATAAACTAGTCTGTAATTCAGATTTCCACGTGCATGTGTCAGCACAGCTTCTTTTGGTGAAAGCAGGTACGTTTCAGTTACATTTGCATTCACCAAACAGTAGTTCCCAATTGCAGCTCTGCTGCTGGCACTTACCAGAGAACTTGAAGAGAAAGATAAAATAATCTCAGAAATCACAGAAGCTGAGTACTGTCATTTTGAGTCATGATTTCTTTTTAGCTGTGTCCAGTTATAATGTTAAATATTACAGTCCTCCTAAACATCCTGTACAATGGGTACCATAATAAGCTATTTCCCATATGTGTACTTTTAAAGGAATCAAGACATGATAAAGAAAAAGGAGAGAAGAAAGAAAAACGGGACAGTACTGGGGGGAAAGAAGAAAAGAAACAATATCCTTTTAAACATTGACATTTCAGAAAATTTCTGAAAATGAGCTTCCCTTTATTATATGTAGCAAAATATATTTTTTTTTTCCTTAACGCTGAATCTACTCATAAATCTTCAGACAAGCATAGATAATGAAGATTCTTTTAGACAAGGTAAAAATGTTTGTTATTTAATTTGTTTGATTTGATATCTCCCGTGGGTCCTGTTGACTGCTAAAGGATAACAGACAAAACAGGCTGAGATCACCTAGGGTGGCAGGGTGGTGTTTTGGGGTTTTTTAGTTGTTTTGTGGGGAATTTTTTTTGGCTGATTGTGTTTCACATTTGGGGGTTTTTATGGGTATGTGTGGATTTGGGTTGGGTTGGTGGTTTTTTTTATTACTAGTATTATTTAAAAAATATTACTACTATTGTTATTTGTAATTTTTTATTACTACCCCCGGGGAAAAATATTTCCCCATCATCATCAGAGAGATCATATAGATGCTCAGATTTTTTTGGAGGAAAAGAAGAAAGGGGCGGGGGATGTGGCGTATCAGCAGTGTATGGTGGAGTTGCATCTTTGTTGCTTTTTCCAAGAAAAATTGCCATACAAAAGCAGAGGTGGATCCATGTCATTCTGTGTGTCATCAGTCTCGATAATCTACCTGTTACTTAACAATATCTTGTCTAATATGTTGCAAACTCAAGTTTTGTATCCTCTTCGTCAACAAAAGCAGTAGCTTTTAAACCACAATGCTATATTGGTGCAGTTAGTCAGCTCAGTGTCTCTGCATAATCTTTTATCTGGTCAGATCTGAGGAGGAAGAAGATGAAGGCAAACTTTGGCATGGAAACATGGACTATTTAAAGAAAGAAAAGAAACTTTAGGGTATTTTGAGTAACCCTTATTCAGACTGGATCTTTTGGAAAAATCAATTGTTCTTTGAAGTTGATGGGGCTCTGACTGGTTTGGGGTTTTTTTCAGACCTATGC
Organism: Aleadryas rufinucha; assembly: GCA_013397815.1. Taxonomy (NCBI): domain Eukaryota; kingdom Metazoa; phylum Chordata; class Aves; order Passeriformes; genus Aleadryas; species Aleadryas rufinucha. Next base: position 485,000 of record VZTH01002398.1, on the reverse strand, counting down.
AGCTGTGTGAACACCTAAGATTTGTTTTATGGATATGAGGGTAGGAATTTTTTCTCCTCTGCATTGAGATATATTAAGAGTGTTGAAATGTTTTGTTTTCAGTTATTTGGGAAGGAAAGTGTCCCAGTGAACTTAAATTAGCTCACCTGATCTATCCAACTTTAGTCACAGACTGCTATTAATCTTTATGCATAAGGCAGTGTGCAGCCTCACATTTTAAGGAAAAAAAGAAAAAACAAAATTTGAATGTCTGAGAAAAGTCTCCACTCATGGACTGTGACCTCAGAGCAAAGGGGGCTTATTTCAAAAAGGATCTTGTGTTCCATTTGGTGTCAAGGCTTATTAAACCACTGCATTTGAGGGCGCCGATGTGAAGGGGCTTGGGTAACAAAGCTTGTGCTGATACAGCGTGCTCTTTGGTGGTTAAAAAGATGGGAGTTCAGGTTATTGCTTCTTAGTACTATTTCTTTTTATCTTCTTGAAGTAATGAAAGATACTTCTGTGAATAGTTTCTAAACTGAAAATTACGAGCATTCTCTGGAAAGAATTTGCTGGAATTTTTTTGACTCATTGTCCTTCATAGCCATTATTTTCTGATCACTGTGGAGAGATCCCAGTTTTTTCCCTATTCTTTTAAATGCTACTTTGGAATGAAAGAAAAAAGGCAGTCTTGGTAGATGAAGTTCATTACTGAGCACTTACAGCTTCTTTAATAATAAAATACGAAGTTTTGTCTTGACTAGCAATTCAATATAAAGTGAGGATTGTCATTAAAATAGTTAAAAAAGCACGATTGTGTTCTGCTGACAGTAAGTAACAAGTGCTCAGGTAAATACCAGTTGTACTGTGGAATTCACATCCAGCTGTGTAATGGGCTAAACTGGAGCATCTGGCCTGGAGCACTGACAGCACCCCACTGTGTGCATAGTGAAGTATGAAAAAGTGCTTTGTGTAGTAACTCAGTTGTGGAATCTCATCCTGTGCTCCTGTTAAATCTTTGATACTGTTCTTCCTAATGTACAATGTCTGATTGACTGCATTTGACATTCTTGCCTAATTTAGAGATAGTAACATTTTGAGGGGGTTGCACCTCTAAAGGAGTTTATACCTTCACAACTGACTGCTTGTTTCCTATTTGTATGTTTAAATTAGCATTTCACTACTTACAGTGCAGTGCTCATAATAATGTAGTTCTTGCTGTGGAATAAGGTAGAGCTAGAGAATTATAAAAATAGTTTTATTTCCCCCCTCATTCTTTGAATTGTGAATGGAATAAAATGTGAAGTTGTGAGATCAGTGTTCATTTGAACATCTGGTTCTAATTATGTACACCTTCATTGCAGGTGACACTGAAATGGGAAGATATCCAGCTGTGACCAGAAATGTATTTTCCAGAGTATAGATTGCACAGAAAATTGTGAATGAAGAGGACCCATCTGCATCTCCTTAAATTATTCAGTTCTCTGCTTTATTTCCCCATGCTAAGGACTTAATTGTTAAGTTGTACATTACTGTATTTTTAACTTGTTGCTTAGTTTCTTACACATTTATTTTCAGTACCTGGCTGAAAGTGTTACCTATTCCATATTTTAGCACAATGTGCTGCAAACAAACAGTTGCCATAGTGCAAATGAGGTTTCATGTGTACATAGTTCCACTTTAGTTTGTCAAAAATACTGCCTGAGTTTAGTAATTCTTTCAATTTGAAATTGCATTCTTTTAGATGTTTGAAAACCACAAATAAACAGTTATTGAACCTTTTTGGATTTACCTCATTTAAACTCAGTTTTTATTTATTACTTGGCCTGTTTTTAATATCGGTAACTAAAAAAACAAAGTTAAGTGGGAGCACTGTTTTCATGCAATGCTTAGGGATTATTTGTATATTGTGTATAACGTTGACTTGTTTAAAGAAACAATGAATGAACCCTGTCCCATCCCAACCTAAACCTGTGCTCAGTTGTCCCCTGTCACACCTTTTGTTTGTCATGTTGTTTTTAGATTGATTGGAAATGCTCTCTTCAAAACTGAAATAAATTAAGTTTCAGTTACAGCTACAGGAGCTTTGTATTGCTGAACTTTAGTCTGAAAATTTCACAATGACGTTTTTAAAAAAAAAAAAAAGAATTTTTTTATCTGCTAAATTCTACCAGTGTAACCTTTTTTCTAAATAAACAATAGTTTTCTCAATGGGTCGTAAATCATTCTCTGTGTGGTCACTTTTTTACTTTTATGGATTGTTATGAAAATTGAATGTTAGTTGGAAGCGGGGGGGGTTGTGGTTCCTGTCTTTGCTGAGGAGCCCTCTGTACCTGCCCTTTTTTAGATGCCAAGGGCTGGTTACAGAGTGTGGTGCCTGCTGTGAAGGGACAGATGTGCTGCCCTTCTCCAGCGGTTTCCAGGAGCTCAGGTTTGCCTTCCTGCATTCAGTCAAGTTTACGCCTTTCTTTTGAGCCATTTGTCCCTTGTCCAAATGCCATTAAAATCTCAGCTTTTTATCAAATATCAATACTATTAAACACAGGGACTTGTTTCTTAAATATTTTTTGGGGTTTTGGTTTGTTGGGGTTTTGGTGAGGTTTTTCTTTTAATACAGTATAAAGGGAATTTTGATCAAAAGTTAAGCATCCCTGGTGCTGTATGCTCTCAGTAATCTGGGATTTGGGAGAGAGGTGTGTTGTCTTGGTGCATGTATTTGAAATACTAAATATTAAGAGATTGCAGTGCTTGTAGACTTGGTCAGTAAAACTCTCCTGATTGGCTTTGTTCTGATTACTGAGTGAATCATAGAAGATTACAAACCCTGGCCCTGCAGTGGAAGAAAGACACAGACAAATTGGGAAGAAAATCATGTAAGAGTTATCTGGCTAATTAGAGGTGAGAAAGAATTACTAAAAAGAAGAGTAACCAAGCTAAATACTCAGGTCCTTTTAATTACCTCATTAGGGCAGTCTAAAATGAAACACTTCTATCAAAGTCACTCTAGTCCTTGGGCTTTACTGAGTATGAATGAGGTGAGGCTTTGGGTGGGGCTGCAGCCACTGGCCTCCCCCGAGGTCAGGGCTGCCACACCAAGGTGGGCAAAGAAGGGTCACCATCGAGGTCTGTGAATATAGTGTGATCTCCAAAAACAAGGAGAGCTCCTGTCATCCCAGACACGGACAGAGAAGTTGAAACTAATTTAGGATTCAGCTTGGAGGAAGCACGTACCTGTCCTGGCAGGAGGGTTCATCCTCACCTGTGATGCCGCTGGCGCGGCAGGAGCATTGCGATGTTTGCACATCCTTGGAAGCTGTAAGGGGGAGAAGGGATGTGGGATGTTACACTGACCCTGTCATGGGTGTGGCAAGTGCAGACACACCTCCAGCGATCTGCAGCTGTAGAAGGGAATGATTAAACTTCGTGACAGCACTTTGTGCTGTGGCTGGGATAAATTGGATGTGCTCTGCAATGTCCTGATTTCCTGAGAGGGGCCACAGGAACAGTTTCTGGGCAAGTTCATGCCGTGGGGAGGGTTTTCTCCCCCAGGGACAGTGCAAAAGACAGCTGGTCCTTCCGATCCTTCTTCTTTATGTGGGTCTCTGCAGCAACTCAGCTGCATTTGTGGAGACAGCAGTGAGGGGTTGGTGATGGGAGTTGTGTAGAGTACAGCTGAGGGGAATCAGTGGGTCCCAGAGGGCTGGAGCAAGCATGGAGCTGGCCAGGTTGTGTGGCTGTACATGCCACTCATTGACTTCGTGCCCAGGTGGCCAAGAAGGCCAAGGACATCCTGGCTTTCATCAGCAATAGTGTGGCCAACAGGACCAGGGCAGTGACCATTCCCTGTGCTGCTGAGGCCACACCTCAAATCCTGTGTTCAGCTCTGGGCCCCTCATGGTAGAAAAGACATTGAGGTGCTGGAGCCTGTCCAGAGAATGGTAACAGAGCTGGGGAAGGGTCTGGAGCACAGGTCTGAGGAGAAACAGCTGAGGGAGCTGCGATGTTAATCCTGCAGAAAATGAGGCTTGGGGGGACCTAACCACTTTCTACCTCTCCCTGGAAGGAGGGTGTTGCCGGGTGGGGGTCGGTGTACTCTCTCCCAGGCAACAAGCACTGGACAAGAGGAAACAGCCTCAAGTTGCTCCAGGGGGGGTTTAGATTGGATACTAAGGAAAACTTCTGCACTGAAAGGTTGATCAGGCACTGGAACAGGCTGCCCAGGGCAGTGGTGAAGTCACCATCCCCAAAGTGTTCAAGAGATGTGTGAATGTGACACTTAGGGCCGTGGATTACTGGTGATCATGGCAGCGCTGGGTTAAGGGTTGAACTCAATGGTAAGTCTTTCCCAACCTAAATGTTTTTATGATTTGGGAGGATTGTGGGGAAGAACAGAGAGGGCTGGGAGGGTAGGCAAGCAGCCCTGCCCTGCTGTGGTCCTGGCCCACGGTCCTGGAGGAAAACCTGGTACCCAGAACCCATTAATTAAGCCCTGTCTGATGTGATATTCTAATTGCTCTGTATAATCTGCAGCATCTGTCATAGGTCACAGCTTCAGCTATTTCATAATAAGGTGTTTTCTCTCAACACTGGCAAACTTCCCTTGTTTAAAGGGCAGGGGAATATTAAATAAACACCATTTATATTTATTTGCCTCGGATCAAACCACGGCTCTTACATTAATTTTGGAGGATTTTTTGGGCAATTAGCCTTCTCAGGCCATATTTGGAATTCAAATGCAATATTTGTCGAAAGGCTTGGAATGATATTAAAAATCTGCTTTACCAGAGAACAGGGGGAGCAGGATGCTCAGGCTCCCGGCGCTCGCCTCCGGCCGGGGCCGCCGCGAACCGGGGCCCACCGAAGGCTCCGGCCGTGGCGGCCGCAGAAAGCGGCGTTCGCCCCGTCCCGGCCGCTGCATGTCAGTGTTGCGCCGAGCACGGCATCGCACAGATTCCCCCCCTTCCCGAATCCATGGCTTCCTGGCGTTATAGAATTGCAGAAAGGTTTGGGTTGGATGGCACCTTGAAGATCACTTTGTCCCTACCCTCCGTCATGGTAGGGATGCCGTCCACTAGATCAGGTTGCTCTGAGACTTTAATGCTTCCAGGGATGGGGCAGCCACAGCTTCTCTGGGCAACCTGTGCCAGTGCCTCAGCACCTCCACAGGGAAGAATTTTTCCCAAATATCCTATCCTATCCTATCTTTCAGTTTAAAGTCACTCTCCCTTGTCCTATCACTCCATGCCTTGTGAAAAGTCCTTCTCCAGCTCTCCTGCAGCCCCTTTAGGTCCTGGAAGGTGCTCTGGGGTCTCACCAAAGCCTTCTTTTCTCCAGGCTGAACAGCCCCACCTTGGGGGCTGTTTCCAGAGGAGAGGGGCTCCAGCCCTCTGAGTTTCTTTGTGGCCTCCTCTGGATTCACTCCAGCAGGTCCATGCCCTAATGTTTTGGCCCCCAAAGCTGGACACTGCTCCAGGTGGGATCTCAGAAGAGCAGAGAGTACAATAATCTGCCTCGACCTGCTGGCCATGCTTCTTGAGATGCTGCCCAGAATATGTTTGGTTTTCCAGGCTGTAAGTGAACATAAGTTATCCCACAGTTATCCCCTTTCCCCGCCTGCCCTTCATGCCCCCTCTGTCCCTGCAGCAGGCACCAAGCCCTTGTCCCCTCTCCCTGCTCTTGTGGCCCTGCCCCCAAACCTGCCCACATCAACTGGCCCAGGGCCCAGGCACTGCTGTCCCGCACTCTGCTCTGCTTCTATATTCCTTTAATCAATTTCTGGTGTTACATGATACCCTTCCCTACTTGTTACAGCATATCAAGCATCTGCCACATGCTCATTAATTGGTCAATTACTTTATTTATATGCTAAACATTATCTAAAGCACCAGTCATTACCAGCATCATGGCTTCTGTTTGTGTCGTGCATTTTTTACAGGTTTTAAGTGCCTTACCCTCTCCTTGCCATCAAGGCTGGGGTGCTCGACTGCACCCCTGTTAACCCTTTGTGGTCCAGTCACCAGCTCAGTCCCATTCCTGAGCCCTGTGCAGGTCCCCACTCTGAGAGGGCAGGTCAGTAATCACTGCCAAGCTTCCCAGCCCTTCCTTAGAGCCATTTCTGTTCAGATTTATCTTGTTTTCTACTGCTGCCATCAACTCCTCTCTGCCTGAAATTAGAATGAAGAAAAACCTGAAACCACAAAACAGGTGATGGGGGAATCCCCCATAACTGTCTGCTGGGCATGCCAGGTGCCACCACACATCCTGTTTTGATCCTCATCTGCAAATCAGCTCTGAGTTCACCCTGAGGTGTCAGCTCTGCCTGCCTGCTTGGAGGTGCCAACAGCCTCTTCACCAGCGGGAAATGATGCTCTGCTGGAAAGTCTCTGCTCTGCCGTGGCTCAGCTCTCCTCTGCACTGTGCTCCACCACTTCCCATAGCACCTTCCCTGCTCCTGCTGCTGCTCCTGCTCATCTGATTGCAAGCTGCTGCAGAGTAGGATCTTGTCCTCTTGCTCTGCTGTAAGATGTCCTGTCATCCTAAAAATGCCACGATGGCATAAATAATTTAGGGCTCTAACACTTCAATGATAGAAACAGCAATAAATACATACTTGGTGTGTACACCCAGGTTTCATTATCCTGCCCTTTGTGTCAGCCCATGGAGGCATCGCCATCCAGTGTATCAGTCAGCCAGTGCCATGGGGTCCAGCAAATCCAGCACTGCAGGCGCTTCCAGTGAGCTTTACCAGCTGCACCAGGGAAGGGCAGAAGCTCCACTGCTACACTGGCTGTAAGGTGTGTATGGCAGCTCCCGTGCTCAGACCCCTCTCTGGGTACTGTGCGGTCTCTGGCTGCTCCTTGCCTGGTGGGGCAGCTGCTGCCAGTGCCTGTGCCTGTGCCTGGCCCCAGGGGAAGCTGGAAACCATTTTTGTTGATGCTGCTGCAGTGATGGTGCCATATTACAAACCAGTCTCAGTAATTTCTCTGTTGTTGACTAATGAAATAAAGACAAGAAAGCCCAAGCACAGAGTCAGAACAGGACTGGGATGTTGATGGGCAGATTTTGGCCAACCCTGCCTCCCACAGGGCACACATAAGAGGGGTGCTGGGGCTCCAGCCTGGGGCTCCTGGACTGGGAGAGATGCAGCAGTGGTGCCCTGGCCCCGTTGGTGCTGTCCCAGTGCGAGCCTGGGCTCTTCCTGCAGCCCCAGTGCCACGGGGGCACCGAGCACGGCTCAGCAGCGCGTTGGGCTGTGGGTGCTGCTGCTCCTGGGGTCCCTGTCCTCCCTGATACCAATTTCAGATGTATTACATTCTCGGTAAATACTACTATGAAATTTATAATATCCATGCAAATATTATCTCAGTACTTAAATCCTTTAGGTTAATTGAATAGAGCTATCATTATCCTGATCTTGTTTATGTATTGCTGCCTGCAAAATAGAGCCAATTTTCCAGACTGAAATGATGAATGTGGGCACCAAAGACATTTTGTGATTTAATTTTAATATCCATGACATATTATTATTTTAATAACCATAAAGAGTAATTATTTTTGAAAAAATAAATGTTGCAGTGCTTTGCACAAAACATCAGAAGGAAAACACTATGTCACAATGATACAGTATTTATTTTATTTTGTTGTCAGATGTGGTGTGCCATGGGGAGGAGCTGGTATTGGTTTGGGTTTTTAGGCCTGAACTTGAACACTGTTGATGTCCTTTTGCTCCCACTGATGGCTCTTGGAATTTGATGCATTACTCTGAATTTTTCCTTATATTATTCCCCACCTGCAGAAGTCTAGAGACAAGGTCATGCTGTGATGTGTTAGAGCCCAGCATCCCAGGGCTGTCGTGCAGCTCTGCTGCCGTTGCTGCAGTCTGTGTAGCAAAGTCCAAGTTTTGGGCCAAAGTGCACTTGTGGCCCAGGGAGGCTCCGGATTCCTGACAGCCCCAGCCAGGCCTGGGGTGACCAAGCCCTCTCCTGCCTCTCATCCCTGTGGCCACAGACCTATGTGAGGCCATCCCCCACCACATCCCGGCTGGCCAGGCTGTTCCAGCTCACTGGGTGCAGCTGTGTCACTTCACCTCAGCCCCAATTGCCCTGTTTCACCTGACACATATTTATTAGAAAAACTTAACACCCATTGTGCAGGATCTGGTGCCTGCTGAGCCCCGATGGGGCAGCAACTGCAGCGAGTGCAGCGACTGCTCACTCAGGGCAGGGTTAGCATCAGTCTGGCACTGCCCTTTTGCTGCTTGCAGACACATTTTGGCAGGTCCAGGGGAAGGGAACATAACTCGCCCCCGTGGCTGGTGCAGGGCTGTGTGTGGCTGTCAGGCAGCAGGGAGTGGTTCAAGATTGCTCTCTAGAAAAATGCAGCCCACCCACGCTGGCCTGGATGTTGAGCATGAAATGAAAGCTGAAGGACAGAACAATATCTTTTTCCATGCCTCCCTGCATTCATTGTGTGGGCACTTTACACATAAACAGGCTCCTTTCAGCGAGGCCTCCCTGTGCCCTGTGGGGAGGGTCCCACATGGAGCCCAGTGTGCTCAGCACAGCACCCTGCTTACACCCAGGACAGCCTGAAACCTTCATCCTTGTAAGGTGCTTTAGGGTCAAATAGTTGTTGTTTGCTGCTCTGATTTAGTCCTTCCTTATTCCTGAGCTTCTTTGCAGTTGCTGAAGCCTTGGCTGAAGACACAGGGTGGGCTCAGCACGTCCCCCACTGCACTCATGTACAATGAGCACCAGTGGCAGCTCCACAGGGATTGGGGCTGGCCTGGAGCAGCCCCGTGGTTGGGACCCACTGTCAGGCACCAGGTGCTGAGCTGGGAAAGGTACCAGTGACTGCCAGTACATCTTTCCCGTTTCCCCTGCAGCCAGAGGCAGTGCCACAGGGACACTCCAGGCAGCTCCTTTTTGCAGGGTGTGTTTTGGCCAAACCACTCAGGTCCATGCCCAGCTGCTCTGCAGCAGCGTTACTGCCCAAGACCTTCACTGGGGGATGTTTTCTTATTTTTCAGAGGCTGATCTTGTCATCCCCAGTCATCCAAGAGAAGCCTGGTGCTGCTCCAGCTCAGCCCCAGCAGGCCCTGGGTGCTAACAGCAGTGTGACCCTCAATGGTCCCTGGAAGGAGCCCAGGGAGTTGGTTCCTGATGGGGACCATGAGGGTGGTGTGGCCAGAGGTACCCCCAGAGAGGCTGCCCCTGCTGGGGTGTGGTTTGGGTGCACACCAGCTGTTTAATACCAGGATTACTTCCTATGGTTCATAGTTTGTGGTGACTTGGAAAAACTACACTGTGGGTGAAGTAAACTCAATAAATTAGAAGTAGGACTAGCTGCCATGTTGGGTGAAGGGGTTTTTTCCTTAAAGAAGCATTGCTGAAAAGTTGGGAATTGCAGGAAAATACATCTGTTTTGTGAATATTTAAGGCATTTTTTTACCCAGGCTGCTGCCCACTGCAGGGGCAGGGCAGAGCATCTCCCACCCTGACTGGAGCCCTGAGGCTTCTTCCCTGCTCCTTCCCTGCTCCCCACAGGGGGCTCCTAGCACCTTGCACCTTGCAGAATCAACCAGCTTCCATCATCAAGAAAATAAAAAATTAGTTGGTTTGCAGGTTACCAAACCAGAAATACTCATTTCCCAGAAGTGTCCTCAGTTCAGTGTGGGGGCCCCTAAACTGGCCAGGCAGGACAAGGCTTTGAGCAACCTGGTCTAGAGGAAGATGTTCCTGCCCATGCTGGGGCTGTTAGAACTGGGTGATCGTTAAGGACCCTTCCAATCCAAATCTTTCCAGGGTTCTGTGGTAAATATCTGAGGAGCATCCCAGACTGGCCAAAGGGAGAGCAGCAGGGAGGGACTCTTTCTCTGCTGAAGAAAAGAGAAGCAAGCTCTTTAATATTTTTTCTTTACAGTTTTATTTACAAAATGTATTAAAACTCTTTGTACAACACCTCATCAAAATGAGGCTCAGTAATTGATGCCCACACATGCAGTTTATGCTTTTACAGCCATTAGTTTGCTTGGCAATTTTTCTGCTCACTCAAGTGCAGTTTCAACGACCAAAAATAGGAACTTAAATTACAAAAAAAAAAAAAAAGATAAAAAAAGAGAGAAAGAACCCCCAAAGCCCGTAAAGCAAAACAAATTAAAAAAATATACCAAAACAAATCATCATGAGACTACTGCCAAACTTCCGATAGCTTGAAGTTGGTAGCCAGAATTGGTAAGCACTCAACACATTTTAGATTTACATGCAAGTTTAAAAAATATTGAACGGTTTACCAAACTCCCTTCACTGGTGTGAAGCCTCCACTCTTAAAAATTGATCTGATAAACATACATCTTTTATACAGCTTTTAAGAAAAACGTTTTTTTTAAATACAACTCATAACTGCACAGCTTTAGCTCGCCCTTGCTGGGGACGTGATCGCGTTCAGAAGTTGAAAAAAAGGTCACAGTTTCATGAAAAGAAAATGAAAACAAAACAATTTTTTTGTCAATATCTTGTTAAAAACTTGAACAATAAATTATTCTCCTATGAGCTTTTAAAATGATTTTATATTACATTTTGCTGGAAATACTTATTTTTAACAAGACTTTATTTTTCTGTTTTTATTTTTTTTTGGTTTTTTTTTTTGTTTTTTTGTTTTTAAATCCTATTAAAAGTTCAAATCTATCATCAGCAAACTAAATGCCTAAGGGTCAGACTGGTTTAAATGAGTTTCTTTTTCATTGTATGTTACTGATGAAATAAAACTCTACCATAAACTACGGAAAATACATATTGTCGATTAGAGGTAATTAGTATGCAGATATTCCATTGAACATTTCCCATGTGATTGACAATATGTTTAAAGTTTTGTGTTGTTTTTTTTTCTTTTTCTTTTTTTTGGATTTTTATTTTTAGAGATGAAGTTAAGTAGTTTCCAGGCAGAGGTTCAAGGCTGAAATGCTGCTGCTGTCTAAGACGTTGGATGTGAGTAATAGTGAGCCCCTCCTGGAGCAGAGGTGGCCGGAGCGCGGTGTCCTCCTCACAGAGAGGCAGGGACAGGAGCATCCTCTCACCAGGCATGAAACAAGAGTTGGCAGGAGCTGATATCATATAACAGTACTAGCAGGAGTCATGTTAGATGGCTTACTATTACTCTGGAACTGCAGCTCTAACTGGAGTTACTATCCTCTTCCTTGCTTCTGTTTACAAGGACCATTACCGAGAAGCATTAGCTGAGCACGGTGCTAGGTGGGAGAGAACTGGGGAGAAGCAGAAGCAGGCCTGGGAAAACCTAACCTGCCCTTCTCTTGCTTCATTGCTTGATATTAAACAGTGAATTAAAATGCAAATGCACAGCAAGAAAAGAGATATATGGTCTGAACCTAAACAGTAAGTAGCTTTTCCCTTTTTTTTTAAATTTTAAAAGCCACCCGATGTCATTTTAATAAAGCACCTGTAGGTATGCCTGATGATAGAACAAAAAATAGGAATGCAATATTTTCTGCCTGCACTTTAGCTACCTTGTCAAGAAATTAATTTACTGATCTGGAAGCAAGACATGCAGTTCCACAAATTACTTTCTTTTGGATTTACAGATTCACAGTCATTGACCTTAATTGGTTTGAATGCACAGATTCTTTCCTTCAGGTGTTACACCTTTTGCTGCTATACAGAATTGCTCAAATTAGATGGAGAGATTAAAGTGGCTCAGAAAAAAAAATAAAACCACACCACTGTAAGTAAATACTGAAACATCTTGACATCAGCTCATACAAGCAGTGACAGGCCAGTCCGCGTTTGCACGCAGCAGATTTCTGAGGCTTTGAGTCAGGAGGAGTTTCATAATTTGATACGATTGGGGTGGCTGATGAAACCAGCTGCGGTTACTTTCAGGACACAAGTTCAGTTACTGTGCAGTGGTATCAAAGAATGGCTTTTGTTGCACTGATCTTTTTTTACAATAATTTTTTTTTTCACATACCAGTATCTTCTTACCAGTCCTTTCCTTTTCTTTTTCCCTTTCATTTTTTTGTTTTCTTTTTTTTTCTTTTCTTTTTCATTTCTTTTCCTCTCTTCTTCTTTTTCTTTTACTTCTTTGAAGCAAAGCAAGAATATTTCGGTGATGGTTTGCATTGTTGTGAGTCTCAGAGTCTTCCATAAGGCACTGAAGGAAAAAATAGCAGTTTTTCCTATTAAAAGTACGTTGCACCATCATCAACACGTGTCATGCCTGACACCTCGGAGAGAGTACAACTGGCTCAGGTGGTCCGAATCCATGAAGTAGCCACATTCTCTGCTGCTTTTTGTCTTGCATGCCGTCAGGGTGAGGATCTAAAATAAAACCAGAGAGATTTCATCACTGCCTGGCAGCGAGGGGCAGGGGAGCTCAGCCCATGGAGAGGCACAGGCTGTGGGCAAGGGGCTAACCAGGCCTTCTCAGAATCATTTGTTAGCAATTTAGCTCTACTTTTCCTGCTTTAGAAATCATGAATTCTAGTGTAGAAGGTTTGGTTCTATTGCAAATTTTTTTTTGAAACTTCCTAAAATCACTTACCTGACCTGATTATAGCTTATAAAACAAAGAGGAAGAGATCAGCAACAAGAGAGATAAGAATTCTGATTATAGTGATTTCTAAAGCAACTAACAAAATACTTTCATTTGAACTAGCACAATGCTGGAGAGAGGAGTTACTCACTTCAGCATGAAGCCAGCTACCTCTGCGTGTAAAACAGAATGGTACCTTTCTGATCCTACTCCTGATCAGGGAAGAAATTTAAATGACTGATACTTAGAAACTGCCACAAGATGGTGTTTCAAAAGCCTCTTGCAGCAGCTCCCTGGTGCACACAACAGAGTAGCACAGACAGCTAAAAAAGGAAAGAAAGAAGAAAACCCAGAGGGTTTATTCCCGGCCCGCAGCCGTACCCCTAGATTTTCACACTTTCTGTGCCGTACACGTTGTAGCCTTCTCTGTAGGTAGCGTAATTCTGGGTGTTGGTGGCGGGAGCGGGTTTGAAGTTCTGCGTGTTCTTGGTGAGTTTCATTCGCTTGGACTCGGCCCGAGACTTGTAGCAGAACTCGATCAGTGCCACCATCATGGCCAGCCCCAGGCCTCCCACCAGGATATAGAACACGCCAGCAACATTGCTCAGGCTCAGAGCGCTCGTCTTGTCCTAAGAGAAACGAGCCACGCCGTTAGCTCTGCTGTGAGGGGCAGACCGACAGACAGACACACAGACAACAGGCTACTTTGCATTAGCCCTAGCTGGAATAGCTACACTCATGGTGTTCAGTGTCCGGCCCACGGACCAGTGCTGACCCCCCATCCCCGCAGCCCGGGGCTGCACAGCAGTGACTGCTCTGTCCTCTGCCCTGTGGTGGGTGAAACCCTGGCTGACTCCAAGGCAATGAGGTTTTTTTGGCCACTGACTTCCCCAGGCCTTTGGTGTCCCAGAGGAAAAGTTGCCTACAGCTGAGCATCCCTGTTAGCAAAGGCGCTGGGGGAAAGCTGTGCTGGTGGCTGCATAAAACAGCAGGATTTACAGAAGGCCATGACAAAACTAGGAAAAAAAAAAGCCAAACCACTACACACTTGGGTTTGGTCAATGTAGGTAAAAATCTTGAGATGCTGACAAACTTAACTACCTTTTTTTGCCAACGGTTAGGAAAAAAACCTGCCCTAGAAAGATGGTCAGTTACCTAGAGGTCAAGTAGCAGAGCCCTGAGCTAAACTAGCGCCTTCTGGAGAGTGAGTTATTGAATGAAACCTGACATTGTAACACAAAAATCACAGGTCAGGGTTTATCTTCCTTCAATACATGTCAGATGGGGGAGAAGCTTGCATTTTTTAAAACAGGGTTCTGGAATGGGATTAAATAGAGCTGCAGCCCTTCTGCTGCTGCATGGGTGGGTGGCTGTGGGCAGGAACAGCTCCTGGCTGGCACGGCCCTGGCTGGGCTGCCACACCACACTGGCCTGGGTGGACGGACAGGTGCCAAAGAAACGTGACTCGGTTAATGAGTCTCTCTAGGGAGAGCTAAATTAGCATACAGTCAAAGTAAAATATGATCTACCTTGTAAGTGTCTGTGTGTTTCACAGGCAGTTTGGATACATGTGGTTGTAGCAAACAACCTGCCATTTAAACTAAAGATCGTAATAATTTATACCTCTTTTTGATCACAGTTCCCTTTGGCAGCTGCCGTGTGTTCAGGTACCCCATGATCCCAAATTTATCTGATACAAGAGTTACTGGGTTGTGCCCTAAGCAATTTCCAGTCCTACCGAAATCAATGAAATTTTATTATTGGCTTCGCTGGAACTTGAAATTTTCCTCTGACACTGAAAGGGTGCTTTGAAATTATAGTTTTCTGTTTGAACGATTACAGAGAGCACTTCCAAAGGCACCAGGGGAGTTAGGCACTCAACTGCGACTGATTTCAGCTGGAGCTGGGTTCCTCCTCCTCTTGGTGCCTTTGAAAATGTCCTTCACTCCAACAAGCCCAGCACTTTTACAGAGTTTTTCTCCTAATGGGTCTATAAGCAATAAAAAAAAAAAATCCACCTTTTAATAAATGGTGTAAATAAATATTTCCTGCAACTTAAGTGTGCAGCTACTGGGCCGATCCACCTCAGGGGGGGGACCTGCCCTGGGGTCTACAGTGGTCCTGGACAGCCCCATAGCATGGCTGGTGGATGACAGGACAGTACAGCAGCAAAATGGTTCAAAGCAGTATAAAAAGGAATATACAATATTTAGGCAATGATTCCCCATTAGTATTTCTAGATTTTTTTTTTTTTAAATTCAACCAATTTCAAAATGAATTGGCAAATAGGGCAGGAAAGGCATTTTTTCCTTATCAGCTGTCTGTCCTGAAAATCTGTGCCCTGAGCAAGCATGTGACTGTTTCCCAAACTGACATGTAGAGAACCTAAGTAATAATTTTGAAACAAAAATTTTTTTTTCAATAAAAAAAAGAAAATATGCTGGCCTGAATAATAGACAGTGACTGTGCTGAAACTTGCACATTTAAATGAAGACACCAGCTTGGGAGGCTTTGGGGGCTTCTCTTAGCATGTTTTTCTAGCAAAATACTCACACAGTGAAACATACTTACAACTACAGTTCGTTACTGCATATAAGAAAAATGCTGTCATGTTCTGAGACTTACTTATTTTTTTCTATTCTTTTCTTTCAACCTTCAAAATGTAAATAGCAACTTTTGAAAGTCATTCTTGGTATAAACAAACAGTGGGTCAAAATGTGATTGCTAATCAGTACAAAAAGACCTTCAGCGACTGACCTTACTTCCGGAGTCCTTGGCTCCACATTCACCCTTATCGTACCACCATTTGTTTTTCAGCTTGTCTAAGATGCCTTGTTCACTGAGTTTCAATACTGCAAGGTTTACAGGAGTTCTTCACGTGGGAAATAACATAAATAACATTATATTATGTTATTTTATGTTATTCAATCTTTAAACTACTTCAAAACTATACAAAGCGATAAAGCAGGGTTCCTGGCCACAAAGTATTTACACTGCAGGCAACTGGATCATCCCCTTAAGTTAACGCTAGAGCATCTCTACATTACCAGGTCCTGCCCATATCGCTTTGAGTAATCGGCACTCACTGTTAAATGAAGGCAGTAGAAACAAAGCAAGGCCAATCTCCCACTTTGGTGCACCACAGGCACTTGCAGTAGCTTTACGGATTTGGGTGGGTTTGATCCAGCAGGACCCCCCTATTGCACTAACAGACGGAAGCCCCCACACCAGCCACTGTGGCTTCTCACGGTCAAACAACGCCTGTGGCCCCCGGTCCCCGGCAGCCCCCGTGCCCGGCGGGTCTCTGTGCACATCTGCAAAGCAAAAACCCCCAGGCTGGATCCATGCAGGGGGTTTTGCCAGCCGTCACAGCCACCTCCCCGCCGGCGGTGGCTTCTCCAGCTCCCGCGGCTGGCGCTGCAGGGGCTGTGCTCGGAGGCATCGTGCTCGGCTGCGCTCCCTGGAACTGCTGCATCTTGAACTCCCCCAGTCCAGGGAACTGCAGCAGAAAATAAGCAAATGCAGACCTCTGAGAAGCAAATTAGTGAATATGGAAACGCCAGCTGAAAGTGCCCAGGGTAGGAAATATTGGCAGGATAAACAGAGATGCTGACTGGTGCTGCCAAGAGCCCACAGCCCAGAGGGGCTGAACTCATCTGCCCCTTCTGTGTGGGAAAGCAGCACCTGAGGAGCTCTCGGTTGGGTTTAGTCATTTCCACTTCTTCCTTGTGTGATGTCTTGTTTTTTTCCTGCCTGTTTCCATGAGACAGGCTCCCTGTGTAAGGGACATCTTCAGTTCCTGCTCCCGCTTGAACAGCTCTGATCCCTGCTCCACAGCTGCACAGGGCTGGGTCCTTATTCTCAGCAATGCAGTGCCACTTTGCATGGGATAACACCAGGCAGACACATGCACAGCCTGCTTTGGGTCCTTTCAGGCCTGTTGTCAGCAGAGGAGACACAGGAGTTCAGCCCATGTCTGCCCCAGTTCCAGCCTCGTGTCTGGCTCTTGCTGCTCCCTGCCTTTCTCCCACCCCTGCCCAAAGTGCCTGACTCTCTGCAGAGCAGAAGAGACTGAGGGGAAAGAGCAGTAGGACCTATACAAAACACCTTAAATATAAGCTAAATTGCACAGTGGCATTTAGGGAAACATCCCCAGACTGGGAGGGCTCTCAGCTCTGAGCAACAGGAATGGCTGAGCCCTGCCATGCCTGGGGCAGGGCAAGATGCTGGAAGAAGTAGCTGGTAAAGAAAAGCCCTGTTCCCTCATCTGCCAAGAAGCTGCCTCTGAGATGACTGTGAGACTGTTGGTGGCTGATGCCAGGAAGTGCTGCCCTCAGAGATGCTCCGTGCTCTTTGGCAGGGGGGTGGCAGCCGAGCCCAAGGAAGCTCGTGGGGTATCATGAGAAAAATGATTGTGTTCAAGAGCTCCTGAGCTGAACGCTCCACGGGCTGCTCTGACACGACCCTGTGTAGTGTTACCCAGGCCAGCAGGGAGGCAAGAGCAGGGAAAAGCCATCCAGATGGGAAGAACTGCTGGTCCCAGTGGCAGCACTGCCAGCACTGCCTGCAGAGCTTCCCTGCTGTCCAGGCAGAGGCAGCACCACTCACTCCTGGCCTGCACAGGGCTTGGTTTGACACCAGCCAAGGTTTTATTTTTATAAAATGGCTATTTTTAAGCGGCAGCTGTAATCTAATTAAGTATCAATCAGAGCTGGCTGTACACACTCAGCTGGACATAGCCAACGGGTGGCGGTGACAAGCCACATGAGACAGACGGTGTTTGCTGGCTCGGCGCTGGCAGCAGGCACGGAGCTCCTCCACCAGGAGCCAGCGGCATCCTAAAAAGCCCAGCTGTGCTGCAGCTACGCCTGCATCCTCCTACAGGTAGGGCTATAAAATATTAACGGGATCAAAGCACGCTCCGAGACACTGCCAACACCCCGGGGGTGCAGGTAACGCACCTGCCCCACTTGGCTACACCGATGGGGAGTGGCCAGGTCCTGGCCAAGCCACCACCATGGACCCTCTTGGGCAGCTGGGCTGTGTTGAGACGCCCAGTGACCCCCAGACAAACATGCTACGAGCAGCTGTGCGTGCCTGCAATGCCAGCCAGTGAAAGCTCAGTGCCTTTACCTTCCCCTTACAAGCCCCAGCAGAGAGTGGGGTGAATTATTGCTCAGAGAACAGTACTCTCATTTTAAATTTCATTTAAAAACTAGCCAATTTGGAGAGATTTTATGCAATACATCTCTCTGCTTTGAAAAGCATTGTGCAGCTGAGAATACACAAACAATAGGAAGAAGGTTATAAACACCTTTCCTCCTACCTGCATATTTTATTGTGCAAATTTTCCCCTCCCCCCAGTCCTATTCCGAACACTATTTTTAATTTGCATGCCTTTGTAAACCCCATACGGAGTACTGAGAATTTGCATAACATCCAATACATTATAGATTAGCTTTCACAACATTATACAGTATTGGGAAATGAGGAGGCTTAATATGCTAATTAGGGTGCTTTATTTTTTTTAAGCCAAGACTGCAGCTAATTGAGCATACTAAACTGCCAAAAAAAAAAAAAAGTAGTAAACTAAAATTATCTTAACTAAACAGATGGGAATTTGCCTAACCTGGGGTTTTCATTATAATTTGTCACAGCCCTGTTTGCCACGTGAGGTACCACATTCCCTCAGCCTGGGTAGGAGAGAGGTGATTTGGTACATCCATCTGTCTTAGGATGAGGAGCTGAGTGGGATGGGCAGACAGGTGCCAAGGAGTCACCCCTTGCTTCAGGCTCACCCAGGCTTTACTGGTGGAGTTGTCACCATGCCAGGGTGCTCTAGTGCTGGGGCTGTCCCCATCCCGCCTGGCATCCTACCAGAGGCTCAGGTTGTGTACGGAGGCATCAGGGGAGGCAAGTCAGACATGAAAGAGTAGCTGGTGCCTGTCCCTCCCTGCCTTGGCCTGTCCTGTCCCCCCAGCACACAGATGACCTGGAGATTTGCCTGAGCAAGCTCCCAGCCTCCCTTGGCTCAGCTACTTCGCTGGGTGGGGCACTGGGATGAACACCTTGTACCTGAGCAAGGACACCCTCTCAACGTGCAAGAAAAGACACCAATTTGTGAAGCCCAAAATGCAACTTGTTTCATCAAAGTCCTAAGGAACAATTTTACCTGCTTCCAGGAAATAAATCCCAAAACCTCCTAAAGCATGAGCTGCTTCCTTTGCAGCAGGATTTGAGCAACCTTATGGTGGGAGAAGGCGTGATGCCTCTGCAAGCCCTGGTCAAGCGCTTCAGGAATGCAGTATGAGCTAATGCAGGATGGACTCCTCAACTCCCAAATTCCCAAGATAAGCAGATATATTGGAAAGTGAGCCTGGCTGCTGATATTTTCCCATTGCTCATCTCTGAGTAGCTATCTAGCCTGGTTCAATTTAACAGTCAGAGTCAGTCATGGCTTTGGCTGAGATCCTGACAGAAGTGCAGAGAGCCATGTCTGGATCCTGGCATTTTTCACTGAGTGCTCAGCAGTGCCCATGGAACATGAATCCTCTGTGTCACCCCTCAGCTCACACCCAGCCAGTCCCAACAGTGTCCCTTGGGCAGCTCCAGCACCGTGCCTGTGCCAGCCAGTCCAAAGCCACCAAGCTGCAAAGTGTTCTGTTGGTTGTTGTAGAGGGAATTGCAGGGTTCTTCTAGGAGTGATGGCTGCTTGGTCTAGGAAGGGGGTTTTTCATAGCTTGCCCTGGCACTGCTTGCTGAGGGAGGATTTTAAAAATTGCCTTAGAGGCAGAGGAATGGAGACACTGAATACTTGTCTGGGTCCCATGGGAAGGCTGTGTCACCAGCCACCTACTTCTTTCACTGTCCAGCTCAGAAGATCATTTCCTCATTTTCTGGGGCTCTGTCTCAAAAGACTTCAATTTCCTTGTCTTTTTCTTGGGATAGTTTTGTGCTTTCCAGCTGTTTTTTTTTTAAATCATGTTGCTGTTGTTTGGCTGTATGGGATACCCTATGAAGTCCTCAGCCCTTTCTTAGGTGGATTCCACTGTTTTTCCATGCTTTAATTTATGATGGGATTCTTTTTCATCTCTCCTGTGTGGTTTCCAGACCTCTCTCTGTTAGTTTGGTTGCTTTGATAAAAGTAAAATGTTCAGAGGTTTGAGAGCTTGTGTTCTCTTGTTGTGCTCTGTATGCCAAGAAAATGAGATGAGGCCATTTGGATTGGGATGTCAGCATTTTGGATGCCACAGGATGGTATTCTTGTCCAGAAACTTGCAGTGTTTTTCTTCCTTCCCATAACTGAAGGATTTTGTTGTTTCCTTGCTTTTGCTTTTCATCCAATATATCTGAATCATCCAGGCTTAAACCTGTGAGGTTCGTTCTCTTGGGCAGCTCTACCAAACCCATTTTTTTCTACAAATGACTGGAAGACCTGAGTTTAGAGAAACAATACCAGGAGCCTCACATGGGATAGTACCACCCCTAGAGGTGAATTAAGCCATCTGCTACTGTAAGTTCAGTGCCCACCTATTTTATAAGCTTTACAGAGGCTGCCACAAATACGATTTTATACCTTGACAGAAGCGGGTTTTATTGGTGCTTCAGCTGTTTCGTTTCTCTGCCCCCCTGTTAGGAGACCCTGTTCAGGTGCTGGCAGCATAACCTTCCCCTCTTCAGCCATCAGCTACTGCTAGAACACAAACTGTGCCAGTCTTTTTCCAAATTTAATATGGCACCATCAAAAAGGGAATGTCCTCTTCCTTTTGCTGTGTGGCCTTTTTGCTGTCCTCCCTGCTGCACTTCAGCCTGTCTGGGTGCAGGACACCAACCACAGAAGCCCTTTACACCCTTTGCTGCCAGTGGCCCCAAGATGATACTGCTAGAGTGAACTGATTTTTGAAAAACAAACTCATTAAGATCTCACCCCTGAGGTGGGTCCTAAAAGCTTCAGGTTCAATTTAAAAACTTGGGCCACCTCTCTCTCAAATTCAGGAATTGCTACAGTACTTTGTCATGCAGGTTGATCCTGTACAAAATATGGCATTGTTTCCAGGGTGAGGATGTTCATCACGCAGATGCTCCTTCTCAGAAGACAGAGCTGCTATGTGCTCTTTGCAGAGCATTTATTACATTTATATTTCATTATTATCTCTCTTCCATTCATGCAATTAATACAGAAAAGAGGGAACACAATGACTCAGAGGCCATTTGCTCTCTCCTCTTCTCTTTTGAGACAGCCTTACCTGTCTGAGGGATTTTTTGCCTTGCCTCCTCTTACCAAAGCCCCAGTTTCAGGTTAGTTGCAGTAAATTTTATCTCCATTGAGAAAACTGGTGGCGTTATAATATTTCTTTCTGGCCAGAACAAGCCTGAAGTAGAAGACAAGTAAATTAATCATCGAAGAAGCAGATCTTTATTAGTCCCAAAAGTGGGAAGGTACTTCTGACCCTCTCAAATTATAAATCATAACAGGTTTTTAGTGGTTTGATTAATGGCCTTTTAGGTTAATTGTCATGATTTCACCTGCACCTATTTAAAGAAGATAACCCTAAACCAGATGTTCTACCTACTGCCATCACTAACTTCTACCAGCTTAAGACACATGCCCAGCAGGCTGCAGTCCCACACATTACTGCAAAAGCTGGCCAGGCTGCTCCTTTTGGCAGCTGGGTTCCAGTTACTGGCCATCGTGTTTGTGTGCTAGTGCTGCAAACAGGACCCCTTCCTGGATGAACTTGGACTGCAGCGAAGAGTCTGAGCAGTTTCTTGGAAAAGTGCTGTTAATTTATGAAAAGAACATTGCGATCTTGCCAGGAAAGGGCCATTTTCCAGGAAAGACGCCAGTGCCTCTGCAGCCAGTGTTTGGGTTGGTCCTCACAAGTCGCAGCAGGCGATACAAGGAGTCAGTGACCACTAGAGGTGAGAATTGCAAACAGAAGTCACTTTAGGACTTGAACATCTCACCCAATAATCTACAGACTTTTTTCAGCTCTGTCTAACTGGTGTTCGAGTGGCATGAAGTCTCAGCAACACTGTAGTTATGTTTATTACTTGCAATCCATAAAGATTTAAGTGATGATTGGAACAGCTTTGGATAATTCACATCCCATTCAATGCTCTAATGGATGTAATATAAAGGTTATATCCAAACCCAATCACTGCCAAGGAGAGTGAATGAACTCGGCAGACAGCACACTGTTCCTTCAAACCAGATGAACCATTGCTCAGAATTAATTTAGAATTTTTAGATGCAATCTTTCAGAAAAGCAAGCTGCAAAGTAAAGGTCTAACAAAGCAAGGCTCTTCAAAGCACCGATTAAAGGGCTTCCTGAGGGTGGCAAAGGATGTAGAGGGCAGTGCATGGGTTGCACTGAATCTCCCAGGCTGTGGGACTGCCCAAGGGCTGTCCTGGCACCTCTCACTACCTGGGTTTTACAGCTGCAAGTGTTTCTTCACCCACCATCAGCTGGTTCCTGATTTTCTGTAGTGGTGTACAGGGTACGGTGTGGCATTTTCACAAAAGTGTTGCTTGCAGCATCTTGAGAGTCCAAACACAGCTTTTTTGGGGTTGAGGGTAAAGAAATCACCCATGAACTTGAAGGAAGATCAGAATAACATCAGCATTGAGATGTCCTCTCTGGTCTTTAAAACATCCTTTCTTCATGTGTGCCTGGGGCTGAGGCTCAGGGCAGCAGAGCGCGAGCTGCAGCAGATCTGATCAGCACTTCAGCCAAGGAGGGATGCCTGGCAGGCTCAGGAGATGTCAAACACTGGGCAAGAACTCCAACCACTGCAGCCTCACTGCTCATGAGTGGTCCCTGCACAGGAGAGCTGCACAGGCTTCTGCAGTGCTACTGGGCCAGGACATCCATGTCCCCAGCAGCACCAGGGAGGGACGTGGGCCATCTCACCCAGCAACAGAGAGTTCATTTAGAGGTGAAGCTAAGAAATTTAAGGCCAGTGGTAGTGGCCAGCACCCTTCTCACAAAAGCAGATGGGTGCTGGCTCCAAACATACAGCAGATATGGTCACCAGGAGAATTGTCCTTTGCTAACAGACCTCCCTGTGTACTTAACACTGCATCTACCACAATGAACAATCCTGTGTGGTCACCAGCAGGCCCTTGTTAATTTTTCCCAGCAGTACAACAGCAGACAACAAATTCCTCTGGCTGGAGAAGCGTTGTGGAAATGCAGGCACATGTCACTTGGGATGCAGNTTGCTTTCAAACCTGTACAAGCATTTAAAGTAAAGCTGTTTGTGATTCCCTGTACCTTAGTACTGGCCCTTTGGGTGCACAGGAGAAGGCAAAACCACAGTGCCAAAGACAATCCCGGGCTCCAGCTGTGTCATACTGCATGGCATAGAACAGCTGTAAATCTGGTCTAGTATCTGGCTAGGCCAGATTTACTGCTATTTCTGGCATCAGAGCAACAGAAAGACACAGAAGGCTTCTGGCAAATCTGTCCCTCCTAAGAGTGCAAATCTGTCCCTCCTAATGAAGTGTG
Organism: Aleadryas rufinucha; assembly: GCA_013397815.1. Taxonomy (NCBI): domain Eukaryota; kingdom Metazoa; phylum Chordata; class Aves; order Passeriformes; genus Aleadryas; species Aleadryas rufinucha. The sequence goes on along the minus strand of VZTH01002398.1, from coordinate 461,964 downwards.
ACACCCTCCCTCTGCATCAGAGTCCTGCCCCAGCCAAGCCCCATGGTCGGACCAAGGGCTTGGCCTCTGCAAAGGGCTCATCACCCTCCTGTCCAAATCTCAGTGACATGAAGGAGGTGAGAGTCCATGGTGGTACCAGGTCTTGGTCAGTACATTATAAAGTGTTTTTTGACTTGTTTTATTATTAAATAATAATAAACTTGTTTTATAATTAAATAATCCCTGCTGGTTTTCCCTAATCTTTTTAATTTAGGAATCTGACATATTTAGGGCACACTCACTTCTACAACAAGAAATGTTTTCCTTTGTTCCTTATGACCAGAGCCGTTCTTGCTGGCTGGAACATCCCTGGGATTGCCCACATCAGCACAACCCAACCAAAACCGTTATAATATCAAAGAATTCAGATGTTAAACAATTGGGTTTCTAAAGTCCACCTCACAGTGTCAGAGAAAGGCAAGTGGAATAAGGTGCAAACAAGCAAGCATTTTCTAAATCCAAAACGTTTCCTAAAATCCTCTTGGGTAAAACTACTGAAAACACTGAATTAATTGTTCCTGCTGGTGTCACTGGCTAATCTCCACTAACCTCGGGGGAAGCAGAGAGGGCAGCTTGCTGTAGGCATGTGGGACATGTCATGTTTACTGTGCTCCGAGAGGCAAATACCTGAAGAGCACAGAGATTACAGAGTAACAGAATATTCTGCAGAAAGGGACCCACAAGGACCATTGAGTCCAACTCTTAAGTGAAAGGCCCATACAGGGATTAAACTCATAACCTTGGTGCTATCAGCACCCTGCTATGACCAACTGAGCTACTCTCAGTGTGACCCTGAACAATGGCACCACTGCCTGGCACTGCATGCAGCTGAGCAGAGAAATCCCTCACTGCCACACTTCACACCGAATCACCAGCCTTCCCCACCCTGCTGGCAGGAGGAGGGGAGGTGATGCTGGATGGCCCTCCAGTCCTGTTGACTGGAGCTGAGGTGGGCCAGAAGGAGAGTGGCCATTGCTGCATCCCTGAGCCAGCCAACACAGGCACACAGCTGTGCAGGGACTGACAAAGGCAGAAATCAAGCCCAGGCTCTCTGCTTAATTTGACAGGATACCATAAAAAAATCTCACTAACAACCATCTTGGTATTGCTAAAATATAAAGATAGAAACAATCTAGGAAGATACACCAAATCCAGCTCTCTAGAGGGCATCGCTTGAGGTTAAAGACCCATCTAAATCAAATAAGGCACTTTATTCCCCCAAGCTGTATAAATCCCAGCCTGATCTGTAACTATTGAATGGACTTTTTGTCAGATCTTATTACTGAAATAACTTCTGAATAGATACAAAACCTGTGGGTGAATGCATTGTCCAAGGGCTCTGCTCTTGCTCAGATCAGATCCATCTGCCTGTTGCAATTTACCAGTTTAGCAACGTCTCTGTGCTGTGACTTCATGTTTTGTGACACACCCACACGTGAGGGATGGGGAAGACTGTTTGGAAATGGGCTCGTTATCCAAACCCACTATGTTTGTTTAAAGACTAAAGTTGCCTGGTACCTCAAGCAGGAGTGAAGAGCCCTGAAAATATGGGCATAAACCCATATGGTCAATCGCTGTTCCTTCTTGTCAATCACTGTTTCCTACCTTCTGTCTCAAAAAGTGAGCTTTGGTATTCCACACTGAACATTTAATATTCAAGGAAAAAATGCAAAAAACCACTGGGTATTTCCTCTTTCAGTAATGAGCTCTTGGCTGCTCCTTGCTATCATTTCAAACCCACACCACTTTTTCCCTGCCCTGTGTCACCAGCAGTTGCACATCTCCAAGATCTAACATTTGAGGGATTGATATTCTTTATGGGTGGGCAGAGGAAGGGATTAAAGTGAAAGCCATCTAGTTTGAAAAGACAAAGAGCTTGCAAAATTAGAAAATTAAAACTCAGCACCTCAAGCTCCATATATCCCCCAGCCACCTAAGAAATATGCTGCATGTTGATGGCTGGGGTAGCACTTGGAGGCAGAGCAATAAATCCCCTGGCAGAGGATGTTGTTTTTCCTCAACAGCAGAGCCAGCAGCAGTTCCCTTTGCTCAAGGCCCAGGAGCCCTGAGTGCTAGTGAGGGGCATCCTGGGGCTGCAGCTCCCTGGCTGCCAGGGGATGGGTTTAGTTCCTGCTGAGCACTCAGTAGCTGCAATAGCTCTCCATAACAGAACTTTGCTATAGTCTCCATTATTGGGCAGGAGTAATCTGCCATTACAGGTTGGAGCATGCAGTGTATCCTTGCGGAATCTGAAGCGTTTTTCCTTCAGTCACCAGGTATACATTTTAAATTTGGGTGTTTGAATGAGCACGTGATGTCATTGCAACATCTATACACACTCTGTGCACACCTCTACAGAGCCAGATGTGTTACCAGCTGAGGCTGCAAGTTCCTCTGCCCTTTGCAGAGTTTTCAGCCTGTGTTTGGCAGCAGCAGCTGTCTCTATGAAAGTGTATTTACATGTTTCATAAATGTAGCTCAAACAAATTAAACTCTGTACTAACAGGATCATAATTTAATAGAAGTGCCAAGTGCTAATGCAATAATACACACTGATTGGATTAGGAAATACAAGACATAACAAGTCACTGTAGCTCATTCACAGCAGTGCCTGACACTTGAGGTATGGATGTGGCGAGAGGGTGGCAGAAAGAGCAAAGGATGGCAGGTGCCCAATACCAAGCTCAAACCTCCATCATCTGAAAGAGCGGCATGGACCTTTCCTGTCATTGCTTGAGTCCTTTCTAACCTGGATGGGTACGAGCAAGAGACTCAACTTACCTTGCATGCCGGCTATCCCCTCACCTTCTCTTTCTCTTGTCTCTAGACACATCCATTTTTCCCCCCGTCTCTATTTTCCTCTGGAAATGGCTTCTTCTGTGACTCCTGCTCTTGATTCCTCAGGAGGCTGCAGGTAGGTGCTGCTTAATCCAAAGGCTACACAAGACATTCAAAGAACAGCCACGTTGTGTGTACAAAAGCTAGACGTGTTCAGCCCACGGTTACAGTGCCGGCGAGGACAGAGAAATCCACAGAGCAGCACAAGTGCCTGCGTCCACGTGAGCACAATGCTGAAATATTACAGTCACTTTGAAGAAGAAGAAAGGCATTTACTTTTCCCTTTGTATGTTAAATGACAGCAGTTACTATTAAAGAGAAACAACCAAGCCCAGACCCCCAGGGAGACGTTCAAAGGAAGGGCCCTGCTCCTGCTGCTGGGAGCTCCACTTCCAGCTGCTGGTTTTCCTTTTTTCCTTTTCCAGTACCACAGAGCCTTCCGCCTTGACTTTTCCCATACTGATACTTACAGCGCAGGATAAATGACTCATGTAAGCAATCTGTGGAAATTAACTGTTAAGCACCACGAATATTATCAAAAGGAGCGCACAATTAACAAGTCTTTCTTTAAGATTTCTTGCAGCCATAAAGGCACTGACATGGCATCCCTGCACAAGCCCTAGATCTGCCACAATTAATGCTTGCACAGTCAGGTCTTGAGTTGGCTTTGGCAAGGCAGCAAAGCCAGTCTCCACGATGCTAAAGGTTATACTAACAAAACTAAACAGTTCCCAATTCTTGGACATCACCGGTTCTGGCTCCACCAAATCCTTTCCAGCATAGGCAACCTACTCTTCCCAAATTATTGTGCTGAGTGTCTCAGTTCCATTTCCAGGAAAATACCCTCAACAATCTGCACAACAGCATTGTCATTTCTGCAAACCAGAGCAGGCTTTCTGCCCTTCTTGGCAGTGCTCTAAGTGAGATGCTCCAATGAACTCCTAGAGCATTAAGACTTCATCCCTGGCACAAAACATACACAGTATTATTTCCTAATATGCTATAAAGTAATAGCTGTCAATTAAACTGATATTGTGATGTCTTCCTTTTAAAGCATTATTTTGCTTTGTCACTAATTTGCACAATACAATAATTTCATATTACTTTCCCAGCTCTGAGCATGAATTAGCTCTGTGTTACTGTCACTGGCTCTGATCAGCCATTTTATCTTTTTCCAGCTCATAACCCAGGCCCATAGAATGGATGACAAGGAAATGCAGGCTGATGAACATAATTTCAAACAAATTGCTCAAATAAATTATGCTTCATCTTTTTAAGATAGCCATTTCCCCAAATGTTCTCTTTTATGCACGACATGTTTGGCAGTGGTGCTCTTTAGGCATCAGGTATCATCTAAAATAAAGCATAACAGATTTCTTCTAAAAATATGCCACTTAAAAAAATTATGCTGCAAATGCTAAAGGCTGTGCTGAAAATGTATCAAAGCAAAACAGCACACAGACACGGGGGAACAGATCCCATCTGCTAATGGCTACACTCACAGCTCCAAAGGGGTTGGGAGTGGGATACTGCATGGAGCACGGCTCTGAGGGCAGAACTCAACTAGCACACTGGAAAAGTAATTCTATGATTAAAAAGAAACAATTGGAAAATGAATAATATTACATTGCATGTCATTTCTCTGATGTACTCCAAAAGAGGTATCAGCCTAAAAAAGACTATATTAAAGAAATTAAGTCAAATAATTAGCAAGGAATCTTGGCATGTGAAGTTGGTGAGAAGCTGCATTCAAACATTCTCCTTCCATGTTGGTTGTCATTAGAAGTTATCGTGAAGGTATAAGAATACAAGAAATCTATCAACAGCAGAACTGTAGAAATTTATCTTAGCAGAAAATTGTTCTCATGCAACTGAATAATTAGTTTCACTTAAGTCACTCAGCCTATGACTGCCGTCTGCATCCCCTTTTGTCTAATTCTTGTTAAATTCCTATTCAGCCATCACTCAGCTCCAAGATTATAGGATTGTATAATAAACAAAATAATTAGTTTCCAAACTTGTAATACACTGCAACTTATTTCCTGGAACATGTTTTTTTTAAAACTGCTATTTTGTATTCTCTCACGACTGAGAACTTGGCTCGCATGTATAAGAGCATTTGAAGAGAGGATAATTTCACCATGAAACTAAATTCACACTCATTTAGGAGGGCTAAGTGAAGAAGTTTTGATGCATGTACCAGAATGTCTGTACCAGCCAAGTCAGCCCATATGTATTGACATGCATCCCAGAAAAATTACATATGGGTGGAGCATATTCCCCTTCAGACTTGTTAAATAAGGACCACTACTGAAATGGGGTAATCCCCTTTGCCAGGGCAGCACCAACAGCTAAGGCACTGCAGAGTACACTGGCAGTCTCTGCTCCACACCAGCACTGGCACAGACTGGTAGCACTGAAAACAAGACACGGGTCAGCTAAAGCCTTTAAAACAAACTCATTAAAATAGCACAGTCTCTTTAGTCTTGAATTACGAGTGAACCCTAGGAGCACGGAATGCCCACAGGCCTAACCTTACACTCTGTGTAAACCAACAGATTCAAAACCTGCAGAAAGCCAATTGAATACCTTTTCTTTTTCCCGCTGCAAGACCCAAAATCCTTGTGAAAATGGAAGTCACTGTTTCATTTTCCAGTGGCGATGAAGATACGGTAACAAGAGATGAACTCACAACTCAGAATCATTCCTCTCCAAGCACAGGCACACCACATGCGAGACCGCAGGGAGGACGAGCACGGGGGAGGTGACCGGGTCCTTTGCAGTACAACGATGGGCACTGGCACAAGCAAACAGGCTCATACTTACCTCTGGCTTTCAGCGCGACCTAAAGTATCAGAGTCACAGAGGAATTTAGCTTAAGAACCTGGCACCACCAGTCAGACCTGACTCACATCTACACACAACCCACTGTCAGGAGGTACGAGGCGGCTGATTGCGGACTTGGGGCAGCGGTTTCCCAAGCCTGGGTCTCTACTGGGGAAGCTGAGAGAGGAGTCTGTCAGCTCAGCCAGTAGAGAGAGCTGCCCCGAGTGAGCAATGGTTGCCATGAGATGGGGGGCAAAGTCTGTATCTCCACTTCAGGCGCCTTCACCACCCCATCCTGATTCCCCTGGCTGCCACCTCCTTTAAGGTAAAAGGGAAAAAAATAACAGTTTTGAAGCAACTCCTCTGAATGCTCTACAAATGAAGCCGTGTTCATATAAACAATTAACCAGAGAGATGGGATGAGATGATGAGGGCAACTTCTGGTGGGAGGACAGAGAGGAGAGAGAGGCCAGCGAGACTCTTGGAGCTGTAGTGCACAGAGGGCAGCACCAGAGCTCATCTTTCCCCAGAGGGCAGCGGGGCCCCTGATGGGCTGCGGCAGGGCCTGGCCTGGCCGGCGATGGGGGCGTGCTGGGAAGGCACTGCCAGTCTGCTGCAACGCCACATTGAGCCTGCAGTACTCAGGGCCTACAGAACGACCTCAAAGGCAAAGCTATTTCGTAACAAAAAAGCCCTTTGATTCACCACACCTCTAGAAACAGCCACTAACCCCTTCCCTGCCTCCCTCAGCTTAGTCTTCTGTGGGAGGTCTTCTACACCCCATGTTCTCCTCTCTGGGGACTTCTGGAGTTGACCTGTGCCCCAAGAGCTGATGACTATAGCTCAAACAAGTTCTTCACCACAGCGTGTTACAACAAACTGCAGAAAGACATCACTTTGGACTAAACCAGCAAAACACACATTATTGTGTTTGCTCCCCTTCCCTCTTCTCTGGGTACCAGCTCATGTTATCAGAGCACCCCAGACTCCACTCCCTCAACACTGCCTGACCAGGCCAAGGGCCTGCCAAATAGACAGCATCGTTCTTTGTAAAACACCTTCCAGCACAAGCAAAAATAGAAGGATGGCCCTGCCCTAATTATGACCATTTAAAAAGCCCTCTTTAGTTTCCTTAGGGCTGTAAGTGTTATTGGCTGGGTTTAATTCAACGAACTTGAAGCAATGAAGTTCACTGAAGCTAGTTTGTATGAAGAGTTTTCTTTCAGGGAGGCAGCAGTAGACAATGAGGTGCTGGATCCCAGGAGGATATTACATGTTTAATATACTGGCAAGTATGACATATAAAAATGGTCTGTGAAGGATGAGCAGCAGAGCTAAAAAGCATAAAAAAGCTTGTGCTCATCTCCAGGCTGCTGCTGAGCACTGCAGACCTCCAGCTATTGAATCAACCCAAATGCGAGAGCTTTTCCTTCCTGTATTATACACAGTGGCTTTTGCTAACAGTGGACATGACGAGCTGAGCAATTTCCTATGTAGCCAACTGTACCCAACTCTTATTAATAGAATGCAGCAGTAATTTGCAGTAATTGTCTGAAACTGCAGTTTACTGTTATTATTGATTTTGGACCAAATCTGAAGCATTTTTATAGGAGAAATTAGGAGTTATTGTTCCCTAAAGAACTGGTTTTACTAGATGTAGGAGAGTGTCACTACAAAAATGAATTTCAGTACTTTTCAGTGTAACAGTGTCATTTAAATTAATTTTCTCGGTAATTCCTGCACCCAAGGTGACCAACAATACCCAGCCAACTCTAGCTACAGCTTATCCTCGCTGGGTTAAAGACTGCAGAAACTGCCAGTCCTACAGGGCAAAGCTGGCAAGAGGAAAGCACACTAGTTAACTTTTGCAATACATGAGCTCACTGAAGCAAATTTGTGAAGATATTGTACTGACTGCCTGGAAGGCTCGGAGGAGCCTCAGCTCAGCAGAAGGCACTGATAAGGTTGCCACTGGAGCCAGATTTGAGTCCACATCTGTATCAAAGGCATGTCAAACACAGATACAGGGCTCCTGCATAGGAGAGTGCAGAAGACTGGTCAGTGCTGTACAAAAGGTGACATTTGAATACTCCAGGCAAAATTTCCAAAACCTCCCCAGAAGGGCAAAGGAAACAGGAGCCCTTTCACCTCCAGGTCTGTGCTGGAACAGCTGGTCCTGGCAAGAAAAAGCCTCATAAACCCCACTCTGTATCAAAGCTAAACCATGGATGAGACCAAAGCCTTGCCCTCAGGGGTTGGGGATGGCGGTCAGAGGTGATCATTGGTTTCTTGTACAGTTATCTCACTGATTTACCCAGCGTACGTCCCACCAACACTGGACTTCTATCTGTTAGTTAAATAAGGTTTCCAAGCTCGAACAAACCTGTTGATGATATTAAATAACACTGTTTCTTTGAAAGAGCTACTGAGCAAGAAAATTGCTATTTTTCCCCACCACAATTAGTGAAATAGTTTTCATCTGCTTTCTTTTTTGATTTTTTTTTTCTTGAGAAGCAAAATAACAGCCTTGCCGATTACTCTTTGCTAAGGTACCCGATTGTGGTGACATTGAGGCTGACCTTGGAGTCACCTCCCCCGCTGCCGCACTCTCCTTTGTCGTACCACCATTTGTTTTTCAATTTGTCCAACAGGCCTTGTTCATTCAGTTTTAGTACTGCGAGGTTAACCGCATTTCTTGAAACGATAAAACATAACTTGTAAGAAAAAATGCACAAATGCTTAGGAAATCGTAACGTATAAAAAAAGGAGCACAAGAGGACAAATTGGCTAAAATTTCACAGAACGTGGAGCTATCAAAATGTCTGTACAGCAAATACAGGGTTAAATATTGGAAGGTGGCATGGAGGAATAACATCTGCTCAAAACTGAAGTGTGCGGGATGGGGAAATCGTCTTTGAGAAAAAAAGTAACAAGAACACCACATCATGCAGTTAACATTCGTCACATATGGCAGGTTAACTTGGCTTTTACCATTTAAATTGAAAAAGCCATTGAACTGTAAAATTAAAACAGCAACAAACAATCAGAGAGGACAACACGAAGAGAACACAAAAAAATGGATGCATTAAATAAATGAAACCATAATTTACCGTCTTATTTAACTCCATGGAATATTGAAGATTTTAAACTTTTAAGTTACCTCAAAATCCACAAGAAAGAAAATGACAACACAATACATCAGGGTAGGTGGAATACTATAACAACATGGATATTGTTATATTATTCCACCCACCTTAATGCTGAGCCTTTGGGGGTTGCTACACCATAGCCCTTGGAATCCAGGTTGCCTCCAACTTTCATGGTGTCGCAGGGCTTGCGCTGCTCGATGTACTCGTTCATCGTGGACTCCAGCAGGAAGGCAAACTTCCCCTTGGACTTCCGCACCCTCGCCACCCCGTCCGCCGTCGTCTTGGTGAACACTGAGGGCTCGGCCGACTTCATGTATGACCACATTTTCTCATAGACAGCTATTTTTGACCTCTGGGAGAGATGAAAGGAGGGAAATGAAGAGTCATGTCAGCAAGACCTGAGCTCCATGGGCTTAGCTGGCTTAGAGGTATAATGACACCCTGTAACTGTTTAAGGTTAACAGATAAAAAAGTCAAGGTGTCTTGGAGAGAGATACATTGCCCCCTGAACAAAGACCAAACCACAAAATGTTTGGGGAAGGAGAAGCATACCTCAGACATTTATTCTACTGATTGCTGAGTAACTGGCAGCCTCAGAATGAGCAACGGTGTGTGCCCATCCCAGCCTTGGCTTCTGTTCTGTGCTGGGTTTATCTGCCTGTGTGCTGCTCCGCTACTGAGCCAGAGGGAGGATGGGAAATCCCAGCTCATCCATCATGGCCAACAGATGCAAAAGGAGCCTCTCCTCTTCGCACAGATCCTCAGCATTGTTTTTTTACACTAACTGCAGCTAGGAAGGGCTGACTTTTGCTTATTACAAGTTTTCAGCAAGGCAGGAGTGTGTTTTTCACAGTGGCGATGGCAGGTCTATGATACAGGAGACCATGACATTCTAGTGGCTGCCAATAGAGATGCTCAAACAAGAGATATAAATAGTAACTACAAAACCTTTTGTGAATCAATAGTCAAACATTCAAAATATGGTTTCCCATTTTCCTAAGATACAGTAAATACAAATATTAGCAATAAACTGAAAAAATTGCTGGTTAACTGCCTGTCACCCCTCTATATTTTTTCTGATTTCCCTGTTTTGAGACTGAGCAAATCCTAACAGCCTCTAGCTCAGCATACAAGCTTTGTAAACCTGGAAATGTTGAGAAATGTATTACTTCCCCTTCTCCCTCTTCCCCACCAGTAACATTCAAGCCACCCTCAGATCTCAAAGCCACCTCCAGACTCACAAGAATTTGTATCCCGGACTACTGGTTAAACTTTCCTGCTTGGTCAACAGAGGCAGTAATGCCAACTGCATTTCTCTAAAGTCTAGAAATCCCAAGGATTTATATAAGGCTTTCAGTCCAAGTTGTGGGTACCTTGAATTTATGCCTCCTACTCCTTGCCAGTTCCCTGTCCACAGCTTTCCTTGCAGAATAGGAATGAGGCAGGCAGTAGCTAAATCTAGTTGAAATTTAGCAAACTTGTGGTGGAAGACTGCTAATGTCCATCAGCTTGATGATCGAGACATGCTTCCTCCTCATTCAGGACAATTTAATGCATTTTGAATAATGTAATGCTTAACAACCAGCCTCCAAACAATTCACAGGGAGTATGTCCTGCCTGCAATGCTCCTCAGATTAACATGCTCAGCTGGTGTTGCTACGGTGAATACAGAGGAGCACAAAGGGCAGGATTTTATTTTAATTATCCTTCCTGACGAACTGAAAAACAACTGAAAATGTAAACCAATTAAAATCAGCCCAACTGACAACAGGAAATCAGAGAGTCAACAATACAGCCCAGTTACAAGAGGAGCTGGCTGGCTGGTTGGTGTGAAAAACAAGCCAGAGAGAGCATCTCCTGGCTATAGAGGGGCTGTACGTCTTTGTTTGCCCAGCATCTGGATGAAGAGGGAGGTAAGTGGGGCCTGAAATGGTCCTTACACAGTTGAAAGAAGGAATCTGGATTTTCCTGACCTTCCCCTGCAACAGCAAACACTGGACAGCCTGAGATGAGGATGGTGGCTCTGAAGCTGAGCAGGGAGTGCGGCAGCTCAGCTCCTGGCAGGGAGCACTGAGCCTCAGCTGCCTGCAGGACCATGGATCCTGCCCAAGGAGGGAATCTTACTGGGGCTCAGGGCCAGGCACCCATGGGCTGGCAGCCAGGACACCCTGATAGCCACTTTATCACTGCCTGCTCGAGGTGCCTTCTCTGAGCACGCTGACCTGGTGCTCCTGCTTTTCCAACAACCCACTTAATGCATGTAGGCATTTCCACATCTCCTGCCCTGCTGGGAGCTGCCCAGGGCACTGCATGGCTCCCAGGCACCTACCAGAGGAGCTGTGGGGATTCCAGGGATACCAGAAATGTCCCAAGGTGGTGGCTGTCTCAGTGGCTGCCACCACTGCTGTGCCCTGTGGGCAGTAGAGCAGCGTGACAGCTGTGCAGCTGCGTAGGTGGCAGTGCAGGCAGTGTCCCAGGCACTGCCCGTGGCCAGCCTGCCAGCCCTTCTTGTGCAGCTCCCTTGGGCAGAAAGGGAACATAAAACAGCCCGGCCAGCCAACACAGAGACTGCAGGAGCAGTGGCAATCCTGGCGTGTCTTAGTTTCAAGGTTCTCTTCCTTACAACCATCATCTTCTTTTAACATGAATAATACAAACACACCTGGCCATTTATATTTGCAAATAGGCACCTAAGGGACAAAAGGAAGGTAGAAAACCATCTTTACTCTTTAAACCTCTCAGCAAGCTGAAGTTGTGCACCTTCCAAATTGTGCATGCACTATATATGCTTTTGCTTGTTTTCCTCTGTAGAATGTGCCTTTAATTACCCAGATAAACCAGAATTTCTTTTCCTTTCAATCTTTTAACTCACACCTGAATACCTGTCTGTAATAAGTTCTTTCATACTCTATCCAGCTGGCCTGACTACCTGAAAGCAATGGCCAGTACATCTGTGTACTGTTAATAATCACATCTGATTATCTGATGAGTGCCAACAGCATGCTCAGGGCTGCACATGGTCCAAACAAAGCACGTTCCCTGCTCCAAGGGCAAAGGGTGAATATCATCATTCATGCTTCAGAAAGTCAAATTCTACAACTGAAAACCTGATCATTTTTCAACTTCAACAAATAGCCTAAGCTATATAGTCTGCTGCCTTCATTTAACTCTTCTGGATGATGTAGTTAAAAATCAGTTCCTATTTCTACATGGTCATTACCCACCTCTTCTTCTGCCAAGTGGGATTTTCATAATATCTTGTTATTACCAAATTAACTAAATAAGAATAGCAGTCTGATCTAGTAGAAGTAGACAAAAATTCATGCTTGAAAGGAACAAAGCATGTATTGACTGGGAAAGGTTAATATAAAATGCATCATGTATGTGTTGGTTTTGGAGCACAGTCTGGCCCAGGACCCCAGGGGTCCTGAGAGAGAGGACCAGGGGTGTGATGGGCTCTGGCCACTGAGTCCTGCTTGGTTAGTGCTGCTTTTTGCAGCCATTCACCTAAATTCATATTAAGGTGAAAGTAATTACTTATGATGAGGTGTCTTGGAGAAAGGGACAGTGCCACCAGACGAGCTGTGACACCTGCACACATGCTCAGCAACGCTCAAGGGTGTTTTCTGCTCCTGGAGCCATATTTTAAACCTGCTCAATGCCATGAAACAACCAGTCGATTGAAGGTGGTCAAAGATGCAATGGGATGAAATGACAGATGGTATTTTTAGTAAATATTTTCCTTTTTTCCAATTTTCCAATTGCCTCAACAAAACCCAACCACTCCAGAAGCCCCTAAAAGACTTCCAAAAAAGAAAAATGTCTTTCCTTTCTAACTATAAAGCTCCAAATTCTGAGTTGAAAGAACATTCCTACCCATCTGTCCCCCTCTGCAGACATTCACACTGCCTCTCCCAGCCTCTCCCCCATCAAGAGTCTGACACCCATAAGAGGGGCCAGACAGCAGAAGCAACCACAGAGAGAGGATTTACACTCCAAAATAAGGCAAGGTCTGACAGATCTGCACTGTTGCTAGAGTTCAGTGGCAGTAAAACATTTTCCCTGTCATTAAAGTGTTACTTTTAAAGAGATACTTAGGGAAAAAAAAACTTAAAAGCAAAGATTTAAGCCAATTCAAAGCCCATAACTGCAGTAACTCCCTATGCTCTGCAACTCCTATTTCTTTGATATTGCTCTACAGAAGTCCGCCACATGCATCTCCTCAGGATTTCAAGGGGATATTATTATCTTTTTTTTCTTAAAAGCAACATTTTCAGTGTTTCATCTAGGCCCTGAGACACATTAAAGAGTCTTTTCATTATTGCAGCCTTACTGCAGATATAAATAGAACTGGCCTTTGCTTTGTCAATAATGCTTGCTTTTTTTTTCTTCATTTGGATATGTTTATGCAAAAGTATGAGCCACAAACGCCACAGCCAAGGGTGCAGGCAGCTCCCTTCCGTGTCAGCAGAGCCAGCAGCTCTCATGCCAAGGACTCACTTCCCTTGGCCTGTTACTAATCGGCACCTAAATACACGTTGCTTCTGGGCAGCAATGCATTCATTTGAAAAGAAGATGCCAATTCCATCAGTCCACAATTTTAACACTGTCTTTCATTCTAATTCTCCTAGTTTTGATGTGTGGTTGGCTCCAGCAGTGAAATGAAAAATCAGCCAGAGTGTGCGGTAGCATCCAAAAGCGTGGCCAGTCGGGGCTCGGTGAGTGATACAGGCATGGGAAGGAGGCAAGCTTGCCTCTCAGTTGCAGCTATTTCTTCCATCCATCCAACAACCAAAAAACCCAGCAACCACAAACGTGGCTCCAGCTGAGCCAGACTAAGTGCCTTGGTTTCACTTTTGCCCATCCCAAATCACTTAGAGAGACCTAGCAAACCCCAGCACATCTTGGACAATTCCTTGACACTGGTTAAATTTAGCTCTAAAATATGAAGCCTTCTCCCAATGACTGAATTCCCTTCCCTCTCTGCAGACATCTGTCTCACACTTCTGCTAAAAGTGACACTGTGTCACCTCCTCCACTACTGAGTAGGGGTGAAGCTCTTGTGTTTGAAGGAAGAAACGTTTCTCTTCTGTACTTGAAGTATGTTACAGGGATGTCCTTTACCTATTTTAGAACATTTAGCTCTCCCTGCCACCTCCTCCACAACATGCAGGTCTTCAAAATGCCTCCTTGTGCACCCTGATGGGGTATTTTATAAAAAATTACTAAAACTGTCCTTAACTTCTTATGATAGGCACCAGGAAGTGATTTCCCAGCAGTCAAGCTCGAATTGTTCTCTTACAGGTGAGGGTTGTTGATCATCCAGTCACAAGCCAAATTTAACCAAATAAATTTTATTTTAAAAATCCAGTTATATATTCTCCATTTTATATTTTAAAAAAGTTTAGATTATACTAATGTTAATTTTTTTACCTCTGCCTTCAAAACTAAGTGATAAACAAAGTGTAGCAAAATAAAAAACCACGCGGAGCATCCTGACCACAGCACACATGTAAAGGTAGGTAGAGACATCAATAAAGGTCTTAAAGCAGCACACTTAACACTCTCCTCTGCTGCACCGGCCCTATGACTACATTACAGCTCCTTAACAAGGGAGATTTACAGCCCTTAAGTCAGACAGATGTTGCTGATCCAAAACACAAAGGTCCATACTAAAATGAGTGCAGGTATTTAATCTGCATAATACAAGCTGCCTTTACACAGATGCACACCTCACTTTGTATAGACGCACACCTCACTGGAATGAAGTTGGGCAGTTAAGTGTGAACTGTAGCTTCATTATCATCACTCATTGCTTTTCTTCCACGTGTGCAATTAGCTCTTCTGCAGCAGCTAATGAATCCAGGAGCTTATGAACCATTAAAAAGCAAGTTACTAAACAGGAATGAAAAAACTGCCAAGAGACTGCCTTGGTACTGCTGCTGCTGCCTGGCTTGGGCCCCACTGAGATCCAGTGGGTTCTTGAGCTTCTAGTATGGCAAATTGCAATGGAGTGGCACCACTGTGTTAGTTGTTTGGATATGGCTGTGATTTGATGCCTCTCCACTCCCCCCCAAGCCTGACGTTGAGTCATCCCTGGCACAGCTGCCTCTGGGGGGGAGTGAGGGACACTGGTGGGAGCCCTCAGCCCAATCCCAGCCCTGGAGCACATGGAGGCTAACCTAATGATGATGCTACATAAGAACGTGATAAATATTATTAGTAAGGTCCGTCTGCCTGAGATTTCCAAACTCTTTATTGAGAAGGTAAAAATAGGTCTCACGAAGGCCAGAGGGCACCATTAGTCCCCTTTCCCCAGTGAGGACATGAAAGCAGAGATGTCATTTACTGAAGGTCATAGGGCAGAGTCTAATAGATCAATGTCACAGCTTTTAGCCACAGATAACTTGTGATGCCAGCAATTTACTTACCTATATGGACAGAAAAATCAATCCCATCATTACATGAACCTCTTGCTTTTATTACATTCTCGGCAGAAGAAAGTAGGTCAGGGCATTTCTCTTCTAGCAAGGCCAACCCCCAAGTCTACCAAACCCTACCCACGGTTTATGAATTTGTGGGATGCCACAGACAAGCAAGGTTCAAGCATGCACACGTAAACTAGTCTGCATGTTTGTAGGAACACACAAATCTTTGAGAGTGTATGCACACACATAAAAGAAAGGGTGACTAATAATATTTTGCAGCCAAGGATGTGATGGGAGACATTGTCATGTTGGTTTCTTGCTCTAATGATAACTTATGCTTTAGAAATGGCATTTTTCTTTCCCAGCTGGGGCAAATGAAGCCCAGAGAGTGGAAGGATCAGGTCCACAAACCCCTGGGCTACTGCTTTTCTGTAGAATCCTTTACGTCAAGATGCAGACAACCCCTGCATGGGGCTGAGAGATGGGGAGTCCAGCAGGGGGCTGGTGGAGGTGGTGATGGTGGGGAAGGACAGTCCACAGCAGTGCTGCCCACCCAAACAGCTGGGGAAGCAGCCTAATAAAACCCCTCCAGGCTTCAGCATCATTAGTTTTTCCACACCTGAAACAGACAGTGGCCTGATTACAAAAGAAAGTGTCTTACAGAAATAATACAATATTGTAGGACTTGAGTTTTGAGACTTTCTCCCTGTGTATCATGGTCCTTTTGAAAGTGTGACCTTTGGCATCAGGCGGATGACGAGCTGTAGCTGCTTTAAGAGGCACCTCTTCTGCAGCGAGTTCTGCTCACACAAACAGACAAGCAGAGAGTCGCTCTGGCTGCAACCAGACGTCACCGACATGTCAGTAACAGTCTGAGCAGCAGAATGTAAATCAAGATTTTAAGACGTCCTTTCCTGGCACAACACTGAACTTCAGACTATATTCATCTCCTCACTTTATTGCTGCCATCCATTCCTCCTTGTTGCAATTCTGATTGGGAAATTAAAATGAAAGTCTTTACCAGAGACAAGCTGCCTTTGTAAATCCTCTGTGACTCAGGGACAGAGCCAGCGCTTGGGCAGTGCTCGCCCCGAGGAAGCAGTGCCGGGGTGGGGGGGTGACGGGCTGGGTGGCACACGCCAAGGATCTGGACAGCTGTGCTGGGTAAGCCTGTCTGTCCGTCTGTCTGTCTGCCCAGGCAGCACAAGCAGCACACACTCGAGCTGGCCAGAGGGAGGCTTACGTCAGCCTTCAGGCTAAGGGGCATCTTTCCAGCAGTGACATATTCAGCAGAGTTGTCTTGTCTGGGCAACTGAGCAGCACAACCAGCCCTGCTCTGGATTTGGCCCGTAATAAATTAACAGAGAACAGCATTTCCAGCACATGATCTGAACGCTGTCAGGTCTAATGAGTTTTCAGCTCGAGACAGAAAAGGCCAATATACAGGCAATGATGGAGAAATCCCAGCAGACTGCAAGAGGGAATGTTTCATATTCACATCATTAGAGTTTTTAAACCTCCATGTATTTTCTAATTATGCAAAAGTAACAGTAGCAGTGCTGTGAGTAATTTATCAGCACCCATGTATTTTAAATGAACCCCTAATAAGCATGTACTAATGTGACACAGCAGCATTACATAAAGTAGGAGAGACTTGAAAAACCAGGGTCCTCACTGTCTTGAGCAATGTCATTATCATTATCATAGAGCTGCTCTCCAAAAAGTAGAGCATTCAAACAGCAAGTGATTTTTTCCCCCAGGCACTCTCTGTTTCGCCTCTGTGGTACAGACACAGTTACAGCATTAACCCACTGTGAGCTGCTGTGCCTGGCTTCCCACGGGCTGCAGCCCCTCTGTGTCCAGCTTCCCAAGGGCTGCAGCCCCTCTCACTACCTGGCCCCCAGGACCCACAGCCCTTCTCTTACAGATGGTGACTGCTGGGTGGTATGGAGACAGAGGTGAGCTGGAAAGCCTAAACCACGAACACAAGAGCTGATAGACAAATGCCATCCGTTATTGAAGATAATGGAGAGATTTATTCAAATATTTGTTACTAAGTGTTGACTGAAAGCTTTGCTAAATCCTGGCTTGCTTGCTGAAATTAGTAAAATGGTTCAGCCACCTTAAGCCCAGCACCATTCAAGTGCTTCCTTTCCAAGGAGGGGATGATGGATGAGCTGTTAATTTTAGTTCCTGTAAGAATACATTTTCCTCTCCAATCTATAGGCCTAAAGACATTAGATCACTTCATGGGAAACCATTTCTTTTGCAATTATGTCACATTTGATTTCCTGTTGCTTTTAAAACTGCCTGTTGGCCATGTGGCAGAAAGGAGGTTCAAGAGATTAAACGAACCCCACAAGCAGACCATCTATCATCCATGCAATGGAGAGGCTCTGATCTCTCTGCTCACATACATTCACCTTTTAATATTTTTACATGCTCCCACCTATATTAAACAAGGAAGAGCGAGAAAATATATGGATGAATAAAAATTTCACAGCTTCTCTGTTGAAAAACAGTTAAACTACAGTACTTTTTATGATTAACCACTGCCACCTTGCATATCTCAGATCTGTACAACTCATCTTTGAAGCTATCACTTTTCTGTGATGTTCTATTCTTTAAAGCCCGTAAATACAATCACATTTCAATATTTTTGTCAGGAATTTGTTATGATGACTGTGTTGTTTTGCTCGATGTCAAGAACACAGAAGGCTCCAAACTGCTAATCATAGTTTTATCTAAAGGCAAAAGCAAAGCATTTGTATGACTGCTCTGCTAGAAACAAACCCTTCATCTTCACTAGCAAAATAAATTTTGAAATTAAAAATCGAAGAGTTTAACTACAGATGAAACCCTTAGTGCTGCGTGCACAGAGTTCACAGTGGTGTTTTTAATAGGCTGTAATGATGATCTCAATATTGTTTGATTGCACAGAATGCATAAAAATCATATGGCAGCTATGGGTGTATAACCCAAGGCTTCTTCTTACCTAAACTGCTTGCTGGTGGAATTTATTTCCCTCTCATCTTCACACAACCTTATCATCAGAGGAAAGCAATGAGCTCTTTAACTTATAACAGGGTGTAACACACTGGTGCTTCTGAATGCATTACGGTCATAAATTCCTCGCTCTCTCCTGAGGCTCTGGGATCGAGCTGTGCTCCTCCTTGGCTGCCTGACTGGCACTGGCCTTGTCTGCCACCGTCAGAGGCACCTGAATGGGGAATCCTCTCTGCATGCTGCCAGCTGGGAGTGACAAGTGGCACTTGGCTCTTTCGAGTCAAGAGGGACCCACTGGTGCCACCACATCCCCTCCTCACACAGCCTAACACAAGGCTCTACTGAACAGGAGGGGGAAGTCTGAGTTACCCCATGTGCTTTTAGCCTAAGGTATTTCAAAATCTTTTTGATGGGTTAAAGGAATGTTTTCTTTAAATTTCAAAAGAATTTGGAGTCCATTTGTTCTTTCACTGTTTTTTTCAGATAAATGTTCATTTTCTGCTTTGGTGCTAATCTGCCTGGTGTTTTTTCTTCGCTTTTGAACAAATTGTTTTCTATGTCGCCTTTAGTTTTACCAGCTAAGCAACTTGGTACTTAAGTTTCTTTTCAAGAGATACTTCACCAGTCCCCTTCCCACTTACAGCTTTTTCTGGTAGCTGTTTGCATGCCAAAGCACCTCTCCTCAGTATGGGCAACCAGAAATGCAAAGCCTCTTGCCAGTGCATCTCATGCTTTTCTATCTGCTTCTGCTGAACTATTCTGATTTGATGAAACCAAGAAGAGACCAAAATGGGGAACATCTTAAGGGGCCATCCTTAGCATGACTTCCTGTGTCTTAAAAACTCTGGGTTTATACGTATTTTATGTATAGACGAAGTCCAGAAAGGCCTCACATCTGAACCTGGTTTGCAAAGAGTCCCTTTTTGAGGAAACTGATGAATCAACTGTTAAGAGCTGGAACAACCATCATGCCAAAAGGACCTTTGGCCTTTCTACTGAAATTCCTAACAGACCTGGCAATTAATGACATTTCCAGGAGAAAGAATCAGGAACTGACTTCAGGGCAGCAAGTCATTCCACCTGAGGCATGGGAGAGCCACGGGGTAGCTGAGTTGTTTGGCTGGGGACACCCTTAAACTTTTGCTGTATACTTTAAGAAATATACAAAGAAAAATTTCTACAATAAAATAACATCCCTTTGAAACCTTTTTCTCCTTAATTTAGTTAACAGTGATTAACTACACAAGTTCTCAGTGAAGTGTACTAGCAGGTCAGCTGTGTTTGTCAATGATCAAATATATACTTGGCAAGTTATTTTGCAGAAGCCTCTTAACAGAGATATCTGCTATCAATTAAAAGAAACCACCATAAATTCAAGGGCAATTTATATTTCTAAATGTCTACAAACATGTTCTTCTTCTACTGAAGTTCAAATACAGTCAAATTTAGACAAGAATCACTAATTGGTTGTAAAGGTCATGCCTTTTGAATATATGCATATTGGAGGTGAAATGTATTAGAGTATGGTATTATACTTAGGCTCAGTGCTAAATTTGGATTAAACGGCGTTATATTGATTTGATAAGCTGCTCAGATATGCTGAAACTTTAATTGAATGTATTAGAAGATGTTAATTCTAACATCTTACATTCTAATACACCCTTAAAAGTAATAGCTTAGGGATTTGAAACTTCTTTCTCATACATGCCTTCACCAGTATTCAAGAAAGAGAACACTTTATTTTGGAGTCCTTAATCTGAGTTCATGTGTTAATAAATATCTCAGGAAAGGTTCTTTCTTTTCCTTTTCAGTATGGATGAGTGCTCTTTGAAAGCCAAAAGGGAATTGATGTAATCTATTGATTGCCATTTAAACGCCTTTATAAGCTAATTAGTGCAAAATGTAAGATGTTTCTGAGCAGAAACAAGCAACCACCACGAGAACACCGGAAGGTTCCTCTGAATCTTAGATACACTGGGAGGACAAATGCCCTTATGCAGAGAATCAACAACAACTGAGGAGTGTAAATAGTGTCTGCTGTGAAACTGTTACAACTTAGCAGCTCTGGTTGGAATTGTGAGAGCAGTGTTGGCATTGTGAGAGCAGTGTTGGCATTGTGAGAGCAGTGTTGGGACTGCGAGAGCAGTGTCACGCCACCAGCAGCCGCCGTGCAAGTGCCAAGCAGCAATGGTGTATCCCGCTTAACCTCCATAGCTGGGAGAGCGTCTGCCCGGAGACACTGCGATGTTCAGGGAAACCGCCAGGACTGGAAAATAGGTCACGAGCTGGAGTCTGCCCAGGTCTGAAGTGGCTCAAAGTCATTACCATCTGTTCATCTGAATTGAGAGGCTGGTATCAGTCCAATTTCAGGTATTCACACTGCAAAAAAAACCTTCAAAAGTGATCCTGTCTAGAAATGGGGTTGGCAGAAGGGAGCCACGGCTTGGAGGTTCCAAAGGAGCTCCTTCTAGCGCATGCAGACAAGATGGTGGGGATCTGAAGCTCACTTACATGTCATCCCTTCATGATGCATCAGGAGGCAATTATTCCTTTCTACTGTCAGTCTGGCACCTTCCATTGGCCAATGGCAGCCATTAAGATCAATATCTGATTAGTATCTTTGAGAAACATTTTAGCCTTACAGCTCTAGAAAGAGATATACCCATACAAGCTTCTTAATGGGATCCTGGAGAGACTGTCCTGAACCTCCTGTATGAAGCCACGGCCCAGCTATAGAGCCAAGTTACTCCGTTCTCACTGAGTAAATGATCGTGAGCCACTCAGCTAACTGCTGTTTAAACTAGCTAAATGCTGGGGGGGAAATGGGTGGAGGAGGATATTCCCCTTACACAGGGTATAAGCATCACCCTGTACTCAGGAGAACTCATGGCTTTTTCCAACTCAGAGCACTGTCACTCCCACTGATGCTCCGGCAGCAGAGTGAAAAGAGCTGCCAAGGGAGAACAAGTCCCCTAAAACACAGAGAGGTGCAGTCTGTGCTGCAGGACCTCGGAAAACTAGAGTCCTCTAAGTTATTTCAAGTTTCAGCCACCTTTACTATCTTATTAAGTAACTCATAAAGATGGTACAATGAAGTATTTATGTGAACATACACATTTAATCTAAGGCAAAGCTTTTGCCGTTTTCAAATCAACTGAAGAAGACTCTAATTACAACACTTTCATGGCTACATCACTCTATTCAAATTAATTACTCTGCAAAATTTAATACAACTGAAATTATGTTGTGTGCCTTGAGAATGCCAAAGAGAGAGAAGCACAACTTAGGACTCATTCTTCTTCCCACTTGGCCCATCCAGCCTTGCTCCACACTGCTGGGGCTCTGCTCTCATCCATCCCCATCCGACTCCTGTCCCAGCCTGATGGAGCTGGCAGCTCCTGACAGATCAGCTCATTTACAATCCTGCTTTTCCCAGCACTAGCAGAGAGACATGGCTCAAGACTATTAGCAGCACAACAAAGCATTCATACATTTACCAGACTTTGTATCCTTTCACATGTAACACTCATTCCTTTGATCTTTCTGTGAGAAGGGGTTTCCTTGCTGTGTCAAACTATTAAGGAAATGAACGAACATCCCCATACAATCCCTCTTTCCATATGAACTGTAACAAGATAGTTAAAAGAAGGTATTTTCTCCCCTAAGATCAGTATAGTGACTATAAACAGCACCAATATTTCTAAACAAGTTGTGCTACTTCTTTTGACAGGTTCACTCAACTCATTTTTGCTGTAGAGATAATACTGCCTTGGGTTGGTAATCAAGCAGAATAAAAATTTTTATACACTAATGTCACCCTTACAAGGTCAGTGTTTATATCACAGGATTTTAACACAAACAGAAGCTGTTGCAATGTACCTGCTACCACAGTTAATTAAGAACACTGAGTATCTCTTTTAATATAAAGACATTACAGGAAGAGTGCAAAAGCTTCATAAAATACCTTTGCATTCCCTTCCAGGTTTACTTCAGATGCCTATGTACATGTATGTGAGCATGTGGTCACATATTGAAATTTTAAGTAAATTCAAGGAGCCCTGAGTATTTCTCCAAGGAGCCCTCAGTATTTCATCAGCCTACAGCAGCAAGGTTTTTTTTGACTCCCTCCTCCCTCCTGCTTGGACCTAGCCAGTATGTGTGACAGGCAGTAATTAGTCCTGCAGTACTGACCACTCTTCTACACACACAAAAAAATGTTGGTTTGAATGGCATCTGATTGGCACTGCTGAGACAGAACCAAGAGCTCCCTGAAAGGCCTGAGCATTCCAGTTCAGCCTTGGAAAGACCAGAAATAAGAGCTTTTCAGGACGACATTTTCAGAGACACAAAAGTGGTCTGAGGTCATATTTAGAGTTCCTAATGCCTCTCACCAAACTCTCTGCACTTCAGCTTGTGGCTTGGCAAGAGGAGAAGGAAAGGATGATCTTAAATAAAAGTGTGCACCTGCCCCTACCCCCAGAGGTTGCAAACCCTGCATCTCCCTAACCAAGGTGAAAAACAACCAGAGCTCTGGGGTACAAAATTTTTACCCCTGACTGTCAGATACAGCCACAGCCAGATGCTGGCGAGCAACGAAGACACAACAACAATGGCAGCAATCAATGCTCCACCAGGAACGAGCAGCACCAGAGGCCTCCCATCCCCCCTTCACTCTGGCAAGTGAACACCGACGTGGGATGGCAGTACCGGCTGCCAGCTGGGCACGCACAGCAAGTAGGTCAAGAGCATCACTCCTTGCACGAGTTTTTTCTGCTAAATATTGTGCCAACGACTGCATTATTGCTCATCAGACCGAGGCTCTGAAACTGGTGTTACAAAACCCTTCCCATGACAGCAGAGGTCGGGTTTTCCATCTTGAGATGTCTCAGGTTAAGCAAAACCACCCATTTTTGATAAAATGCTTTTTTGATATTAAAATCTGCACTCAAGCCTGTCCTGGTTGCACAAAGCAGCTTTCGCCAGGACGGCTATTACAGCTGGGTAAAACCAAACAACTGAAACCCATAAATTAGGCACTTAAAGGAGATTTAACAGACTTACTCTAAAGAATTCTTTGGTTGAGCCTGAATCCAAAGTGCCATAGGCTATTTCAGTTTGTTTAGCCAGGTCCTCTGCACTCTCTATGGGTGAAACCATCCTTTCCACCGTAAGGAAGGCAGCAAGATTAGCAGTGTAGGAGGAGATAATGATGAGAGTGAAGAACCACCAGACTCCTCCAACAATTCGCCCTGAGAGAGATCTATGGAAAAACACACATCATTAAATTGCTTTGAAGACAATCCTTGATTTTTTCTTTCTTCACTGAAGAGAAATTCACATGCATAACCCTTTTGTCCAGATCTTCCAGGTATCTGTGAACAGGTGGACTGTGAGCCAGCTCCTGATAACCTTCCTCAGGAGTGAAAAATCAGTGCACACCTGGTCTTACCTAGTGCAACACTTTTTGTAGTCTTTCAGTGAAAACAAGAACAGTAAATTAAGACATAATTCATTTGAGGAGAGGAACAAGCTTTCCTGACTTCCACAAATCCTTTGTTGGAGAAGGCTTTTGCCAGAAAATTTTTGTTGTCTCTGTGTGCCCAGCCTTTCCCTGTGCTGGACATGCTGGGATATGCCAGCACTGTGTCCCTTTGCTCAGTTTGGAGGACAAAAATGCACCTCTTACTGTATCCACTCCCAAAATGTAACATAACAGTAAACTGCAAAAAGGAATCTGAGTAAACATACAAAAGAACACACCAAAAATGATCCAGTATCCTTCTCTCATCCCAACCTAGCAGGAATTACAAACTGAATCTGCATATTGAAATGAGAAGAGAGGCTGGTTTGGTTTATGTTTTATGTTAATTAAAATTTGCTTGTTGCACTGTTCCAAGTCAAGCATATCCCTGCTTTATAAGCACCAGAGCAACAGAGAAGGAAACAGAAAAAATTTGTGTTTAGTTTTTGTTGCGGACTTTGGTTTTTGTTTTTTTAAAGGGATTCCATAAGGACTTAAAAAAAAGCCTATTTGCAAACATGTAATTAAAAAAGCCTAATGGTCAGAAGGTCTGGATCCTGTCAGTAAGAGCTCTTGATGTTTTACAGCAATTGAACATCAGCCTCAGAGTACTTGATCTGGGCTGAAGGATGGCAGTGACACATCACTCAGCTGGGTGGGGAATTTCATTGCCATGTACATTGCTTGTTCTTCAAATACAGCTTGTTGACCAAGAATCATTTCAAGTGCTGAGACAAAGCTATTTCATGTTTTCCCTTAACTCTACTGATACCAATGGAGGAAGAATCAATCCCAGACACATCTGTGGAACCTGGGTGCTGTAGTCCTCAGTTTGTGTGAAGAGAAAAAATAGAAAACAAGAAAACTCTTACCTGTTTATCTGTTTCCTTCAAGCCCCTCACTGCCACCCCCAGACAGTGGGTACAAGTTGTCCTACCAACAGATGGAGATAGGCAAAAAGCAAAAGTCTTGTGACGTGCCCCCACCCCACCCACACAGAGGGGTTTGCTGGTAAACTGCCCAGTCTTGGCCAGAGCCTGAGCCATTAAAAATATGCCATTAAATTATTAAGAAAAAAAAGAAAGAAAAAAAGGTATCCCTCCAACATTAAAAAACATAACAAAGAAAAAAATCACCGACACAATAAAACCAGAGAATTCAATCGGGAATATGTGAGAGGAAGGTGGAGAAAGGTGAAGCACCACTGTCCTCCACTCTCCTCTGCCCAAGGAGCTGAAGCAGCAGCTCCCACTGAGAGGGCAGATGCAGGCTGGTTCCTCAAGAGTAGGCACACATCCACCAGATCACCCAGAAGTGGAAGAGGCCTCCCCGCCTTTCTTGAGGTCCTCCCAAGAGGAGAAAAGGCTTCCAAGTTTCAGCTTGGCTGTGCAGCTGCTGTGCTCACTAACATAAGGCTACTGAGTGGCTGCAAAGGGAATGTGCAGCAATATAAATACAGAATAATGCCTTGAGTAAAGGAATCTCTCTACCTTATTCTACATTCTTTGTAGGTATCATGTGAGTGTATTGGGATTTTACAGATGGCTGAAGCCAGCTTCCTTAACAGGTAGGGTCTTGGCTTTAGCTATTTGGTAAAGCTTGATACCCTCATATGTGGGCTGACACAATTTTATCCAACTACAAATCAGTGCCTGCTGAACTTATCACATAAGACTTCCTTTGGAGCCAGCAGAGAAAAAGAGAAGAGACTGACACCTTCAGAAAGAGATTTATCTCACTTGCTGTAGTGTGGGATAAATCTAAAGGTGTCCATCTGTCTCATGACTTTGGAGGGAACCAAGATGCCTCACCAAAAACACAGTCTACTGCTTTCAGATGGCTATGTCAGGTGAAATTCATCCTCCTTTTACTCCTTTCTTCACTACATACTTTCCATCTTCAGAGAAGACCTGGAGTTGAACTTCTCTTCCCTGCAGTGATGTGGACAATTTCAGAACCAGACTGAGGAGAGGTTTGGCTAGCAGGTCCAGCAGATGAAACATCTACTTGCCTACAGCAGGACAAGCTCTGTGTGGAGTTTCTAGGTTCCCATGGCACTCTTGCTTTAAGGCAGGTCTTGAAATAGGAAGATGAAAGAAAGACTTGCCACGGTGCTCTGATAAATTCAGTGGAATCATTGGGAATAAAATAGTGTATGTTCATTTTCCCTAGTTTCCCAGCGGAAATGTCTTACTTGCATTGGTAGCTGCCCCTTTGGTTAGTAGGACAGATGGGTTGCTGGGATGAAGATGTGCAGAAGACAAGCGTTTTCCAAACCAGTGAAACCTCAAGCTCCCATTGCTGCAACAATAAAAGGTTTGTGCCAAGCTGCATGGTCAGACAGCATCTTACACACTGAGAAAGGTAAAAATACCTTGCCCCAGAGGTCTGGCAACCTGCATGAACCAAGTCAGACAGATACAGGACAAAGACCACCTGAGAGGCAGGAGAAGATGGGCAGCAGGGGATCCCTTGATAAAAAAGGCACTTCCCTGAGGGTCCTACATGCAAGAGAGGGGTCTTGCTAGATGGGAACCAGGGCTGTTCTCGGAAGAGTTGAGGTCACTTCAAAGAAAACTGGATGCCACTAGAGTTGTTTCTCCCAAAGTCTTCCAACGAGCACAGAAAGAAGGATTAAACAGCAGCTACTACGGAGCAGTCTGGGCTGACATAGCTGTCACTTGGTGTCACAGGATGGGGAAAAAGAAAAATTAAATAAACCACAAAGCTGACACTGAAGGAAAGACAGACAGAGAGTTGAAGAACAAGAACATGAACAAGCATGGCCTGGCAGCCTCCTTGACCAAAGAACCCCAGGTCCCCCTGTCCATCTGCTGAAACAAAGACTCCTTATACCCACTGCAGGGGTTGGTGTAGAGGGATGCAGGAGAAAAAGGGTTAGTACAGGAACACCGGGCTGGTAATCAGAGAGTGCCTGTTTGGTTTATACTGTGAACCACAGAAATGTTTTTCTATTACTCAGATAATAATTATAGAAAACTCAATCACAGCTTTTAATACCAGCAGCACTTTTTCTGACGTAAGCCATACCTGTCCACATGTGCAAAGATGTAATTAAAAACAAACAATTAATGCTTTAGCTTAACACAGTTTTCCAAATCACCTCAATAAACAGATACTTTGTATGACATTATTTTAAGGTGAATTAGAGTGCTAGCAAATGACATGAGCAACACAGATCTGGAACAACAGAATTATAAGTCAATTGTCAAAACAAAGTCAGATGGTGTTTTCAAAAGCAAGAAAACAGGAAGAGTGCATACCTTGAGAGGAAATTTAAAAGGAAGCATGGAGTCAAATGAGAGCAAATTAGTAACGAGTGAAAAAAGACAAACTAAACATTCAAATTCACAGTCAGTTTCCAGGAGAATAATACATATAATACATTCAAACAAAACCTCATTTATCAAAATAGCTTGGATTTTGTTTCTACTCATGGCCATAAAAGATATTTGATTTCCTATATTACAGATACGTAATAAGCTTCTCACACTACTCCATTTTTAATTGGGCTGTTTGGATCAATATAAGACAGCTGTTATGCTGACAAATAACCCTGAACACTTCTCCTAGTGTGGAGCCCCTCGATATCCTGAGCACACCTCAGCGGGTACCCCCAAGCTCCAGGCCCAGCCCTTTGCTCGCACGCCCAGCCAGCCCTCGGCCTCGGAGACACAACAGGAAGGAACAGCATCCGAAGCTCTGGCTTGAGATGCTCCATCATAGGAATGGCAGTGGGAGCTTCAGGAATGTCAGGCTACCCTGTCATTGCTAGTGTCAAAGTCCCACAAAGTCATTCCCATGGCCTTTAATAGGAGTCTCTTGAGTCTTCTGCTGAGAAAACAGAGACCTAGAAATACACCCTCTAAATGACCAACCTCTTGAGATAGTTTTTAATAACCCCCTGTCTTTTTCCATCAGCAGTTAATTAATCTAGCCTTTGTTCTACATGAATAAAGAGCAAAATGAAAATACATGCTCTCATACAGATTTCAAAGATACCTTCGCTCAGAACAGAGTTACAAATTTGACTGTGTTTTTTCCTGATTCTATTTGCTGTACACATCTTACATAAAAGCAAGTTTAATAATCTACTTTTGATCCCTCAAAAGTGAATTTTCAATGCTTTAGCTCACTATGCAGAAAACACAGCAGCCTTTGATAGCAGAACAAAACTGCTGAAATAAATGTTGATTCCATCAAGGGATGCACTAACCCCCAGACTTTGGCTGCTCTCTGATTCTGTTTAGATGACTCCTATTAAATACAGAGAGGAGAGTATAGGGATATATCCTCTGGAATATCCACACAGCATACTCACCGAGGATAGATCTAACTAGTCATTAGATGTCACAGCTGTTCCACACAAAGGCAGCTGAAAGAGCCTTTATCAGCAAGTACAAAAGTGATCTCTCCAGACTGCTTGTCGGCATCTCTCTACAAGTGCTGTATGCTCTCATATAAGAAATTTATTCAGACAAAACTCACAATGGAAGAATGAAGCCCCTTTTAGTGGCAATAAAATAGTATGAAACATTCATATAGTCAATGTACTGTGAATGGTGTAACCTTACAAAGACATGGATTAAGAATGGAATACTTGGGAACAGTCCCTTCTAGGGAAAAGAAATTTGACATTTTAATCAACTTAAAGCAACACATCAGTCAAAGGAACAGTGTTTCTGGAATTTAAACCAAGGTGTTAAATTTCTCTTTTTTTCATAACGATGCATGTAATTGCCTGGAATGTTATCATGGACGATAACAAAACAACTGGACAACACCTTCAAATGAGGGCCATATATTAATACTGAACTAATAGCTTCTGATGGACAGATAAAATAAATAGATATACTGCTGTCTCTTTCCTTTTTTTGTAGGTATTTCTAAGGCACTTATTGTGGTCATAATGAAAAAAACCAGTGTGTGTTCCACTTGTTATATAAGGTAAATGGCTGACCCTGCCAAAGAGTCACATGAGAGCTTCCCAAAAATCCTATGCACTTCTATTTAACTGTCAATAACCAGACCTAGCGGAAACAGCGTGATGCCTGCAGCTTTCCATGTGATGTCCCAGTGCTTATTTCCCGGTCCTTTATATTGGGCACACACACGGTCAACAGCAATTTAAATGCTATCACTACTCAACCCCTTTAGCAGCAAGCAGTGGGGCAAACTGTCAGTGCAGGATTGAGGCGTAAGGCAGAAACAGGGAGTGTAAACAGGGGGAGGAGGCCAACAGCTGTCAGCACACAGGGAGGCAGCACACCCAGACACCAGGAACTGGGGAAACTGACGTGAATTTATAGGATGATTATTGCACTGTGACAGACAAAATCACGATCCTTCCCAAGAAACTTCATAGAAATTTTGTCACTTGCTTCAGTGAGGCAACTGAAGACCCCTAATGCTGTATGGACCAGGAAAACCTGGCACCTCTTCAATGATTCAGGTATTGAAAAAGGCAACATGGAGAACAACAAGGTGCATTTTGAATATCAGCACTTCAGGAAAAAATCTCTCTCCTCCTCTAAATAGCAACCTTGTTAAATGGAAAATAGCATTCTGTTTGTGTTAGCAGGTATTTTTAATAAATAAAATAGCTGGAAACTGGGTATTGAATCATTGTCATACAAAATAAAATTATTGCTCCATCACTAAGAAACTAGATAATTTTACTGCTTATCACAAGCACATCACCAAAGTATTTTACCAGTGTAAATGTAGAAATATGATAGATGTTATTAAAAAAAACCCCTGTGGTATGCACTGCTCAATTACAGGGAACTTCACTATTTTCATTTGGTTTTTAAAATGCTTTTATAAAAAGAAATACAATTCTACAATAGTTAATAGCAGTGCTTTCTGTTAAATTGGTACTAATATCAATCATACTTTACTACAGCCTTATCCAGAAAGACTGTCTTCACGAATAAGAAAAATCTTTACGGAAACTGGCAATGCTTATTAGACCATATTGACTATGAACAGAGGGACAACAGATTAGACTGGACTGAAATACACACAGAGGACAGTAGCACAGTACATCTGGAGACATGAACATGTGCAAAATGGTGGTAAGCAAAAGGATGAAAGGATGGTTCAAAAAGAACAAAACTGGAGAAATTAGGCTCAAAGAAAAGTAAAATGACTAGCAGGAGCCTTGATGGGAGTGGAAATGCTTTAAAGTGCTGTTGCATGTGACTTTTAAAAATAAATCTTATTTTGCAAAGCAGAATGTGTTGTATGCACCAAGGAGATGACCGTAAAATGAGATATGCAGCAAAAACACGGTAGCCCTCCAAGCATTGCTGAAAACAGAAAACCCTATGCATTTTACAGCCTCAACATGGTGAATATAAGTTTGGCAGAAATGCATAAATGGCATTATAAGCAATGCTACTTACTCTGGAGGCGAATGTTAGCAAGCAGGGTGGCTTGATGAGGATGTTGAATATTGAATGGAAATGTCAAAATAAAAAATTTGGAATTAAAAAGAAATTTGAGAAAGTAACATATATGCACCATGGCATCAGAAAATGACCATAAAATGCAAAAAGGTGATGGAGTGATATGGAACAAACCTTGGAGAAATATCGCATCCTTGCTGCATAAAGGCACCCAGGGAAAACCAAAGGCTGTTAAATATTCCAAATTCATTTGGAGGGTCAGGAGGATTCTGAGGGTCACGTGGTTCTTCAGTGTTGTCTTCCAAGTGCCACTCATAAGGGCTGAATCTGCTGACTAGGAAAAGAACTACGCTGACGCCAATGTAAGCAAAGACTATACACATCCAAATTTCATACGCCAAAGGATCCAGGAAAGAGAATACACCCGGTTTAGATTTCTGAGGCTTCTTGATCATGATGGAGATGCCCAGGCTCATAAAGGGTTTGGAAAAGTCTATGACTTCTTCTCGCACCAATGTAATGGTGAGGGGGGCAACAGCTATATCTGCTCTCTGAAAAGGGAAAACAAACCCAAGTTAGTTACAAGTCAAACACAACAGAATCACAATCTAGAGTCTCAGGCTAATGAATAAGATGATAAATTACAAGAGTCAGTGGAAACATATTCTTTGCAGGCTATTTTGCAGTCACTGAAGTTAAGGACTACATGATATTAACAGAAAATTATTAACAAGAAAAATCACAATCAAATCTCTGCAAGGAGCTTATGACAGCAGCAGATATTTCTATTGAATTAAAATGGATGCATAAACACTATATAATTTGGACAGTGAGATGGCAACCAAAGCAATGTCATCTTCTAGCAATGGTCTGTAACCACCCATTTGTCTTGAAGACTTTGGACAAATTCTCTGTTTCCTATGCTTTAATTTTCTCTTTTCCATTCTTTCAGCAAGTTCTCTCGCCTTACTGATTACTCCAGGATCTTTAAAAGGAACCTATGAGAAGTAATCAGTCACTGAATTTTAGCTGCACTTGGATGCTACTACTTGTATGCTCCTTTAAAACTCCACTGTAGTAAGGGACAGAAGATAGTAAAAGCGGGGGGATAGGAACCAGACAGACCCTTTCTGCAGTCACTGCAGAACAGTTAACACAGATTTGTGAATCCCTGAGGAGTAAATAGCCTGGATAATCTGAGGAGAATGCAGTGTCATGTATGCCATCCTGTCTTAGAGACCTTGGCTCTACAGGCCTGTAACAGACTGTGCTCTGGGGCTGTGTCACCTGGAAGCACAATTGCATCTATTGCATCACTCATCATTCACCTGTGTGCTGGTGAACAAATACCCTTCCCTCCAATCTATACATCCTTGCTGGATTCCATGGGTAGGCAGGCACGTAAAAACAAATTACTTAGTTTCCTGATTAAAAATAACATTCCAGAATAGATTTTCAACATATTTAACTGTATCTGTATTTCTGTGTTAGAAAGATTCAAGCCATGCTACTTAGATACCCTAGCCTTGATCCAGCCAAGTACTCAATCAGGTGTCAGTATTTGTATTGGAGTGGAACAGAATGCTAAAAAACAGAGCCCTTTTCATTTGAAGATTGTTATGAGAGTCTACATACCTACACACACTATTTTAAACACTCTAACTATTCATGTTATTGATATTTTTAAAGAAGGTCTTTCATTGGTAATTAAGAGTTTCAGAAAGAAAAAATAGTTCTTAGGGAAACCTTAACTTACCAGTACCTAAACCACTGTGCACCTTTCAAATCAGATATTTTTTCCCCCACTAGTAACTAGGCATCTCTTTCTTGTGGAAAAATAAAGCCTGATTAGGTGAAGTTTGAATAAAAGTTAATGGGAAATGTTAATAAGATATGATTAAAATCTGTGCCAGAAAATAATTGAATATGCCTTTATGTAAATCTGATGGTGATGTATGTGTCTGTCATTAATATCTGGTTTGCTCCTCCTCCTAGCTATTGGTTTGGGTTTTACATTTGACAAGCAGAAATGGCAAAGGCTTCTCATACAGCTGATCTGAGCATCATGGGCTTGGTGCCTGCTGGTACTTGGCAGCACTGTGCAGCCATCCTGGGGTCAGGGTTTGCAGACCAAGGCCAGTGATAGCCCTGTCAGATGAGGACTACCCCTCCCCACAGCTGCCTCCCTCCGCAGGGCACCCATATGCACACACAACCTCAAGGTTTGCTCCAGCCACCCAGGAATATCTCTCGACAGTTCATACTGACATGTGCAGCTACAAGGTATGTGCACAAGTTCACTGCTTGGAATAATCTGATAAAACCATGCCTGTGCACTTAAGGAAGCCACTTGGAAATCATGGCCCTGGGTGCCCCCTCTGACAGCCCTCCTCAGCCCCTTTAGACAGTCATGTGTACTGGGACACTGCCTTTCCCCTTGAGCAGCCCTTTCCTCAAGGAGAAAACCTCAGCTGATTTGTGGTCACTTACTGCAAAAATCTAGCTGAACATGGCTTGAATGTAAAAACTGAAAATGCCTTTGGATGCCTAGATGTTTACTGGCTTTGCAGATGAATGTGTTCATCATCTAAGTAATGGAGAGACTGGAGGTGAGGATATGGGTACAGTGAGGTAACATCTTCAGAAGATGTTGGAACTTGTTCAGTGAGGAATTCCCCCAAAACATCTTTCTCTTATAGCTGCTGCTTGTTGAACTCCTGTTAAATACTAGGTGTCTGCAGTCAGGGTGAGATTCACACAGAATATCAGTTTCAAATGTAGTCAGAGCCCACAGCCAGCTGGAAGACTAAACACTTTGACCATGCCACTGTACTTGCTGAACTAATGAGGTACTTACAAATTAATCCTTATTAGAGCAAGCTTAATGGATCAGGACACCTGTGGAGACTTAGCAATGGCTCCATGTGAAGTGAAGCTTACGTGGGAGGCAGGTGCCTTCCCACCAGGCACTTCTGCACATGGACTGCCAGCCTTGGAACACCCCGTCAAGGGAGGGAAAGGCTGCTTCAGCTGTAAGAGCATTTAGTTTCTGGAGCATTTTCATAGACTTGGAGAATTTTAATTCTCCCAAAGTAATATTTTAATTGCCAAAGTAGACACGGTGGAACTCTTCCTAAGTGCTGATGCAGCATGCAATAAGGTCTGTATCTCCTTCATGCCCAGCTGAGTTCATGCAGGATGTTCCTGTGGGGGGATGAAGCTGATGCTGAGCACAGACAACTCACTTGTTAAAGCCCTGTTTGTTTCCCTGTTCATATCATACTGCACAGATTTCTTTGTAAATAATTTCAAACTGCATTTTAATATTAAATGGGATACAAATACTAATTTTCTCATACATTTCAGTCTCCCTGCTTTCTTACTATCCCTACCAAAGGCATTCACGGTATCAGAAACACCAAAACTCACACTCATCCCTAAGTGAACATGACAGCAAATGATTTCTGCAGAGGGAACAAGCATGGGTTCACAAACAGGGTCTTGGGAAACCAGGGCACTGAGAGTGGACCAGCTACAATCCAACACCCAAGCCTGGTTGCTCACCACTTCCCTGACTATTAGCTGCACTAGGGAGGTTAAAAACCAGTTCTCTCTTTGCTTATTTATTTAGAGATATAGTATTTGAAATGGAGAGCTTATGGAGAGCTCTAAGCACCCTAAAGGATCATTAGTTACTGCAGCACTGTTGAGAATTTCCCTCCCTGTTATAGCTGCAGATAAGCAGAACCTATACAAATTGAGCTCGATTAAAAAGAACACAACCACAAACATGCCCTTCTTCATACAGAACTGGAGAGGGGTTTAAGAACCTCAACAACTAAGCTTTGCTAATCACTCATGACTAATGGTGTTTCAAACATCATCTTCACTGCATTTGAGCCAGGCGAGAAATGTCATGGATTCCTCTGAGGCTTGTTCTGTCTTTGCCTACGAGTGTGGGAGGGATGGATTTAGAGAGGACAGGCAGCACAGAGGCGCTGCCCACTCTGCTCAAAGTTGACCCCAGGGAGCTGCAAACCTCCAGACTCTTATGGAGAGGGAGAAGAAAAATAGCAAATGGAAATATCCTTCTACATGGAGAATGAAAAATGATAAGATGTTCCACCTCTGTAATCCAAAAGGAGGGATGGAATTCTTGTTTTTACAGGCCTACTGATGACTCTCCCAAATTCAAAGCTCTGCACTAGAGACAGCGAGAGATCTGGGCTATGCTCCTGCCTGTACATGCTTTGGGTCACTTCTGCTTGCAGAACTGAACGACTCCTTTGCTCAAGGGTCACTTTTCAAGAAGTGGGTCTGGACTGCAGTCACTTTGTGTGACGGGAAGCCCGGCAGCACCCCAACTCTGTGCTGACTGAAGCAGGGACACTGCCCAATTTCCTTTGGCAGCCAAACCTCTGGGCACCCAGAAGTGCTGAATGCAGGCACACAGGGGCACCAGAAGAGACTGTGCTGCAATGGTGACTGTCTCTCAGCATGTTTTAATGATTCTCAGTGCAGTCTGAGGTTTCCAGGTGCCAGAAAAGAGTGTCAGACAGAGCAACACATCACCTGTGGTATCGGCTGGTAAGAGCTACCTTTGTAAAGGCAGTCCAGTATCCCCAAGGATATTCAGGGTGTGTTGAGAGGCCAGGTCATGGGGGCAATGTGGTTTTAACACATTAGCTCACACTTACTTAAAGCCAGCAGGTGATATCTGACTAGCAATATGCTGCATTGAAGTCTTAATGTGCCCTAGCTGAGCAGTGTAAAAAGGTATTAAGGTGTTAAAACGGTAGTTGGCCCTGTCTGCCACAGTTTGTCAATGTTAAGTCCATTTGTGATGTCTGTGGATGCCCACAGCTCATTCTGACACACTCCTGCCATTCACAGATGGAGACATAAAGGGTACATCTGCTTTTGGGGCTGTGGACATATGTGTGCTTCCTCTGCCTGTGCTTGGACCCAGGTCAGCCAAAGCTCAGGACCACGGCTGCGTGACTCTGTGCCAGGGATGTGATCCTGTCCCCCACCACAGCTCAGCCTGGCCAGGGACCCCACATCTGTCCACATGTACAGGATGAGGGTCTGTCTGAGCTGCAGGGCAGCAGCATCACACAGCTGCCTTTGGGGACCTGTAGCCGGGCTTCCCCCCTGCAGAAACAAGGAGCAAGGAGCAAAGGACAAGCTTCACCCACTCATGGCACAGTCATGCTCTGGCATAGACTAAGAGCATGTGGGATGTTTTAAGGAAAAGTAGAACTAGAATTAGTCTGCCTCTCTGCTATGATTCAAAGGCTGTATGTGCCATCTGAATCTACATCTACATCTACATGCTGCTGGGAGAGCCAGAGAGGCCAGCACCACACGAGGCTGGTTAGTCTGCTGAAGGCAGGGAGATGTGCCGGTGGTCCCAGTCTGACAGACTGTGGAGGCTGCTGCGTTCCGGGGACTGCCTGTCCTTTATATCCCTGCTTCATTCCTGTGTGCTATTTTACATATTGAGAGGTTTTTATAAAGGCTTGTTTTAACCTGAGCAGAGTTTTAAAGTCTGTAAGGTCTGGCTGCTCTTTTCATTCCCAAAGCATTTGTAGTTACAATTAAGATCTGTGTTAAAACTACTGTCAATTAGCCTCAGCGCTGTGAAAAGCATCAGGCCCGGGGAGGGATGGCTTCCCCTGGCTGAACAGGGAAGGAAGAACAGCAGCCTGCTTTAAAAGGGGAAGAAGAAATAAAAGCCTACAGAAAGAGGCTGACCCTACAGAAGAGAAAAGACGACTGTCTAGTGCTCAGCAGCTGGTGGGTACAAAGCCCCGAGCACAGGGGCCGAGGGAGGTGCTGCTGCTCCTCAGCCCCAGCCGAGGGCACGTCCTCAGCCCGTGGGTCACTGCAGGACAGCACTTGCCTTGCTGGATTGCTTTGCTGGTTAGATTTAAATAGTGATTCAGTCTCCTGGACTGAGAATGATTTAGCTACTTCCCTCTTCCGAAATGTCCAGAAAAAAAGCTATACCTATTTTCTATTTTTATTCTGTTGAAAGTTTCCACTATGCTTTGGAAATGTCTCTTAGTTTAAAAAAATAGCAGTGCTTGAATGGGTAGTTTTTTTCTGGTAGGATGAAGAGTTTTATTTTGATGCCATCAGAATGAAAAAAGCAAAATTAAGGGGGGTTTTTTCAGTCTGAATGGACACTTTTTTATTTATGAAAAACCAAATAAATTTCCTTTTATAATGAATTTCATTGTTATTATTAATTAGTATTACAATTATCATTACTACTACTATTACTACTATCACTAACATTTAAAAATTGCTAACAAACCACGAAGTCCTGTTAGCTCCTCTCTATCAAGACTGCAGGGTTCTCCTGCCTGAAGCAAAGGAGTTTGGGAATATCTGCTCAGGCAGAATTCCCTGCCTCCGGGGCTGCCATCCCTCTGCAACCAGGTGCATTGGTACAGCCCCTTGCAAAGCCACAAGGAAAGCCCCAAGAGGGACAGCTGAGATTGTCCTTGACTTCACGGACCCCACAGTACAGCAGACTTTTATGCCCTCCAACCAGACCTGATGTGATATGAGACAGGGGAGGGAGAATTTCTAACGGGAAGTATTTTAGTGTGTAAGTGGCAATGTGTAACTCTTGGGACTGCTCCAGTTGGCCTAGTTAATGCTGACCTACAGTGAGTCTTACACTGGAGTCAGGGCTGTGCCACCCTCCAGACCTGCAGCACAGTGACACATCACCCCTGTTGCTTTGGGTACGGCTCAGTGCAGAGCCCCCTCCCATCCCACCCATCCCTCCCCTCCAGTGCAGTGGTCTGGAGGCTGCCTTTTCTCCCTGTGCTGCATTCCACAGGAAGTGAGAGCAATAGTAACAACGAACTGGCACAACCCAAACATTAAATACTGTTAATTAGGGTTTTAGCATTAAAATGACAAGCCATTCACTTCCTATGACTGCCCTAAGAGCAATTTTAGAAGAGAGTTGCATGCATGGGGCTATGCAAAAAAGGGCTCAGTATCCAAAAAGCTGGCTGAGATGCCCTAGTAGTGCCAGGTGGTGGCAAGGAGGCTGCTGGGTCAGGAATATGCTGTATTTGACAAATGACTACTCACTGTTTATCACTTGAGACAAATGCAATCTAAAGGATTGTGTTTCTGCCACAGCTCAGCTCAGCTGCTGGATAACTGGTACCAAAACCAATCAGGCCCCTTTTATCCTACCAAGTCTATCTTCCACAGATGCTAACAAAGGTACTTAAAATCTAATCTGCCTCTAGTCTTCCCAAAATGGAATCCAGAGGAGCCAAATTTGACAGTCATTTTGCCGACAAGATTCACAGGGGCATTACGAGTAACGTACAGTTTTAGTTCCCTAATAGAGTTTTAAGCCCGTGAGAGATACAGGAAAGTCAGCACATAAATGAGGCGCTTGCTCCAAATAATTAGCACTTCTAGAGTACTTCTCATCTTCAAAGGGCTTAGTGCACGTCCTTGTGAGTACACAGCCTCCTCTCAACGGATGGAGAAAGAGGCCAAGGGTATTTCACAGTGTTTGCAAATAGAGCTGGGAAAAGGTCTGGAGGGCTGGTGAGGTTTGTACTTGGAGTTCAGGAGCTATTTTCCCTGCTTACAGAAAGCCAGGTGGATTTCCATGCATCTTGCCAGCTCAGTTCAGCTGGACAGTTTGGGGAGCTGGCTCAGCAGCGCAGGGCTGGAAGCATTAACCTGGGTCTGCACTCAAACCTCACGGGACACATCTGACCTTTGAATAATTGAGCATTGCAGTGGAGAGGCTTCAGTAACAGAGCTCACAGCATGAGTACAGGAACTGTTGGGGGTCAAGGAGGGAAACATTCCTCAATTTTCCATTAACGAGAAAACACAGATGGAAACCGTGCTCAGAATACAAAGGAACTAACCTTTTTGTAGGGGAAAATGAGAATGGTGAGGTGGTGTTGGGGTTGTTTCAAGGAATGGTCCGTGGTGCCTGTGGGGCTGGTTTTGCTGGTGTGGAAAGGTCACAAGTATGGTTAGGGCTAAGTTTGATGCTAAGGAGGCAGAGCTCTCTGAGTTAGGCTGGTCCCAAGAGGTTGTGGAAAAGGCAGCTGCAGCCAATCTGCTTATGACACATTGGTTTGGGTTGGAATGGACCTTTAAAGACCATCTAGTACAATCTCCCTGCAAAAAGCAGGGACATCTTCCACTAGATCAGGGTGCTTAGAGCCCTGTCCAGCCTGACCTTCAAAGTTTCCAGGGATGGGGCATCCACTGCCTCTCTGGGGAACCTGGGCCAGGTCCTCAGCATCCTCACAAGGCAGAATTTCTTCCTAATAGCTAATCGGAATCTACCTTCTTTCAGTTTAACGCCATTCCCCCTTGTCTTATCACTGCAAGACCCTCTAAAACATCCCTCTGAATCTACCTTCTTTCAGTTTAACGCCATTCCCCCTTTGACCATCTAGTACAATCTCCCTGCAAAAAGCAGGGACATCTTCCACTAGATCAGGGTGCTTAGAGCCCTGTCCAGCCTGACCTTCAAAGTTTCCAGGGATGAGGCATCCACTGCCTCTCTGGGGAACCTGGGCCAGGTCCTCAGCATCCTCACAAGGCAGAATTTCTTCCTAATAGCTAATCGGAATCTACCTTCTTTCAGTTTAACGCCATTCCCCCTTTGACCATCTAGTACAATCTCCCTGCAAAAAGCAGGGACATCTTCCACTAGATCAGGGTGCTTAGAGCCCTGTCCAGCCTGACCTTCAAAGTTTCCAGGGATGAGGCATCCACTGCCTCTCTGGGGAACCTGGGCCAGGTCCTCAGCATCCTCACAAGGCAGAATTTCTTCCTAATAGCTAATCGGAATCTACCTTCTTTCAGTTTAACGCCATTCCCCCTTTGACCATCTAGTACAATCTCCCTGCAAAAAGCAGGGACATCTTCCACTAGATCAGGGTGCTTAGAGCCCTGTCCAGCCTGACCTTCAAAGTTTCCAGGGATGAGGCATCCACTGCCTCTCTGGGGAACCTGGGCCAGGTCCTCAGCATCCTCACAAGGCAGAATTTCTTCCTAATAGCTAATCGGAATCTACCTTCTTTCAGTTTAACGCCATTCCCCCTTTGACCATCTAGTACAATCTCCCTGCAAAAAGCAGGGACATCTTCCACTAGATCAGGGTGCTTAGAGCCCTGTCCAGCCTGACCTTCAAAGTTTCCAGGGATGAGGCATCCACTGCCTCTCTGGGGAACCTGGGCCAGGTCCTCAGCATCCTCACAAGGCAGAATTTCTTCCTAATAGCTAATCGGAATCTACCTTCTTTCAGTTTAACGCCATTCCCCCTTTGACCATCTAGTACAATCTCCCTGCAAAAAGCAGGGACATCTTCCACTAGATCAGGGTGCTTAGAGCCCTGTCCAGCCTGACCTTCAAAGTTTCCAGGGATGAGGCATCCACTGCCTCTCTGGGGAACCTGGGCCAGGTCCTCAGCATCCTCACAAGGCAGAATTTCTTCCTAATAGCTAATCGGAATCTACCTTCTTTCAGTTTAACGCCATTCCCCCTTTGACCATCTAGTACAATCTCCCTGCAAAAAGCAGGGACATCTTCCACTAGATCAGGGTGCTTAGAGCCCTGTCCAGCCTGACCTTCAAAGTTTCCAGGGATGAGGCATCCACTGCCTCTCTGGGGAACCTGGGCCAGGTCCTCAGCATCCTCACAAGGCAGAATTTCTTCCTAATAGCTAATCGGAATCTACCTTCTTTCAGTTTAACGCCATTCCCCCTTTGACCATCTAGTACAATCTCCCTGCAAAAAGCAGGGACATCTTCCACTAGATCAGGGTGCTTAGAGCCCTGTCCAGCCTGACCTTCAAAGTTTCCAGGGATGAGGCATCCACTGCCTCTCTGGGGAACCTGGGCCAGGTCCTCAGCATCCTCACAAGGCAGAATTTCTTCCTAATAGCTAATCGGAATCTACCTTCTTTCAGTTTAACGCCATTCCCCCTTTGACCATCTAGTACAATCTCCCTGCAAAAAGCAGGGACATCTTCCACTAGATCAGGGTGCTTAGAGCCCTGTCCAGCCTGACCTTCAAAGTTTCCAGGGATGGGGCATCCACTGCCTCTCTGGGGAACCTGGGCCAGGTCCTCAGCATCCTCACAAGGAAGAATTTCTTCCTAATAGCTAATCTGAATCTACCTTCTTTCAGTTTAACGCCATTCCCCCTTGTCTTATCACTGCAAGACCCTCTAAAACATCCCTCTCCATCTATCTTGTAGCCCCTTTAGGTACTGGAAGGTGCTCTAAGGTCTCTTTGGAGCCTTCACTTCACCAGGCTGAAGAGTCTCAACTCTCTCAGCCTTTCCTCATATGACAGGTGCTCCAGCCCTCACAGCATTTCTGTGGCCCTTTATCCAGGTGGATCTTGTATGGCACAGCAGCTGCACAAACTAATATTACCTGACTCAAGACACAAAAGCTGTAGCCCACATCACACCTTTCCTCCCCTAGTGTAGACAGTCCCTGTGCTCTGACTGTTACCAGCAATTTCAGGTTCTCTTTTGCCATGCTTTTTCCACATGGTGTGGTTATTTTTTAAGTGAATGAACAGTTTCATTGCTTGTCACTTGCAGGTACATCAAAAGGACCCAATTATGGCTGATACTCTTGATATTTCTTGAACCACACACAGAGCAACCAAGGGTGTAGGTTTCCAGTGCAATGTAATTGGCTTGGAGCTAAACTAAACCTTTGCTTCAGAGGTTCTCAATGGACTTGTGCTCTCTAAGAGAGCGAACATCAGTTTCCCAAATCGCACAGCTGAGGCATGGGGAGTTCAGAAGATTTGCATAATGTCAAACCTCAAAGCAACAGGGAAACAAAGAAGTAATCCAAGGGTCCAAAACCCTGTTTACTTTCTCTAATCAGTAGATTCCCCTCCCTGCCATAATACAACAAAAACATTGTTATTTCTATAAAATATTCTCAAGTCGAACAGGCTACCAATTACATAATAAGGCATCAGGACTCACTGCTCCAGAGTAAGAAAACTTGTGCAAATCTAGCAATTACTTAAAAAAGACTGATTCATTTGAAAAGAATTATCTCACCAAACATTTTGCAAGAATGACGATGCATTATCCCAAGGAAATTTTGAGGTGACTTTTAAAAATTACACTCAGCCACAGAACAAAAAGAGGCAATTGAAATATGCGCTTCTGCTCAGATATTTTTAATAAAGGAAAGCTTGTTAAAAATAAACTGCAAAAAAGATTTGGGCGG
This sequence comes from Aleadryas rufinucha, assembly GCA_013397815.1. NCBI lineage: Eukaryota > Metazoa > Chordata > Aves > Passeriformes > Aleadryas > Aleadryas rufinucha. The sequence goes on along the minus strand of VZTH01002398.1, from coordinate 420,450 downwards.
ATTCATAAATCATCTCATTAGCATTTGAGGAAAAAAAAGATGAAATATCAGCTTGAGAAGTCTTTTCTGCAAAGCCAATTTTCTCCCCCTTCCATCTGGTTTATCTGTATTCCAAAATTCTCATTTTCAAAGAAGTTTCTAAAATGGCAGTTCCGGACTGTTTTTGTTCTTACTAAACAAAGTGATGTACACCCAATATAGAAATATAAAGAGGAATGCAGTGAATTAGCCTTTTTTTTTTTTTTTTTTTTTTTTTTTTTTTTTTTTTTATTTTTTTTTTTTAACTCCAA